>CH003232.1:95130-154704 GCA_000149265.1 Ciona savignyi | reverse complement strand
AAATATGCAATATACAGGTGGATTTTAGATATTCCAACTCGAGACTACACATAACAAAGTGAAAAGCAAGATACTTACCTCAAGTTAGGCACAGAAAGCAAATTTGTTAAGGATGAAAAGAGAAAAAGGATCAAGGAAACACTGTGTGCGTCAAAACATAAATAATCGTCAGACTGCTTACTGTGCATCGTCGGGTTTTGAATTTCAACAACAAACAGTATACGCCAGAATTCAACAATAAACAGTAGCCTATACACCAGAATTCAACAACAAACAGTATACACCATAATGCACAGTTATATGCACAGCAAATGATGCAGCGAACGACTTAATATTCACTGAGTCAGTTGTACCCTTAGCGTTTAGTTAAAAGATAATATTAAGCAAATAACTTATTAAAAAGGAACTGGGTCTAACATCTGTTCAGTGCATATACACAACAGATATAGAGAGGTGTCATCACCATCAGACTTACTCACTATCGGTATATCTCAACGACTGGTAGAATTAATTACGTCAATTGAGGTTTTTTTTATTTCACCCTTAACACTAATACTTCTTCGAAAAGAACGATAGGATATAGGATATTTATGTTTATCTTCGTGAATGGAAAAACTAAGGGGGTTAACACACGGGCAATCGTCAGATCACCTCGCGCCCACCGTCGAGTTACAGGAGCTATTGCACTATATTGTGCATGATTCACATGTTCCTTGAATTTGGTCGAACCCATCAATCCTCTGAGTTCAGGCAATGTCCGTTAATTTCCTTGTTCAAGGACACAATCGACTAGCTAGCGATCAGTTTCAAACCTGCAACCTTTCAGTTAAAAGGCGTCGCACAAGGAAAAGAACGACTATGATTTGGTCTATAGAGTCTAGACAACTCGACATCCATATTGACCAGTTTTCTGGTTAAACCGGTTACGTAAATTTAGCTATATGACTAATGTTTCGTTGCTATAGACGATATGTTAGTATAAGAAAATAATATCTACCACATCGGACTACGTGGGTATATAAACTAGACAAAATAAGCTCACGGCGATTGTAACATGGATGTAGCCTATAATCTACGAAACAATATTCCTACGACAATTGTAAATATGGGGTAGAAATTTTGGTGTACCAACCATTGAGTTGCCGAAGCTATTGCAATGTTAGGATTAAGACTTTTTTGTTTTGTTTTTGTTCAACCAATTACTTCACTGAATTTTGGCAACGTTCGTTTAGTGTAATGCCAAGAAAGGATAGCTGATTTACTCTGTACGTAAATGCTTTCTTTTACCTTAAGTTATGTACTCTATTTTACCTTAAGTTATGTACTTCCTATAAAAACAAATATACAAGGGACAGCCGTACGCAAAATATCTTGGATTCTGGCAATGTCCGTTTAATGCAGAGCCGAGAAAAAGTCCTTAACAACTTCTTACCTCGAAGTTATGTAATTCTTATAAAAAGAAATATACAAGAGCCAACCATACGCGAATTCTCTTGGATTCTGGCAATGTCTGCTTTGAACAGTGGCAAAAAAAGGTAACTAATTTACCTTACACATAAAGTCGTAAACTACTTCTTACCTCAAAGTTATGTACTACTATATCAAATGAAATATACAGGAGCCAGCCGTACGCGAATTCTCTATCCGCTGGAAAGGTTATCGTACCTCTAAACCCGTTATTCCATTTATCCGGAACTGCCCACTGGGCGTTAAAAACTTCTGCTTTAACAAATACAGCTCCAATATACAACGCAATAAATAGGCTGAATATGCCTTCACGGAACACTGACATGTTACCACAGAAGTCCTATACTACATCACGATTCTGGTACAAAACTGCGCGAGTGTTGTTTGTATCGCCCCGAGCATTTCTTACCCGATTCAAGGAACGTAGGAGCTGTATATCGGTAGACGAGTTTTCTATATATAAACGCGAGGTTCATTTAATGTATAATTATCGGCCACGTATAGATAGGCTAATCCTAACTCGCAATAAACGCACGGATTCAAGATAATGCAATCGGTATAAATTTGGATGCTTAAAAAGTAAAACTAATTTTTTTACTTTGGGCAGATAATATTTATAGTGACTGTTTCTTTATTTACCAGGGTAAGTTTTGATCTCGCGATGGACCCATTCACTACAGCGTTTTTGTATATATTTCTGTTTATTAATCGGTCTAGTTAACCATTTGGCCATACATGCTGTATATAATTCGGTCGCGTTGACCATTCGGCCGCAGAAGCTGTATATGATTAGTTCGCTCAAACCATTCGGTCACATATGCTGTTTTTGAATCAGTCGCGTTAACCATTCGGCCATACATGCTGTATATGAATCGCTCGCGTTAACCATTTGGCCATACATGCTGTATATGAATCGCTCGCGTTAACCATTCGGCCACACATGCTGTGTGTGAATCGGTCGCGTTAACCATTCGGCCATACATGCTGTATATGAATCGCTCGCGTTAACCATTCGGCCATACATGCTGTATATGAATCGCTCGCGTTAACCATTCGGCCACACATGCTGTGTGTGAATCGGTCGCGTTAACCATTCGGCCATACATGCTGTATATGAATCGCTCGCGTTAACCATTCGGCCACACATGCTGTATATGAATCGGTCGCGTTAACCATTCTGCCACACGTGCTGTATATAAATTGGTCGCTTTTGCCATTCGGCCACACATGCTGTATATGAATTGTTCGCGTTAACCATTCGACCACACATGCTGTATATGAATTGTTCGCTTTTGCCATTCGGCCACACATGCTGTATATGAATCGGTCGCGCTAACCATTCGACCACACATGCCGTATATAAATTGGTCGCTTTTGCCATTCGGCCATACATGCTGTATGTAAATCGCTCGCGTTAACCATTCGGCCACACATGCTGTATATGAATCGGTCGCGTTAACCATTCTGCCACACGTGCTGTATATAAATTGGTCGCTTTTGCCATTCGGCCACACATGCTGTATATGAATCGGTCGCGCTAACCATTCGACCACACATGCCGACCACACATGCCGTATATAAATTGGTCGCTTTTGCCATTCGGCCACACATGCTGTATATGAATCGGTCGCGCTAACCATTCGACCACACATGCCGTATATAAATTGGTCGCTTTTGCCATTCGGCCATACATGCTGTATATGAATCAGTCGAGTTAACCATCGGCCATACATGCTGTATATAAATCGGTCGCGTTAACCATTCTCCACACACGCTGTGTATGAATCGGTCGCGTTAACCCTTCAACCACACATGCCGTATATGAATCGGTCGCTTTTGCCATTCTGCCACACATGCTGTATATAAATCGGTCGCGCTAACCATCGGCCATACATGCTGTATATGAATCGGTCGCTTTTGCCATTCGGCCACACATGCTGTATATGAATCAGTCGAGTTAACCATCGGCCATACATGCTGTATATAAGTCGGTGGCGCAAACCATTCGGCCGCACGTGCTGTATATAAATCGGTCGAATTAGCCATTCGGCTACTGGGCGCCCGATTTTCAACCATTATGAAAAATCGGCCAAAGTTTCCCGCTTTTTTTCGAAGGAAAATATGCTTCATGTATACGTTTATCGCATCTACGGTGTCCGAAATCCAGGGTATTTATACAACTACTCGTTGTTGAAAACCTCGCGCCCGGTTGGGTTATCTATCTCAGTTCAGTGCGTTTAATATAATGGTGACATTTGTACAGTTTTATTTAACACATAAAACACTCGGTCCAGGTAAAGTTCGATATTGCCCACCAGCCGGTCACATGTACATTTTGGAAACATTTTGAAAACATTTCTCTGTAAAATTTGGAAACATTTTTTCTGTAAAATAAACAGGACCGATTTGTTTTTAAGCAAAACGACTTCCTTACAAGGAAATGAGATTTTTAGTTTTGGCTAGATGCAAACAATTGTAAGTTATTGTGAGTCATGTCCTATTGTGTTTTTCTGTATTGTCTTAATACTTTGCTTGTACCTTGCTACTTTAAAGCTAATTTTTCACAAACGATTTGCATAAAATCTTTCCAATGTTTGTTTAAAGTTAAGTAAGGCGTTTTTATTTCGATAGCAATATTACAGGAATATTGTAAGCTTTTTTCTTGTAACAAGGCAATCTTAAGAAGTTGGCATGTTATATCATTGCGAAAAAATTATTTAAACTTTTAAAAGGTATACTTCTATAACTTTTGCATTTTCTTTTTTAGCGGCCCAAGTTTCGAACCTTAGATTGAATCGTTACTACGTCCGTTTTTGTAGAGAAATCGGTATGAACTTTAATTTTTGGCCACACAACATTCTAGTTTTTGTTTTTGGTTAAAATTTTGATTGCAGAGTTACCTAATTTAAAAAATGCTTTTCCCTTTTCGTGCTCTCGTATAAGATAAAAGGCGTAAATATTCAACCACCACTGTAAGCCTACATTTTGGTTAAAAACCGTACACTTTATTTTAATTAATTTTGTTGCTTTTGTTCTAAATCGTAAGTGTTTTTATGTGATATTTATGTTTTCGTGTATGTGGGACAACGTCTATCGGTATAATTAAAGCATTCTTTATACTATCCTGTACCCTTCGTAGGGTTACTGGCAATCAGTGTCAAGTATTTTCCATTTTAGGCGATCCTTATGTGATTACATCGGATAGAGCAAAGATGCCATTAAACGCTTTGCCTCGAAAGCACGAAAAAAACCACTGAAGATGACTAAGGTGGGTATCAATCCTGCAAACTATCCGGCTATAACCTCACTGTTTTTCTTTGTTTTTTTTACCGAACTCAGTTTCGAACCCATGATGGAATCGTCCCTAAGACCGTTTTTTTTTGTTTACAGTAAAGTACATGTATCGGTCGGGTTAACCATTCGCCCACACGCCCGTACACCTCAGCATCACCTCAGCATCTAACTATTTCATTAAGTTGCAACACCAATATTACGACACCTAGAAAGGCCGATTACGTAATTCCATTGTGTTAAGTTACAAGGAAGTAACCGATGTGTAGCGTGGATTATAAGAAATTGGATCAGTTTAGTAAAATCAGGATTTAGCTAGAATAGCGATTATTTGTGCTTACCTAAAATTGTAAAAACTCTGACTCTATAGCATGGTAATCGTCAGATTATCTCGTGCCTACAGTCTGCTAAAGTATTGTAGTGTGTTGTTTGCGACAGAATCAATTATTTAGTTTTTCTTTAACCTAATAAAGAATAGGTTAAAGCAACGTGTGTTAGGTGGGTTTCCCTCACACGCTGCGACTAGTTTGCGGCTGGTTTCGAAACCGTAACCTTTCAGCTGACGACCTGGTTTGTTACCACAGATCTAATTGGTGAGTGAATGATTTTGAACGCCAAAAACTTTTCGAAAAAAACCTTTGTATTATTACTTGCTGGCTCCAAACTCACGATTTTTGTATTCGTCACGTTTTATCCGTATTTCGTATATATTAGTTAGTCGCGTTTGTCCGTTTACGACGGACTGCTGACGAGACTGTTTTCACAAGTGCATTTTATCCGATGTAATTTCACAGAGTAAGATAATTATGTTGATGATTTTGATTCTGTTAAATGTCGTTATCATGACAATTGCCACTGATGGATGGAATCAATTGGACGACATTGAATATTACATCAACTACACAGCAGTTGCTGGGTATGGTAAAGCAAAGGAAGGTTGTGCTACAATGAATGCTATTTTGGCGAATGTAAAATCTCAAAGAATTCAAGATTTTCTGGTAGCAAACATAAGACCCCTAACAGGTGGTGTTATTTATGGTCTAAAGTACTATAATTATACTGTCGGCTGGCCAAATGGTTAACGCGACATTACTGTCGGCGGGTCAAAGGTCACTAAAACCGTTTTTGTATAGGCCTAGTTGTCGATTAACCGACATTACTGTCGGCTGGCCAATAAAGTTATACGGTCGGCAGGCCGAATGGTTCACCGACAACTATACAGAATCGGTATTAGTGACGAGCTCATCATAGGTTAGAATCTTTAATCGGTCACTTTGTGGCCACATACCTTTTTATTAAATGCAAGATTGCCGTTTCTTTAATGTAACAAAGTTAAGATGAGTAACCGGTGATTATCTGAGGCATACCGCTGTGTTGTCGTTTCTGGAATATTCTTATCTTATCCACCCCTTTCAAGCCATTAAAGTGACAGTACGTACCCTTACCCGTTTACTATTACCCTTACCCGTATCTGACGATTGCCCGTGTGTTAACCCCGTTGGTTTTCCCATTCACGGGGATAAAGATGAATATCCTATCCTAACCTACATAGACTTTGACGAACCTTTTATACGCATCCAGTGAATTTTGATAGATTGTTTGAAATAAGTTATATTTAAAGCAAAGCACGCAGTACCGGCTGCCCAGCTGAAAAGCTACGTTACATTATGACGATTTTAGTCAAACGGTTAGCACGTTGGAAGTCTGCCGTCTGTCAAATGGTTTTTAGATCAAAACCAGCAGCCGACTGGTCAATAATGTATTTTGGCATGTTGTAAGCGGAAATTGTTTAAACACACAGTGTATTAATGAATTCAAAACAGTAAAAATCTTAATAAAATACAACACACTGCAATCTGATTATCGGATGATGGGCACGAGGTAATCTTAACGGTTAACTGCCATTGTCAAATCCACAACAATAAAACAACATATCATATTTACACATTTCCAATAGATTGGCCATATTCTTTCTTCATTGGCTTAAATAAAACGAATGGTGTGTACCATTGGTCCGATGGTAGTGAGCTCACGTCATACACAAATTGGGCCAAAGGAGACAACGTCAACGACTCATTGAAGCTATGCGTTTCAATGGGATGGGACGGTGGGTGGGATGCATTGTTAGAATGGAAAATTATACCCTGCACATCAAAACACCGCTATATTTGTGAACGTAAGTGACTTATACTAACTTACAATACATTGCTTTGTTTTTTTCACCGAGCTTGGTTTCGTAACCGTAATGGGCTTAATGCTAAGACCGTTATTATAATTTGTTATAACTATCGGTCGCGTTAACCATTCGGCCAGCCGACCATACGACTTTTAATACATAGACCGGCCGAATAGGTTGGAGGGTTAGTAGGTGGGTTATCAGTGAAAATGTTGTGAGATTAAAATGGTCGCTAGCTGCACAGCTGTGTCCTGGATATTGCATGGGACCCAGTAAATGAATGGGTTTTAGTACGGTCGTGTGGCCGAATCGTTAACGCGACAAATAAGACGAGCCATTATGGGTTCAAACCTTTAATCCTATAAAAAAATATGTTTTTAGCAACGGTAAAAGCTAGTGATATCGCTACCTGCGTATTCGCGGGGTAATCTGACGATTGCCCGTGTAATAACGCTCTCTTACGTATTCGCGCAGCGGGTAACGATTGCTCGTGTGATTGTTGTCCCTTGTCACGTGCATAACATGCAAATACATTTCAGAGCCTTTAGTGTCGACAACGACCGTAACGGATTCCGCGACCTCAAATCAAATTAGAGGTTAGCAGAGACCACAACATACATAGTACAACCAAAAAATATTGCAATACATTATTTTTATACTCTAAAAAATCGAACTGAGTGACGAGCCCATCTTGGGATCGAAACTACGTCCGGTAAAAAAAGGAAAAAAATGTGTAAAAATCGTACGGTCGGTCGTGTGGTCGAGTGGTTAACGCAAATGATACATATACCAAATTATATACATAAAAAACGGTCTTAGGAACGAGCTCATCATGGGTTCGAAACTAAGTCCGGTTAAACTATGTATTAAAGATCGTACGACCGTGTGGCCGCATGGTTAACGCGGCCTGCGCATATACCAATTAATTTCTGCTTAGAAACCGTTTTAGTGAAAAGCCCATCATGGATTCGAAACTTGCCCCAGTTAGAAAATATGGTCCACGACTCTTTAGGATATTCATGTTTAACCCCGTGAGTGGAAAAACCAAGGGCTTAACACACAGACAATCGTCAGATCACCTTGCGCCCAACGTCGGGTTACCGGAGCTATTGCAGTGTGTTATGTATGATTCAAACTTTCCTTCAATTAAGTAAAACCCAATTAATCCTCTGGGTTCAGGCAATGTTTGTTAAATGCCTCGACCAAGGACACAACCGACTATGCTAGCGACCAGTTTCGAACCTGCAATATTTTGGTTAAAAGGCTTCGCACTAAACCACCAGACTAACCAGCCAGACACTTGAACTTTCTCCTGACCACTGTAAAACAGGCTTATGAAGGTTTCGTTGCAGTGACCAACGGTCCGGTGAAAACGTCAAGCGATGACGTGATTTTATATGCGTTGCTTGGTGTTGGAGCAATTATCTGCTGCGTTGTACTTTCCATCCTAGTTGCCAGAAGGTAGGTGATGCCATATTTGGCATCCTATTTCTCAGATACCGAAACTAGGTTATGTCATTTCCGCCACAAGCATGAGGTAGCTTTTGGCATTGTGTTATATTAATACACTCTCTCTACGTGTATTGTTCTTACCTATATATAGTATAGATTGTCGAACGCTTTTTAGCCATCCCCATATTTACTAATATACAATAAAAATGCATTTATGAATATTCTATTTCGGCGAATTTCTTGGGGTAATCTTAGTTATTTAAATTTCGATTTTCTTTTTCTGATTTATATATTACAATGTAAACGTACTTAAAAATGTTGTATAAATATTGCCTTTCAGCCTTGAGAAAGTTTAGTTTAATTTTGTTTCAAAGATAAAAACACGATGTAGGATCTTTGATAAAAATTTGGAAAACGGAAAAAAACGGCAAAACGACAGTAGAGCACGTCTAGAAACCAATCAATTATCGAGTTTCGGTATAATTAGATGCGGCCGATAAAACCACAGTTAACTGTCTGGCGAGGGCTATTTTTACATTTTTTGGCTTGTCGATACTTCCCTTTGAGGTGTTGCAAAATAAAAAGTCAAATCAACCTATCAGCATGATAGTTATAATGACAGTAGTTAGATACTGAAAGTTTTAACCTTGCTAGATAATCTGTTCGTACAGATAACAAGACGGCCGGACACACGAGCGTGACGCGAATAGAAAAATCTAAAAAAGAAAGTAAAAGCAAAACGGTGTTAAAATATTGAGCAGTCTACTATACTAGATAAACGGTATAGTCGCATTCGCTTAGGTCTCTGAATCCTTATTGTCAGTTTACTAACATGAAGTTGTTTGTATCAGTAATTTGTTTTTCACAGAATGAAGTTATGTCCGATGGAACATCACCGACAGAACGACAGTCATCCTACAGACGGTACGTTAAGATTTTTTGGATATATTTTTACTTCGTATATACTAATGTATTGTTGCAAATACGTTCCTATAGTTTTGGTTCAACACATTAGGTCACAGGATAAAGATACGCCCGCTAAGTGCATTGTTATACAATCGACTAATCCAAAACCTGGTTTCAACCTTTTTTAATTAAGTCAAATTTCGAACAAATTATTTGCTCGTCACTAGGACCGTTTTTTTTGTATAGGAATCGGATGTATCGGTCGCGTTTACCATTCGACCACATGACCGTAGATAATTTTAATCTCATTAGCTTGTGGATTAGTGCATCGCATTTCGTCCAAAGGGTTGCATTGTAGATCCTAATTGTTCGTTAGGTAGTCGGTTGTATTCTTGGGCAAGTCATTGTCGGAACTGAGTGGATTGTTATACTAAATTAAAGGAACGTGAATCATACACAACAGACTGCAATAGCTTGGGTAACCCGACAGTGAGAGCTAGGTAATCTAACAATTGCCCGTACGATAACGCCACTTTTTTCCACTCACAGAGATAACGTGAATATCCTATCGCTACTTAATCATTTGGGGTTAAAGTAAAACCTTGCTCATTAAAAACACGTTCTCAAACACAGCAGATTCAGTTGCGGTCTTACGCGACAACGAGCTGTACTACATTTCAAACCACAACAATGCCGCTTACTCCAGTCCGGATATACGCCCTGGGACAAGCAACGAATACTGCGCAGTCTCTACCATATACAGCAGCGCAGAGCCGTTCCGCGCAGCCGCTGGTCCACAGACGCAAGGGGTATACGAATTGGCGGCGGAAAGTACTTCAACGTCTAATGAGACTAAAACTACAAATGAGGAAAACGCTTCAAATCCGTATTCTGATGTTGAGAATAAACCGAACGGCGACGTAGGTGCCGTTTACACCGCAGTGAGGAAATAAAACTAACACCGAAAACTTCTTCGGTGACTTTGCGGTAAAACGCTCTAAAATACAGTTGGACTTTTCTGAACGAAAACGAACTTCTCCTCGATTAGGTTACTTTCTGAAACATGATAAAAAATAAAATTATTGTAGTTTATTTGAAGAGAATGGGTTGTACATTTGTAGAGATGCCGTATTTTTTAATTAGCAAAATAGGACGAATATTGCGCATGTGTCGTAGAATATTTATTTTTTCATCGGGCTTAGTTTCGAAACCATGATGGGATCATTACTAAGACCTTCGTCTATGTAGATTGTAGATATTGTTGTGTGAATTGCCATTTGATCACTTACCAACCGTGCCCTTGACTTAGGAAATATTATAAGTGCCTTTACTCAAATAAGTGCCAAAACTGCAAGGATATCTTACATTGCTCACTAAGAAAAGGGCTTGTCACATTGTTTTCCAAATGATCAAACCGTCCTTAAGATTGTAAGGAAGTTACAAATTATAATCTTTATCAAGCGGCCTTTAAAGATTTTCAGGTTTGGCTTTTACAGACAGAATGGTAGCATCCACTGTTTTTAAGACCTTAATTCGTCAAAAATAAAATCTAATCCCGTTTAAAAAGCGCCTAACCTTTACCACGTGTTTTCATATATTTGAATCTTCACTTTCGACTCTTAAAGACGATTAACGTTTACAATTTGCCGCATTTTTCTGTTTTTGAAATTTTTCTGTTTTTGCCGTATTTTTTAGTGTTTCTTAACACTTGTATTTCTCACTACATGGAGATTAAGAGAAGAATATATAACGTTAAAACTGTTTCTGAAAGAAAATTAATCGGTTCTTGTCAAATTAAAAATCCTCAGGCTCATTGTTCTTTCAGCCATTGTTCAAGTGTTTTAAGTTCAAAACTGGTCGCTAGCTAGTCCACCGTGTTCTTAGGAAAGGCATTTAATGAACTCTTTGTAAACCAGTGAAATGCAGGGTTCCACGAAATAAAAGGAATCTCTGGCCCATATTCAACACACTGTAATGGCCCTAGAAACCGGACGGTGGGCGCGAGATAATCTGACGAATGCTCGTGTGTTAAGCACATGCATTTCCTATGACGGGATAAAACATGAATATCCTATCCTATTGATAAGATTTGAATTAAAAACGTGAGTACTAACACAACAAACAACATTTAAACTAACATATAGTTTGTGACATCTCGCCGTTAAAATAAGTGATTTAAATAAAATAAACCAACGAGCTACTTTTATGTACCGTAAGTGATGGTATTGTAAACTAATAGTACTTCAACAAACAAATTTGCTGTTTTGGTCGTGCAATAAAACAACATTAAAGTGAATTTGAGAAATAATTTTGTAAACAACATAAAAACCCTAATTACATAACATAATTTTGACAAATACAGACCCAGTGTAGTCAAGCGTAATGTCTATCTATACAAATCATTATGAAATGTCCAACGATAATACTACATGTCTATACCGAGTGCTAAAATACGCAATGGTATAATCAGTCTACCGGTTTTCGGGTAGTCATACACGCAAAACTCAGTCAAAAGCTTGAAATAGCATCATAGACATTGTAATTGACAAATCTCACAAAGATGGTTTAACAAGCCGTGAGTATGTAATGCTAATAAGATGATGAGGAGGCTTCACGTTTTTGAATGGATTGTCCCCTGTGACTTGGTCTATGTAGTGCCGGAGATCAATGCTTCTTACAATAATGTCTCCATTTCTTTTGCTAATTTTATGAGCATACGAAGAGGTAGGGGTTCCAACTTTGCAGTCACATTCAAGTGATCTAGCTAATTTTATACCCTCCTTACGCAGCCTATTTCCTAATCCAGCGTTAGAGTACTCAATGTCGACTGTTCCCATTGCTGACATATATATTTTTTCCGCTTTTATCAAATCAAAGAGATCTCCTTCGCCAAGATTTTTCATTAACCTTCGGATTGGGGCACTCCACGGAAAAATATCCTGGAGTCGGTTTATATCGTCATGGTCTGGAGACTTCTCGCCCTTCCTAAGGATTGAACCGAAAACCGCTCCAACTAATTTTCCTGAATTTGATTCAAACGCCCCAATGGAAACGTTCTGTTGTAGATATCTTTTAACCCGATCTTTATGAATAAGAACAGCTTTTGAAAGTGGTATCTCTAAAGTATTACTCAATTGCGTTCTTGGTGAATAGTGCTTTGCAACCAAGTTTTCTACTTCTGTCAAATTTTCCATAGTAAGCAACTTAAAATAAAACCTTTCAGTTGTCTTGGAAATTTCGTCTTTCATTGGAGAGGACATTTCACACCAAACCACATTTGTTAATGCTTTTCTAATAGGATTACAACTGCCTTCTTAAACTGTTACAATCCAATGTAAGGGTAAATAAATAGTTAACATTAATAAGTTACACGTAACAGAATTTCCGCTAAGTGGCTTCGTGTAATGTTTTAATATTTTTTGGATACTTTTACGTAGCATGGGTTATGCCAAAATTAAAGAAAAGTCTCAATCTTACGACAACCCACTTTAATAGTTCCGGTAAGCAGAAGGTGGGTGCGATATGTGAAGATCACTCTTGCGAAGAAAAAGCCCCCTTACTGAATTGTAAGGTAATCTGATGATTCGCCAGATGCAGTTACATTTTTCTGTTAGTTTTTAAAGTAACGGTCTTTGTAGTTATTGCAAATTATTAAAAAAAGAAAAAAATCGGGTGTTAAATACAGCGGTATATCCCTAGAACGTTAAAAACGAAAATGGTATTTATGTGTCCCTTTTGAAAAAAAATTTCACTACATCGCTTGACAAGAGGCTTAAATTTTAAAACTCTGTGATAAAATGTTCGCAAATCTAACAAGACTATTTTTATAACTACACATGGAAAAGAAGTTTGGTTTGATAACTATGGGACCCATGCAGTTATGCTTGCAGAAAAAAAATAAGGCAGACCGGGTAAAACTTTTTGGAATGTTGAGTAACATGAACCTGACGTTCCCATATCCGACAATAACATATATTGTGTAATAAACATTAATAACGAGATCGAATAGTTACCTTAGGGACCCATGGGCTTATGCTTGCAAAAACAAACTACATCCTCGGTTTTAAAAAATACAAATTGTGGTTAGGATCCATGCTCGCAATATATAGCATACAAAATATGTTTTACAACTAGAGAGTGTCAACCCACATACTGTTTTTTCTCCGTTTTTTTTGTTAAATGCTTGACATACATGGCTTGTTTTTTTTGTTTTTTTTTAGCAAAGCGCTTAAACGGCTGCTCCAATTTTTTTCAGATTTAGTAAAATATTTGATTTTTGTTTCTATATAATGATTAGGACAGGCATGGCTTGTGGCCCCGACATCTACCAGAAGTGGTAATGGAATCGTAATGAAACTTTATCATTTGTTAGACAACACGGGGTAGATATGCAGAAAATCTCTGGAATCATTGTGACAGGCCTGCAACGCCCCTACATCTCCAGGAAGGATTGATTAAACTAAATTGAAACTTTAAAAGTTGTTGGAGAACATGATGCAGATATGAAAAACAAACATTTTGAAAAATAAAACCAAGGAATATTTTCAAAATCCGTAAAAAATATATATCAACTATTAACAGGGATTTAGCAACCTTTTACTATACCGTTTAATTAACAACATATTTTAATTCAAAACATATGTGATGGAAAGTTCATTTCCTAATCACGGTTGCTTAAGATTTAACAAAGTTACAACTTACATCTGGAAATGCGCTAAAATGACGATTTGTCTTTGGATCATGATTGTAACAAACTAAATACTCGGTATACAAAATGCACTTATGGACCCTGCTTGCATTAACATATTTCGAACGAAATATGTTTTACAAACAGTGTTTTTTTTAAGTCTTTGGTGTAACGGTCTTGGTCGTTATCGCGAATAATCGTGACGCAACAGTATTACGGATAACATGACTGGTACGTTGTACATCAAAGAGCCCACAAAAAAAACTGTAGCGCTATAGATTACTGTTCAGACTCTAATTAAACAAAGTTACAAAAGTTGTTCAAGTTTAAATCAATTTTAAAATTCAAATCTAATCCAATTCTGCATACAGAACCACATATCTCGATTTGTTTGGTAACTTGGGTACACTGGAAAGTTTTTCCTAACAAACTAGGTAGTAAATGCCCATTCAAGACTTTATTATACCAAGCTCTGCCTAATTCTTTAAAAACTGTACGGCTAAACAAGACACTCCTGTGGGCAGTTGTGTTTATTCGCTTTATAGCAACCATGTACAAATATTGGTACAAGAAATCACCATTGTAAAGTAAACATCTACAAATACAGGGACTCAGCATTGTACACAAAACGCTTATTTAGATATTCTTACTAGAGCCCTACCACATATCATGTAATGAAAGCGATAACATGTACGACAACTGTTTAAAGTAGCACTGCTTTTTGATCAGCTTAAGGGATGAAGTAGAATGACAGTAAAATAAAATTATTGGATTAATATCAAACAAATCATTGTAAAAGTTTAATAGTATTTAAAAAAACAAAATTTTTGTATTATATTGTGCAATAAAAGAAAATTGCAGTAGATTGAGAAATAATATATTAAAATTTAAAACCTTATTCACATAAGGTTGATACAGACAAATACAGAACCAGTGTAGTCAAGCGTTATGGCTGTACAAATCATTTTTTAAATGTCCAACGATGATACTACGTGGCTCTCTTAAGAGTTAAAACATGCATTGGTGTAATCAGACCGGTTTTAGGGTAGTCGCACGAACAAAACATAGTTAAACGCTTGAAATAGTATCATACAGGCATGTGGTAAACGAAATTGAAAATGGTTAAAGCTTAATTTTACATCTTATGCATTGTGGTTGACAAATCTCACAAAGATGGTTTAACAAGTCGGGAGTAAGTAATGCTAATAAGATGATGAGGAGGCTTCATGTTTTTGAATGGATTGTCCCTTGTGACTTGGTCTATGTAGTGCCGGAGATCAATGCTTCTTACAATAATGTCTCCATTCCGTTTGACGAGTTTATGAGCATACGAAGAAGAAGGTATCCCAACTATGCAATCACATTCAAGTGATCTAGCTAATTTGTTAGCCTTCATATGCAGCCTATTCCCTAATCCAGCGTTTGAGTACTCTATGTCAACTGTCAACATTGATGACAAAAATATTTTTTCTGCTTTAATCAAATCAAAGAGATTTCCTACCCCAAGGTTTTCCATTAACCTTCGGATCGGTGCACTTATCGGAAAAATATCCTGGATTCGGTTTTTATCGTCATGGTCTGGAGACTTCTCGCCCTTCCTAAGGATTGAACCGAAAACCGCTCCAACTAATTTTCTTGATTTTGCTTCAAACGCCCCAATGGAAACGTTCTGTTGTAGAAATAGTTTTACCCGATATTTATGAAAAAGAACAGCTTTTGAAAGTGGTATCTTTAAAGCATTACTCAGTTGCGTTCTTGGTGAAAAGTGCTTTGCAATCAAGTTTTCTACTTCTGTCAAATTCTCCATAGTGAGCAACTTAAAATAAAACTTTTCAGTTGTCTTGGAAATTTCTTCTTTTATTGGAGACGACATTTTACACAAAATAACCTTTGTTAAACCCTTCTAATAAGATTACAACTGCCTTCTTAAACTACTACACATCCTATGTTAAACAAGGTAAACAAATCGTTAAAAGTTAATGAGTTACACGTAACAGAATTTCCACTATGTGGTTTCGCGCAGTGTTTTCAACATTTAGGGATAATATTACGTAGCATGGGTTCTACCAAAGTTGAAGAAACATTTCAATCGTTCGCAAGACACTGCAGTCGTTTCGGTAACTTGTAGTCGGTGGGCGCAAGGTTGTGACGATCACTCTTGTGAAAACGCCCCCTTACGGAATTGTGGGGAAGTATGATAATTCGCTAGATGAAGTTACATTTTCTTGGATGTAACGAACGCTCTTGTTCGTTACCGCGAATTAACCGGACACCGAAGTACTACGGATAACATGACTGGTACGTCATCAATGTAAATGTTTATTAAAATTTCATAAAACAATATTTCTGCATTCGGTCGTGCAATAAAACAAAATTGCAGTAGATTGAGAAATAATATATTAAACAAATTTAAAACCTTGTTCACTTAAGATGATTCAGACAAATACAAACAAAGTGTAGTCAAGCGTAATTTCTGTTCAAATCATTTTAAATGTCCAACGATAATACTACGTGGCTCAATTGAGTTTTAAAACATGCAATGGTATAATCAGTCTACCGGTTGTCGGCTAGTCACACGAGCAAAACTCAGTTACAAGGTTGAAATAGCATCATACAGGCATGTTGTAGGCGAAATTATAAATGGTAAAAGCTTAATTTTACAACTTACGCATTGTAGTTGACAAATCTCACAAAGATGGATTAAGAAGACGTGAGTAAGTAATGCTAATAAGATGATGAGGAGGCTTCACGTTTTTGAATGGATTGTCCCCTGTGACTTGGTCTATGTAGTGCCGGAGATCAATGCTTCTTACAATAATGTCTCCATTTCGTTTGCTGATTTTATGAGCATACGAAGAGGAAGGGGTCCCAACTATGCAATCACATTCAAGTGATCTAGCTAATTTGTTAGCCTTCATGCGAAGCCTATTCCCTAATCCAGCGTTTGAGTACTCAATGTCAACTGTCAACATTGATGACAAAAATATTTGTTCTGCTTTAATCAAATCAAAGAGATTTCCCACCCCAAGGTTTTCCATTAACCTTCGGATCGGTGCACTTATCGGAAAAATATCCTGGATTCGGTTTTTATCGTCATGGTCTGGAGACTTCTCGCCCTTCCTAAGGATTGAACCGAAAACCGCTCCAACTAATTTTCTTGGTTTTGCTTCAAACGCCCCAATGGAAACGTTCTGTTGTAGAAATATTTTTACCCGATATTTATGAAAAAGAACAGCTTTTGAAAGTGGCATCTCTAAAGCATTACTCAGTTGCGTTCTTGGTGAAAAGTGCTTTGCAATCAAGTTTTCTACTTCTGTCAAATTCTCCATAGTGAGCAACTTAAAATAAAAGTTTTCAGTTGTCTTGGAAATTTCTTCTTTTATTGGAGACGACATTTTACACAAAATAACCTTTGTTAAACCCTTCTAATAAGATTACAACTGCCTTCTTAAACTACTTCACATCCTATGTTAAACAAGGTAAACAAATCGTTAAAAGTTAATGAGTTACACGTAACAGAATTTCCACTAAGTGGTTTCGCGCAATGTTTTTAACATTTAGGGATAATTTTACGTAGCATGGGTTCTACCAAAGTTGAAGGAACATTTCAATCGTTCGCAAGACACTGCAGTCGTTTCGGTAACTTATAGTCGGTGGGCGCAAGGTTGTGACGATCACTCTTGTGAAAACGCCTCCTTGCGGGATTGTGGGGAAGTATGATAATTCGCTAGATGAAGTTACATTTTCTTGGATGTAACGCTCTTGTTCGTTACCGCGAATTAATCGGACACCGAAGTACTACGGATAACATGACTGGTACGTTCCACGTCAAAACGAGATCACAAGCAACCAAAACATTGCAACTCTTTAAATTATTGTTTAAACGCTAAAACAATAAAGTTACAACAGTTTTTTAAGTTTAAATCAATTTTTAAATTAGGATGTAATTTATTTCAGCATACAGAACCAGAAATCTCGTTTTCTTTGTTCACTTTCTTATTTATAATAATCAACCTTTCCAAATAGGTACATTGGAAACTTTTTTCAACCAACCAGAAAGTTTTAACACCTTCTTTTACCTAGTTCTGCTTAATTCTTCCTAGACTGTCCGTTAAACAAAAAACTTGTGGGGAGCTTAGTTTATTTATTTCATAGCGAACGTGTATAAATAATAGAATAAAAAATTACCTTTGTAAATTAACATGTACAAATACAGGTTTTCAAGATTGTAAACAAAACACTTATTTTACAAACTATCACTAGAGCCCATCACATATCATTTTACTTAACCTATAAAAATAATTTAATTGCTTGCAAGTCTAATATGGTGAAGAGAGATAACAATTACGACAAGGGTTTAAAGCTGTGATGATTTTGATTCAGTTAAGGTATAAATAAGAAAAAGAGTGAAATAAAATTTTGTATTAATGTCATACAAATCAATGTAAATGTTTATTAATATTTTATTAAACAATATTTCTGCATTGTGTCGTGCAATAAAACGAAATTGCAGTAGATTGAGAAATAATATATTAAACAAATTTAAAACCTTGTTCACTTAAGATGATTCAGTCAAATATAAACAATGTGTAGTCAAGCGTAATTTCTGTTCAAATCATTTTAAATGTCCAACGATAACACTACATGTCCATATCGAGTGTTAAAATACGCAATGGTATATAATTGTGGTGAATCGATGCTTTCGGGAACTAATATAATTTTTATGTATAATGATCACGTATACTGTTTGTAGAACCCGTATGTGAACGACGTATATCTAACATGTCATTTGCGTCATATTTACGACAACTACACTGCCTTTTGTACTTAAAACGCCAGTCATTATCCCAATTAAAATGGGCGTCGAAATGTCTCCCCACTTTGCTATATATTGCCGTGTATGTAAACGTACAAAATAATGCTACTCATCGCGATACTATGCGCTGCATTCTAAGTGATAGAATGCAGCTTACAGAATAAAATTATTACCGTGCGTCTATAGTCTATTGTCTGAATTATATGCTGCAAGTTACCAGAGTCAGATTTAGACAAGCACCGACTTTACAAACTGGATAGGACAGCCTAAAGCGACCTTTTGGTTTAGCGACGAGCGGCCAAATGCGCTTGCCCCGATAAAAAGCTTTAAAGAAAAGTAGGGGTGCTAAATTGTTGCACCCGACGTGATATGAACACGCAACCTTACCGAAGAAAAGTGTATAACCGAAGAAGCTTCATTTCGAAGTTGTTAAAGAACTAAAAAAACTCGCTTATAGAGAAAGAAACTTGAAGTTACCGCCTAGAACTGTTTATAGAAGAAACCGCCTGAAGTGTTTTGTCATCATCAACTGAAGTCAGCGACATATATTGTTCAAGATTAAGAACTGTCTAAATCACCCGATTGAGCCAAGACCTTGACAGGAATCTGCGTGAACAACCAGAAGAAGTCGTTTTCTACAGCCCAAGTGAAGATTCGCCGTGGAAATCCCGACGAACGAAGAAAGAAAAATTCTTTTACGATCAGGAGTTTATTTTTGTTTGTTTTTTTAAATCATTTTAATAATAGTTTTTAGTTTTTTTTATTTTTTTTTGTTTCTGCCTATTTCAAATACTAATTGCTTGGTAATTGTGTGTGCTTGATAACTGCAATCCAGAGCCACCTGGTTAATTTTATTTGACTTCCAAAAAATTCGTAGTCCTATAGGTTGGTCTTTTAACACTTGGATACTACAATGATGCATAATAGCGGTGTCTCATTTTACAGGTTTGCAGACAGAAAGAACAAACCGACATCATCCACAAGTGCACGAACACCGTCTCAGAAAATGGTTAGTGGCGCTTGCGATATTTTGTCATATGACCCTATACGTCCATACAGCAACCGACTAAGCAGTAAATCAGGCGCGTCTATGTCTAATTTTCGTCTGTCGTGTGAGGTTAAAGTTGACTCGCCGTTTAAGTCACGCTTTCGTTGCCACTTTGGCATTAATGGTCGTCAAAAAGTCCGAAAATTAAATAGTTGTAAGCGTAAACGCTTTAATATACCGTTTTCGAAACGAGTGTCGAAATCCGCTCCTCCCAGGTCGTTCTTTGTCGCAGATTATAAGACTGGTACGCGCTATTTGGTAGATGAAAGTGAGGAATGTTGTGTTCTACCTCCAATGGATAATGTAAAGTCATTATTTAACTCCGGAAATTGTCCATCTACGTTGAATGACACTAATATCAAAGTGTCTGGTAAAGAAACTGTTTTTATAAGTTTTAATGGCGTAGGTAAATTTCGTTGGAGTTTTCGCGTTGGAAATGTACTGCATCCTGTAATTGGTAGGGATTTCTTGCAGTATTTTGGTTTTAAAGTAGATGCGCGAAATTGTCGTCTTGTTAAAGTTCCTACTTATAAACGTGTGTCTGACATACGTTTCCAAAGCAAGCGCAACCTAGCTTTTGTATATGGAATATGTGCCCGCAATTATAACGCCAGTTTTCGTCCTTCGCTCTCCAGGGTTGTTCCTTATGTAGAAAATGGTGAAACTTGCCGTCTAATTGCGTCGAATTGTCCGGAGTCGTTTCCTATAGTTAAGTCCGTTTGTACAAACGCTGCAGAGGTTAATAAATTAGCTACGGCTGTTCTTCCAGTTTGCAAAGCGTCGGTGCAATTTAAGCATAATAATATAAGAGATCGTACGACTGACCACAACGAATCGCCTGTAGCACCACCCATTCCCCCACGCGTAGCGTATCCTCCACCTGTTCCACAACAGGCAACAACGCCACCGCCAATTCCACGTCGAGTTACACGGTCTGTGTATGGAACCTATACGGTGCCAAGTTTGATCGGACGTATTGCCAGAGTTTCATAGTTTGTAAGAGCGCTGCGTTATGTGTTACTGACCATTAACATGTCTAATATTGGTCGTTATTACCTTTCGCCACCTTGATGTCTATATTTTGTTGCCCTATCGCACTGCGAGGCTATTTGTTTATATTTTATTTTTCCGCTAATCAGCGAAGATATGTGCTACTGATTTTAATTGCTTGGTTGGCGAAAGTATGGCCTCATGGGGTCATGTGATACAATTTGCGGCGTTGCTGCCTTAATTGTGAGATGGCACAATTTCGTTTAAAAATACACAACAGTTATACACGCACTCACATACAATGCACCAGTTTGTTATGCATAATTGTGTAGCCTGGCGTTTGATTGCCCAACCACGGTCTATTAGTTTTTACAGGTTCGAATTAATTCTACGTGGTGCTGTGAAAGGCGATCAAGAATTTTCCCTCAACATCGAATCTCACCACAACGAGAATAGGCATAATACTTTGTTTAAAAATGCCTGGAAAAAGGGAGATATGTGGTGAATCGATGCTTTCGGGAACTAATATAATTTTTATGTATAATGATCACGTATACTGTTTGTAGAACCCGTATGTGAACGACGTATATCTAACATGTCATTTGCGTCATATTTACGACAACTACACTGCCTTTTGTACTTAAAACGCCAGTCATTATCCCAATTAAAATGGGCGTCGAAATGTCTCCCCACTTTGCTATATATTGCCGTGTATGTAAACGTACAAAATAATGCTACTCATCGCGATACTATGCGCTGCATTCTAAGTGATAGAATGCAGCTTACAGAATAAAATTATTACCGTGCGTCTATAGTCTATTGTCTGAATTATATGCTGCAAGTTACCGGAGTCAGATTTAGACAAGCACCGACTTTACAAACTGGATAGGACAGCCTAAAGCGACCTTTTGGTTTAGCGACCAGCGGCCAAATGCGCTTGCCCCGATAAAAAGCTTTAAAGAAAAGTAGGAGTGCTAAATAATCAGTCTACCGGTTTTCGGGTAGTCACACGCGCAAAACTCAGTTAAAAGCTTGAAATAGCATCATACAGGCATGTGGAAGAAATTAAAAAATGGTAAAAGCTTAATTTTACATCTTACGCATTGTAGTTAACGAATCTCCGAAAGATGGTTTAACAAGTCGGGAGTAAGTAATGCTAATAAGATGATGAGGAGGCTTCATGTTTTTGAATGGATTGTCCCCTGTGACTTGGTCTATGTAGTGCCGGAGATCAATGCTTCTTACAATAATGTCTCCATTCCGTTTGCTGATTTTATGAGCATACGAAGAGGAAGGTATTCCAACTACGCAATCACATCCAAATGATCTCGCTAATTTTACACCCTCCTTACGCAGCCGATTCCCTAATCCAGCGTTAGAGTACTCAATGTCGACTGTCCCCATTGCTGACATATATATTTTTTCCGCTTTTATCAAATCAAAGAGATCTCCTTCGCCAAGGTTTTTCATTAACCTTCGGATTGGGGCACTCCACGGAAAAATATCCTGGAGCCGGTTTATATCGTCATGGTCTGGAGACTTCTCGCCCTTCCTAAGGATTGAACCGAAAACCGCTCCAACTAATTTTCCTGAAATTGATTCAAATACCCCAATGGATACGTTCTGTTGTAGAAATCTCTTCACACGATATTTATGAATAAGGACAGCTTTTGAAAGTGGTATTTGTAACCAAATACTCAGTTGCTCTCTTGGTGCATAATGCTTTGCAATCAAGTTTTCTACTTCTGTCAAATTCTCCATAGTAAGCAACTTAAAATAAAACTTTTCAGTTGTCTTGGAAATTTCTTCTTTCTTTGGAGAGGACATTTTAAACAAAATAACCTTTGTCGATGACTAACTTATAAGATTGCAACTGTCTTAATATACTGTACAAGCCCAATGTCAAACAAGGCAAACAAATGGTTAATGAGTTACACGTAACAGAACTTCCACTAAGTGGTTATGCGCAATGTTTTCAATATTTAAGGTTAATTTTACGTAGCATGGGTTTTAACAAAATTGAAGCAACGTTTCAATTATACACAGCACACTGCAATCTCCTATGTAACCAGACGGTGGGCGCAAATTGATCTCATGATTAATTGTTTTTTTTAAAGACAATTCCCTTTACAGTTTACAAGCAGGGAACAGTCATTTAAAAGCAACCAGTAAAACAATTAAATAAGTATTGAATGACATATCGTTTCAAGGTTTAAACAACTGCTATAAATTAAACAAAATTATTTTGGTCATAATTGTATGTAAAGCACTGCTACAAAAGAACTTCTTTTACTATATATGGGCAAGGCACTTTGCGGACATTGCCTGAACCCAGCGGATTAATGGGTTCTACCAAATTGAAGGAACGTGTCTATCATATACAACACACTGCAATAGCTCCGGTAACCCGACGATTGTTGGATAACATGACCCAGATATGTAAAAACAGAAATTTATGTACCAAACCCGGGGGAATTCCCCAAATCCATTAAAAACTGAATCGGGCTGTTTTGAAATAGAGCTGCATTTTACCACAGCGCTTGACAAGAGGCTTTAATTTAAAACTTTTGTACTGAAATGATCGTTATTCTAACACGATTATTTTTTAACTACACATGGAAAAGAAGTTTGGTTTAATAATTATGGGACCCATGCGTTTATGCTTGCAGAAACAAAGATGTGGCAGTATGGTTAAAACTTTCTGAAATGTTGGATAACATGGACTTGACGTGTACAAATCTGACAATAATATATATTATGTAAAGAATGAATATATAACATACAAAATGTGTTTTACAAATAGTGGTGGTTAAGCACATGGTTGACACTCTTTACTTGTCAAATAATTTCGCGTTCAGAGTCGTGGTATTGTAGTCGGGTACCTAAGTTAACAAACCAAATTTGTTATCCTTATATAGTTAAAGAAGTTCTTTTGTAGCAGTGCCTTACATACAATTATGACGAAAATATTTGTGTTTAATTTATAGCAGCTGTTTAAACCTCCGAAACGACAGTGTTATTAAATACATATTTAATTGTTTTACTGGTTGCTTTTTAAATGGCTGTTCCCTGCTTGTAAACTGTAAAAGCAATTGTCTTAGCAAAATAAAATCATTAATTATGTTGTATTATTGCCTACAGACACTACGTAACATTGTCATGTATATACCGCGTACTTTCAAGGGTAACTAACAAAGTAACTATAACCTCTACAAGATGCTGATTCTGTACCAAACTAAAGCTTAAAAAAGGAAATGCTAAGATATGAATTATATTAAACCAAGGGTAATAGACAGATGCAGAGTTTTAGAGGCAACTATTAAAGTGGGTGTCCTTTGAGTTAAAATCTAAACTCTGCTTATTGCGTGGCTCGCTAGGTAGTCAGGTAGCCGAGGGACAAAACGCAGCCTGCCACAACCGACAAGCAAAAAGAACACAAAGTACATTTCGCGATTTTGTAAGTAAGGGATTTAACACGGGTAATCATCAAATGAATTTGCGCTCACCTCTGGTTACCGAGGAAATTGCAGTGTGTTGCGAACGATTAATGCGTTGATTCAATTTTGGTAAAACCCATGCTACGCAAAAGTATCCCTAAATATTTAAACATTTGCACGTGGCCACCTCGTTAAAATACGATGACGTGTGCCTCATTAACTTTTAACGATTTGTTTACCTTGTTTGACATTGGGCTTACAGTATATTAAGACAGTTAAAATCTTGTAAGCAAAGCATCGACGAAGGTTATTTTGTGTAAAATGTCCTCTCCAAAGAACGAAGAAATTTTCGAGACATCTGAAAAGTTTTATTTTAAGTTGCTTACTATGGAGAATTTGAAAGAAGTAGAAAACTTGATTGCAAAGCACTATGCACCAAGAGAACAATTGAGTATTTGGTTACAGATACCACTTTCAAAAGCTGTTCTTTTTCATAAATATCGTGTGAAGAGATTTCTACAACAGAACGTTTCCATTGGGGCGTTTGAAGCAAATTCAGGAAAATTAGTTGGAACGGCTTTCGGTTCAATGCTTAGGAAGGGCGAGAAGTCTCCAGACCATAACGATATAAACCGACTCCAGGATAATTTTCCGTGGAGTGCCCCAATCCGAAGGTTAATGGAACACCTTGGCGAAGGAAATCTCTTTGATTTGATTGAAGCGGAACAAATATTTATGTTAGCAATGGGGACAGTCGACATTGAGTATTCTAACGCTGGATTAGGGAATCGGCTGCGTAAGGAGGGTGTAAAATTAGCGAGATCATTTGGATGTGATTGCGTAGTTGGAATACCTTCTTCTTCGTATGCTCATAAAATCAGCAAAAGGAATGGAGACATTATTGTAAGAAGCATTGATCTCCGGCACTACATAGACCAAGTCACAGGGGACAATCCATTCAAAAACATGAAGCCTCCTCATCATCTTATTAGCATTGCTTACTACCGGCTTGTTAAACCATCTCTGTGAGATTTGTCAACTACAACGCATAAGATGTAAAACTAAGCTTTTAACATTTTTTTAAATTTCTTTCACATGCCTGTATGATGATATTTCAAGTTTTTAACTGAGTTTTGCTCGTGTGACTAGTCGACAACCGGTAGACTGATTACACCAATGCATGTTTTAACTTAAGAGAGACGCGAAGTATCATTCGCTGGGCATTTAAAATAATTACAGCAATAACGCTTGACTGCACTGGATCTTTATTTGTCTAAATTATCTTATGTAAAAAGGTTATAAATTTGTTCAATATATTATTTCTTAATCTCACTGCAATTTTCTTTTATTGCACGACACAATACAGCAGTTTGTTTGTCAAAATGTGATTAAATTTTAACTGATTTGCTTGGCACTAAATAATTAATTTTACTTGCAACCTGATTCATACTTTTAGCCGATCTGAATCATTACAACTTTAAACAGCTGTCGTTAATATTATCGTTTTTCACTATATAAGGCGTGCAAAAAATATAGATCTCTCTGCGTTTCGGGAAATATTATGCAGTAGAATCTTAACATGGTATTAAATAAGTTATATCTTTACATGATTAATTTACAATGATGAAATTGTGTGCTCCAATTGTACATGGTTGCTATAAAGTAAATAAACCAAAGTTTCCCATAAGTGTTTCCTCTTTAGTTGTGCAGTCGTTGAAGAATTTATCAGAGCTTGGTGTAATAAGGGGTTAAATGGGCATTTACTACCTAGTTTGTTAAGAAAAAGTTTCCTATGTACCCACTTATTAGAAATAGGAAAAGTAACAAAATGTATCGAGATTTTAGTTCTGTATGATAAAATAGTTTAGATTTGAATTTTAAAATTAATTAAAACTTAAAACAAATTTTGTAACTTTGTTTAGCTAACGACCAGTTTCAAACGTGAAACCCTTCGGGTGAAAGCAAAGCACTAACCCACAAGACTAATATGTCGGTTAAGACTTCTTTATCCTCCAATTTACTAAGAGTATTAGGCCTACACCAAATACATTGGTGTTATGCAATTTGTGTGTTATAATGAGAATATTTAATGTATTCCATGGTAAGTGTGCTTGAAAATAATAATGTCATCTGACATTAGTGGAATTTCATTTTAGGTTTTTTTTCTTTTTTCACTCTGGTCCACGTTAGAAAATAAATCTGAATCTCTGGGAACCGTGGGCGATGATGCAGCCAACAGAGATAACGATTTAATTTTTTGGGATAATTCCGACCTATTATTTATACCTATTTGAATAAAAAATCGGGCTTGGTTAAAGGACTATCCGGTATTTTGAAACTTGGCCTGATAAAATAAAACATGAAAAACATCGTTTTGATATAGATGGAGTATAACAACCGATTAATACATCTCTATGGGCCGTAAAACTCTCTTTGTCACGGTTTTAAATGAGTATTTGCTGAGTAACAATGGTGGTGATTCCCCAATGTTTGTAAGTTTGGAAATAGCAGGCATGCTAGGTTGTGCGAAGATTTTCTCGCTTATCTGTGAAGTTTTATAATAGTGGAGCAGAGCTGCGTAAAATGCAGGTGTTAATAATGCATTTCCTAGCTTTTAATTGGAAAAAGTTACAAATGTACCGAGGGCCCTGGTCGAAATTTTTAAGCAACATTTTGGATGGAGCTGTAGCGTTTTGATGGTTTGTTTGGGTCTTTTGTTGCTACCTGTACTAACTTGTTACTCTCGCAATCCAGACTCCATCACGGAAGGTTCTTTTATTGTTGACCAAATGCAGATACAATGAAACACGCATTCATGGTTAAGTCATTAAACGCGGGCACGACTTAATAAACACTGAACTCGGCTTCTCTGCATGTTTACTGCAGGAGCCACGGTTCTAAACTATTAGATATTATTCATGTTTTTAAAACAAAGAGGCATGGCATTATGTGAGAAATAGGAAGTCCAGGAAGTGTTTGACCTTGCGGCCGCGTTAAAGTGGTTTAACAACCGTGTGAAGGGGAAGTCACATGGAACTAAAGTTAACACGCGGTACATATTGAATAATGACAAAAACATTTGCTACAGAGCTTTGGTTGCAGATTCAAGCTTTAATTTTGGGTGCCTCTAAATAACTACAGGACCGCTTGGAGCACTTGGATCACTTAGATTGCTATGTAAAGTAATTCTAACCTTGTCCCAAACACTAATCTCAACCCCAGAACTAACTTTAACCCTAACATTAATATCGTGGCTTTGGTAATTACGAAGTATAGTAAGTGATCAAAGCGATCCAAGCGATTTAAGCGGTACCGGTACTGTAGTATTTAGAGGTACTATTAATTTTTAGTTGAAAATTCTAAGACTCCCTGTGACAGGAGGTTTAGCGACAGCCCTCCTTGTAGGGCAACAATAAATGAAGGGGAATAGCTAACTAACGCTTATTAAACTCATTTTAACACTGCCTCCAACTCTAATTTCAAACCCAGAATTAACCCTAACTTCAATTCCATATTTAAAACTCACTCTAATGTCCTAATCTTTATTTTAGTGTGCAGTTTCCCTCTTTTTAGTGTTGCCCATTTATTTATACCTGTTTTGAGTGACCAGTTTTATAGATCTTATTTCGAGTTTTTCGTGGTAAACTAGTATATTTAAAACAATGTTTCATTACAGAGCGTTTAGCAAAATGCATTCTTTAAGAGTAGCAAACTCAATATATCGGCGTTTTTTCACCTTGCATCAACCAATTAAACCTAGAGCAGAAGTCTTATCACAAGCTTGGCGAAGTTACAAAAGTCTTACGGTCATATCTCCCTTCCAAGATCACGAGGTGTACGATTTGCACAGGAATGATCCAGATGACAGAGATGGGCCGTGTGTAATACCAGGTAGGAAGGTTACTTACGGGCCTTGATAGGGGAAAACTAAAAGGAGGGAAGAAGGGAAACTGCACACTAAAATGAGCAACGCTAAAAGGAGGGAAACGGGAAGGAGGGAAGGAGGGAAACTGCTCACTAAAATTACGGAACCTAATTTTAACCCATCTCTAAACACTAATCTCAACCCCAAGACTAACCCTAACTCTAGCCCCATGTTTAAAACTAACCCTAATGTCATAATATTCATTTTAATGTGCAGTTTCCCTCCTTCCCGCATTCCCGCTTTCCCTCCTTTTAGTTTTCCCCCACTAAAATAAGTATTAGGGCTTTAGAGTTAGTTTTAAACATGGGGTTCAGTTTAGTGTTTGGGGCAGGGTTAAAATTAGTTTACATAGTTTTAGTGAGCAGTTTCTCTCCTTCCCGATTTCCTTTTCTTTTAGTGTTGCCCGCCTTTGTGGTTAAGTGTGTGAAGGAATGCAGATGCGAAACTATTCCCTAGCTAGTTGGTTGTGTCCTTGGGCAAGGCACTTAACGGACATTGCATGACCTCGGGGATTAATGGGTTCTACCAAAAAGGAATATGTCGATCATACGAAACACACTGCAATAGCTCCAATTACCCGACGCTGGGCCGATTGCTTGGTGTTAACCTCTTTGGTTTTTCCATTCACGGGTATAAACATGACTATCCTGACCTATCCTATCCAGTTAAATTACAGCCTTGCCCATATATCACAATCTAACAAAAATTCTTGGAAATAAAGTGTGTATTTTTCAGGAAACGAAGCTGACTATCTTATCCTTGGTGGTGGCATTATGGGCCAGGCACTTGCATATAACTTATGGAGGACGATTGAATCATCCACTGTGCTTAAAGCTTCGAAACATTATGGCAGCACAATCGCAATTGTTGAGCAAGACCCTACTGTAGGTGGATGGGTTGTTTGTTTTGTTGGTTAGGGGATATCATTGTTTATTTTTTGTTTTCACGATGAAAACACGCAGCAAGAACTTCTGTAAAAAATTGGAAAGTGGAAAAAAGTTAAAATTTTGTTTTACCTCAGTGGTTTAAGAAATATAAGGGGGTGGTATTATATAACCTGGTAGTAGGCAACCTTTGACTTGCTAAAATACTGCCTAAATTCTGCAAGATCTTAATGGGTCATAGGCTAAGTTTTCACTAACAATTATGTTTAGTTTTTTACTTTTGTAATGTTGTTAAAATATTGTCTGAGCCATTGGATTAAGGTGTTTCACCAAAATTAAAGGAACGTCTCAATCATACACAACACATAGGAACTCCTGTAACCTGCCGGTAGGTGCGAATTAATCCAACTATTACTTGTGAGATACTTTTGTTTTCCCATGCATTGGGATAAACATGATTATCCTATTCAGCCCTGTCCTATTTGCTTAGTATTCCATTTTTTGTTTCTGCATACTGTTATATTAAATACAACAATTAATTATTCTGAAAAATGATCGCTGATTCGGTTAACAAAACTCGTTTTCCAGCTTTGCCAATCAGCAACGGCACTGGCTGCTGGTGGAATCCGTTCACAGTTCTCAAACCCTGCTAATATCCAACTATCCATGCTCACAGCCGAGTTCTTACGTGAAATGAAAGTTGTAAGTTGAATTTATTTTGCTTAGTTTACCTTCTGATATATTTTTATATCATTACATCTGTTTCTAACATAATACGTTTTAACAGATGTTTGTTTCATATCTATTTTTTGTTCATGTATTGTCCGACAGAATATCTTGGTGGGTTAGTCAATCGTCTTTTAGCCAAAGGGTTTCAGGTTAGAAACTGGTCGCTAGCTAGTCTGTGTCCTTGGGCGAGCTACATTACGAAATTTCCTTAGGTGCACAGTAACACACCTCATGCTCACAGTCGAGTTGCTGGAGTTATTACAGTGTTTAAATAATCAAACACGACTTTTAGTTTGTACGACTCATTAGATACCACTGGGTTGGACCAATGTAAAGTGGCTTGCTCAGGTGCACAGTAATACACCTCATGCCCACAGTCGAGTTTTTTTATTAAAATAGATTTTAAATCATAAAGTGTAACAGATTTACTTTCTGTATCTATTTTGTGTGGTGCAGTTCAATTGTTGATGTTTAATTAGTTATCTTTCTATTTTATCAATCATGTTTATTGTTCTGTCTACATCATTTCCTATACTACCCTGAATTTCCTAGTTATTATTAATGATTTGTTTGTATTTATTCTGTAAAGCCGCCACAATTTGCCATAAATGCGCGGGATGTTAGACATAAATCTTTATTTATCTGTACATTAGGCGTACCGGCTTCTTAGGACACACAATAAATTTTTGAGAAAAGATAGAATTAAAAGTGCACCTTATTATTTTTTTACCTGGCTATGTTTTGAACCCTTGATCAGTTGGTACTAAGTCCATTTTTATATACAATTCATTCTATGTATCGGTCGCGTTAATCATTTACGAACTTAATCCGTAAAATAAGGAACATTTAAAATATTTATTGCCAAAAGAGCTATCCTTTACAGCACTTAAGCATAGTGGACAAACAGGACCCTCATACTAAGTCTGTTTTTCTATACAATTCAGTCCATATATTGGTCGCATTAACCATTAAGTTACTTAACATTTACATTTAAAATATTCATGACCTAAAGCGGGGGCGGGAAACTTCTCTAGTTAAGGGCCAGATTTTGGAAAATTAAAGTATTCGGTCGGCCGGATTATTACATGAATAGTATTCAATATCTTAATTACAGGGTATGGTTAGATACAGTCTGTGGGCAGAACCCGGCTCGCGGGCGGTATGCCGGTATGTTGCCCATGCCTGTCCTAAAGAGTTGTCATTTACAGCACTTAAGCACAGTGGACAACCAGTACCCTCATACTAAGTCAGTTTTAACAATTTATAACCCTAATCCATAAAATAAAGAACGTTTAAAATAGTTATCACCTAAAGAGTTTTCCCATACAGCACTTAAGCACAGTGGACAACCAGGAACCAGACGCTCAGTATCAACCAGGAGGTTACCTTATAATGGCCACTGAAGCTGGAGCTTCAAAACTTATGAAGAACTACCAAACCCAAATGTAAGTTATTTGTGTAGCGTTTAAATTTGTGTATTTATCTATAGTTTAGTTCTGTTTTTTTTTACTTTCAGTTTAAAAATATACTTTAAAAAAATAATCTACTAAAATCTTGAGCTCCAAAACTCTTAAGGACTATCAAACACAAATGTTAAGTATTTGTGTAGCAATAAAATATTTGTGTGCTCTAAAATCTTGAGTTTCAAAGGGCTATCAAACATAAATGTAAGGTATATGTGTAGCAGTCGGATATGTACGTTGACCTATGTAATTTTTGATGGCGAATCTGTGTATTTACATAGTAGAATGGTCATAAATTAAGTGGCGGTTAAATGGTCATAAAATCCAGATCTGTTTCTTGGAAATTGCTCTTGTCAGTTTAATATTATACTTTAAAAAATAATCTACTAAAATCCCAATTTAAATCTCTTAAATCAGACATTGATTTAATCAACCAGATTTAGTTCACATGATAGAATTACAGTTTGCATTTTAAGCTTATTACAATAACTGACCAGTACTTGTACGCAATAATTTGTTAATAATATTTACTCGACCACAAATTGGTTGACCATTTGTTTACTTATTGTAGGATTTATTGTATTATAGTCTTCACTTTGCCTCCAGGGACACAAATCCTTTAATATGGACCACTGCAATAATAAAAGTACCACTCTTTAACTCAGACATGGGCAAGGCCGGGTGAAGGGATTTTTACCGGCCTGTAGACTTTATCTAACCATACCCTGTAATTAAGATACTAAATACTATTCGGGTAATAATCCGGCCCACCAAGGACTTCATTTTTCCACATCTGGCTCTTAACTAGAGAAGTTGCCTTAGTCCAGGGGTGGGCAACATACGGCCCGCGGGACGGGTCCGGCCCGTGAAGGGATTTTGACCGGTCCCCAGACTGTATCTAACAATAACCTGTAATGTGGCCAGGGTCCGGCCCGCTGTCTGTATCCAACCACACACTAATGTGGTTCGACGCATCATTCCTAAAAGTTGGCTATCGCTCTACTATTACCGCACTGTTAATGCCAGCTAAATTGATTTAGTCGTACCAAAGTATTTTTTACAAAGGTTGGCAAAAAAGCAGTATATTTTCTGTATGATCAGTTGCGTTAGTAAAAGAGTGCAACATTTGTCGTCATTATTTGATGTAAACTATGGCAATAATTTAGTAGATAAATATGTGGATAAGTTATTGAATATTATTCATCTAATAATCCGGTCCACCAAGGACTTTATTTTCGCACATCTGGCCCGCTGACTAGAGAAGTTGCCCACCCCTGCCTTAGTCCATAGTGTTGCACAATGGACCGCAATCAGGATTTTTACGTTTTAAAACGATTGTCATTTTGCCGTTTTTCCCGTTTTCCAAATTTTTATCAATAGTCCTGCTTCATGTTTTTTTATCAGGGAAACAAAAAATAAACCAAACTAATTTCAAATCCTAACTAATTCACAACAATAATAAAATAAAATTCATGCCTTAATCCATAGTGACACAGGCGCCAAGATAATGCTGTTCACACAAGACCATTTGAAGGAGACTTTCCCGTGGATGAATGTAGAGGGTATTGAACTCGCAACCTTTGGACTGGAAAATGAGGGCTGGTTCGATCCTATGATGTTTGTTAATAGCTTCAAGGTGATAATTTTGTGTCCACAGTCGAGTTGTTGTAGCTATTGCAGTGTGTGGATGGTTTGTTCAATTATATCCTCGTTGGTGGAAAATTAGGCTGTGTTCAAGGATATCGCAAGACACCTTATGCCCACAGTCGAGTTGTTGTAGCTATTGCAGTGTGTGGATGGTTTGTTCAATTATATCCTTGTGGGTGGAAAGTCAGGTTCTATCCCCAGGTATCGCAAGACACCTCTTGTCCACAGTCGAATTGCTGGAGCTATTGCAGTGTGTGGATGGTTGTTTTATTGATAACTTTGTCGGTGGAGTGACAGGCTTATCTACGGGTACAGTAATACACCTCATGCCCACAGTCTAGTTGTATTTCTATTACACCGTGTGGATGGTTGGTGCATTTACATACTAGTAGGTAAGAGTTAAGTCTGACAGGTTAGACTAGTGGTTAAGTGCGTCCCCTTTCAACCGAAGGGTTGCAGGTTAGAAACTGGTCGCTAGCTAGTCTGTTGTGTCCTTGGACAGGGCAATTTACGGACATTACCTGAACCCAGCAGCTTAATGGGTTTTACAAAGGAACTCGTGAATCATACATAACACACTGCAATAGCTCCTGGACAGTAACCCCGCGGTGGGCAAGACGTGATCTGACGATGCCCGTGTGTTAACCCCCTTGGTTTTCCCATTCACGGTGATAAACATGAATATCCTATTGTGTCCTATCCTAGTCCTATATTCTTTAGTATCTTTTGAAAGTGCATGCCTGCAATCCAGTTTCTAAAGGCATTATCCCTGGGTATCATATACACCTGGTGCCCACAGTCAATTTGCTGGAGCTGTTACAGTGTGTGGATGGTTATTTTATTAATAGTCTTGTGTGTAGAAAGTCCGGCTTTATCTAGGGGCACTGTAATACACCTCATGCCCACAGTCCAGTTGCCGAAGCTATTGCTGCCTATGTGCATATAATTAATTCTCATATAAATACCCAATCACTACACCCATAAACTTACACCCAACACATTACCTAACCCCCTAACCCCACACAGGCCAAAAACCCCAGCCTAGGGGTGCATAACGTCTGCGGAAAGGTGGTGGGGTTCAAGAACTCTTTAAGCGACCCCGCATACTTACCCAACACCCTCACCCTGCCTGATGGAAGGAAAATCATCCAGGACGAGAAAATTGAAGGTGTTTATGTAAGTCGTTTTTATCTTGTGCTCCCTGTCAAGTTGCTGGAGTTATTACAGTGTTTTAATGGCTGGTTTATTTATATCCTAGTGGGTTAAACTGTGCATGCCCATTGCCTGCTGAAGGCTTTATTTAACCAGGTTTATTCCTAGGTATTGTAAAACACCAAATTCTCATAATTTTTTTTTGGTTTACAGCATGTGGATGGTTGGGTCATATTTATTCTAGTAAGTGGAAAGCCAGGCTTTATTCACGGGTATCGTAAGACACCTCGAGGCCACTGTCGAGTTTCAGGGCAATTACAGTGCGTGGATGGTTGGTTTATATGTTTATATCCTAATGAATTCCTAGTTCACATCCAAGAAATTTAAATTTTTTTTTTATTTTTCATAACACGACCCGTTGCACGCAGGTTAAGATGGCAGAACACGACAAACCAATCTTCATCAAAGGGGCGCAGACGATAATCTGCTGTGGGGCGATGTCAGGGGAGGTGGCTAGACTCGCGGGGGTCGGTACCGGGAACCCTGAAGAGGGGAAGTACCTGGAACATGAGGTGAGATGGGGTCATTGTGACCCCATATTTGGGGGTGGTTTACCCTGAAGTTGGAGATATGTAGGGATGGCGCAAATACTGCAGATTTACATCCTGTTGACCATTTGGTCTGGTGTTTTAGTGCGGCGCCTTTCAGCCGAAAGGTTGCAGGTTTAATACTACTCGCTAGCTGGTCGGTTGTGTCCTTGGGCAAAGCACTTAACGGACATTGCTTGAACCCAGATTTATGGGTTCTACCAAAATTAAAGGAATGTTTGTATCATACTCATACACAACACACTGCAATAGTTCCGGTAATTCGACGGTGGTTGCGAGGTGATGTGGTGATTTCCTGTGTGTTAACCTAATTGGTTTTCTCATGCATGGGGATAAACATGAATATCCTATTTTTGGGTGTTACAGCAGTGTTTTATCTATTTTATTTGTAACACAATTTAATTTTTCCTAGAATATTTAATACCCTGGTAGCTATATATTCGAAAGGAATTGTATTTCCCTCATTTTTCACAAATTGTTACTAGCAAATACTAGATAAAGTTTAATTTGAATCTGGTGATTTCCGGATTGACTTTTGGAAAGCAACAACAGGATGGTCTAGGATAGAATAGGATATTCATGTTTATTCCGGTGAATGGGAAAACCAAGAGGGTTAACACACGGGCAATAGTCAGATCACCTCGCACCCACCGCCGGGTTATCGGAACTATTGCAGTGTATTGTATATGATGATTCACATGTTTAGTCTGCTGGGTTCAGGCAATGTCGGTAAAGTGCCTTTTCCAAGGACACAAATTCGACTAGCTAGCGACCAGTTTCAAATCTGCAACCTTTCGGCTAAAAAGCGTTACACCATGCAAGTCTTTAACCCAATCCATCCGTCACTAATTAAAACATGACAGTTTGGTCAATCACACTTACCCATTTTAACCCCTAAGATTCCAGTTGAACCCCGAAAACGTTACATATACGTTGTCCATTGCCCCGACGCACCAATGTTCGATTTACCGTTTGTTATCGACCCATCTGGAGTTTATTGCCGTCGGGATGGGTTTGGGGGGAAATACATCTGTGGAATGTCCCCAACAGAGGTAAGTTCTCAACTGTGCTTAGAAAGTACTTTGGACAAAATTATATATAAAATTAATGTCTTTCTGCCGTATAAATCTTGTAGAAGTTAAAACAATGAGATAACTAGTATATGTTGTATGATGTCACACAACAATTTTATACAGTACAGTTAATAATGGAGAATAAATACACACAGTGTTGTATATTCAGCAGTTTATTACATAAAGGAGAAGAATGTAACACTGAAAACTATTATTGGATATAGGGACAAGCCATGTTGGACCCAAGGTCATAGAGAATAACAACAAAGTCACGTGATTAACATAAAATCAGTCAACCGAGAAATTACGTCATAAATATGAATAAATACACAACACACATGGTTTAATGTGGTGAATCCTTATTCTGTGTCACCCAGTGATGGGATTTTATCAAAGTTCGCATGGGTTCGGTCGAACCCGTTCTTGGAACGTCGGGATAATCAGCGATCCGATTCTTGCTTTTTTTACAGACATTAGACCTTTTAGGGAACCTGTTGTTAGTAAGTACGATATAAAAGAGAACCTGTTCTTTAAATTTTAAATCCCATCACTTGTGTTATCCCACATTTTTGTACAGGGGTTACATCCCATACGGAGATACATGGTTGCAATTGTCGCGTTTCAGGTCTTAATCCAAAGACGCAGTATTGTCAATGGTTTAAATGTTTGCAGGTCTTTGGCACAATCAGAAAAGATCACAACTCTTTATCTGCCACTAAATTTTGCGCAATGCAAAAATATACATAGCCAGAATTATCAATCCAGTTTGTGACAGCAATATGCCTTTCCATAACTGAGTTTGGAAATATAACCTTAAGGTCCCACAGGGAACCACAGCATAAGGTACTGTTCCCAAGAGCAAGCAGTTGGTCCCCATCACCTATCAAACCCGTTTAAATAAAATTTGCTTACATTCCAATTCTAACCAACTTTTCCTATAGGACGTAATTTTGAAATAAAAAAGCATTCGCGGAATAAGCATTACTACCACCTTTAGACCCATTCAAATGTGTTAATAATGGTCTGCCTCTAACCAGTAATGGGATTTAAAATTTTAAGAACATGTTCTCTTTTGTATTGTACTTACTAACAACAGGTTTCCTAAAAGGTCTAATGTCTGTAAAAAAGCAAGAATCGGATCGGTGATTATCCCGACGTTCCAAGAACGGGTTCGACCAAACCCATGCTACCTCTTAAATCCCATCACTGGTTCTAACCCCTTCTTTCTACAGGACACTGAACCAGAATGTGGCAATTTTGATGTCGATTTTAACTTCTTTGACGAGGAAATCTGGCCCCGACTGGCCCACAGGATCCCTGCTTTTGAAAAATTAAAGGTTTTTGTTTTCAAATTTCGATACTTATTAATGAGTCGTACAAATTGAAAGTCATGTCTGATTATCTACACACTGTGTGGGCATAAGGTGTATTACTGTGCGCCTAAGCAAGCCACTTTACATTGCTCCAACCCAGTGGTATCTAATGAGTCGTCCAAATTAAAAGTCATGTCTGATTATCCACACATTGCAATAACTCTAGCATGTTGACTGTGGGCATGAGGTGTATTACTATATACACCTGAGCAAGCCACTTTACATTGCTCCAACCCAGTGATATATATATTAACCATTTGCTTTAAGTTAATGGCACAATCAATTATCAACATGTCGTAGGTCTGCCATCACAAAATAGATCAAAGTACTGGCTAACAGCTTATCTAAATAGAATAGGATAGAAGGATTGGATATTCATGTTTTCCCAGTGAATGAGAAACCAAGGGGGTTAACACACGGGCAATCGTCAGATCACCTCGCGCCCACCGTCGGGTTACCGGAGCTATTGCAGTGTGTTGTATATGATAGACACGTTCTTTTAATTTGGTAGAACCCATTAATCCACTGGGTTCAGGTAATGTCCGTAAAGTCCCTTGCCCAAGGACACACCAGACTAGCTAGCGACCAGTTTCGCACCTTCAACCTTTCGATTGAAAGTCGACGCACTTAAGCGCTAAACTAACCGGCCGGACATGAAATGTGACACCTTGTTTAACAGTCATATGGAGGTTTCTTACAATTTTTCAATGCAGGTAACTTCAGCGTGGGCGGGATATTATGAGTACAACACATATGATCAGAATGGAATTATAGGGAATCATCCTTACCATCAGAACCTGCACTTTCTAACTGGATTCAGGTATTTTTTTGTGGAAATGTGTATGGTAGGGACTTTGGAAATGTGACACAGATGGACAGGTGGTGTGCTTATCAAGGTTGGTTTGTGTTATTAAGCTTATAAAGGTTGATTTTACCATGCGGAAAAATAATGGAAAAAAAGAGGGAATAAGGAAAGGATGCATACTTAAATAGGGATTAGGACATTAGGGTTAGGAATGGAGTTGCGATTAGTGTTTGGGGCATGGTTAAAATTATTTATCTATAGTTTTAGTAAGAAGTTTTCCTCATTTCTCCTTTTAATGTCTCTTTTTTGTTTTTCCTTTCTAGCGAGTGTCCTGATTTTTTATGTCACAATGTAAGAACTGCAAGACATTTTTAGCAGCGATGATTTAAAAAGTAAATGTTTTAATTTACCTTTTTGCCTGGTTTTAGAGTTACCCAACAGGGTGGGAGCTCAGACAATTACCTGTGCATTAATGCCCATTGCGTTTTTCTATTCGCTTAGCATAAACATGACCTTCTTATCCTAATTCCAGTGGCCATGGAATACAGCAGTCATTCGGCGCATCGAAAGCTCTGGCAGAAATGATCGTGAACTTCGAAACAGAGCACAATATTGAACCGTTTTCCTTCAATAGAATCATAAACAACAAACCACTGCTTGAATCTAACATTTTCTAAGGCTTCGATTGATTGCTAAGTGGTGGCTTGACGGACAGTTTGCTTTTAATGGTTGTGGGATCAAAACTAGTTGCTTGCTATTCAGAAAAGCACTTAGCGAACATCGTCTAGAACCAGTGCATAATGAGTTCTACTAAAACAGGGATATTTTTATTATACACAACATATTGCAATAGCTTCTGGTAACACAAGATAATCCTACCGTACACATTTTATAATGCTCCCGGTGTTTTCCCTTGAAAAACATGCTTCTGAACTCTTTCTTGACTTTTCCGCATAATTGTTATTCTATGCAACTATAAAGTTCTTTATTTTATAAATTCGTTTTTTTGCTTCTATTTCCCCTCCTTTTTGTCCGACGGGTTAGCCTGCTGGTTTAGTGCATCGCTTTCATCCAAATGGTTGCAGGTTCGGAACTGGTCGCTACCGATTTGGTTGTGTCCTTGGGCAAGGCACTTAACGAACATTGCCTGAACCCAGCGAATTAATGGGTTCTACCAAATTGAAAGAACCTTTAAATCATACACAACACATTGTAATAGCTTCGGTAACCCGACGGTGGGCGCGAGGTGATCTGACGAATGCCCATGGGATAACCCCCTTGATTTTTCCATTCACGGGGATAAACATGAATATCCTATTTGAATTTAAACCAAAGAAAAAAATCCCTGTCATTTCTTTACCATAGTACATTACTTTATGTTGCTTATTTATACAAAGCAGTGTCCAGTTAAAAAGATTTAGATTTTCTAAGATTGCAGTGGTCCAATTATTTTAGTTTTAACAGATAAAGCAATTACTAAAAAACAGTTAACCGTTAAACCATTTTTAATCAGTTACCAGTTATCGGAATATTGTATTGCAAAATATTGGTAATTTTTAGTATTTTTTCTTTTCTTTGTTATATTAAAGACACCGTAATAATTCCAAATTAAGGATGCAGGATAACATAGCATTTTTGCCATTCCATTAAATATAGCATTATGATCATTACCAGCATGTGTGGATTGTAATTTCATGTATTTTTTGATAATTATAGAAACCAGATTGCTGACTTTAATGTTTTTGGTTAAGTGGTGTCTCGATCCGTGGGATACTTGGTTTGCTTTTACCCAATTTTGGTGGTTTGATAATTTTATTTTTTTATATTTAAAATAGATCTTGCAGGGGAAATTTATTGCGTTAAATATTTTATTATGTTTTCTTTTACTGCAAAACCCATTTTACACCAAATTTTGGACCAACATTTTGGATGCGAATTTGTGTTGTAAGATGCTTTAATATACCATTTTAGTATAGATATGTAATTTAGTCACTTAAACACGGGAACTATCTCCTTAATTTTTAAGTACCGTTACTATAGAAGTTTTTGTATAATCATACACAGCACACTTCAATTGTTTTGTAACCTGATGGTGATTGCACAAAAATAAATATTTTGAGGAAGAAGGTTTGATCCGATGGTTTGTTCATTTAGATCCTCGTGGGTGGGAAGCCAGGCTTTATCCACGGGTATTGTAAGACAACACAGTAGAGTTGCTGAAGTTATTACAGAGTGTGAATGGTTTGTTTATTTATATCATTGAGACCGGCTTTATTAATTGGTATCTTTGGACACCTCATGCCCAGTCCAGTTATTGGGAGCTATTAAAGCATGTAGATGGTTGGGTTATTTATATTCTCTTGGGTGGGAAGCCAGGCTTTATTCATAGGTATCTAAGACACCTCATGACCACAGTCGAGTTGCTGGATACAGAGTGTGGATGGTCGGTTCATTTAGATCCTCGTAGATGGAAAGCCAGGCTTCATCCACTGGAATCGTAAGACACCTCATGCCTACAGTTGAGTTGCTGGAGTTATTACAGTGTGTGGAGGATTGGTTTATTAGATCCTTGTGGGTTGGTAGCCAGGGTTTATGAGTAATATACACCTGTCCAGAGTTTAATTTAGATTGTATGTTCAGGTCGAAGCTATTATATTGTGTGGAAAGATTAGCATAAGTTTCCTCCTGGGTGAAAAGTTTGGATTTAACCGACAGTATCGCAAGACACCTCCTATCCACAGTCGACCAATTAAAAACTAAAGAAAGTGGCGTTGATCATTTATTCACTCTTTACTGACAGTTATTGCAATATGCACGAGAAATCGCAATGTTTTTTATAATTGCATTCATCAATCCATTTTGTTCAGAATTGCCTAGTTAAAAACCTGCCTGCAGCGGGTACGTTTAAGTTATTTGGCGCTCTGGGGAGGTTGAAAAAGTCCACCACCTGCATGTTTGGCGGCAGCTCTTGACGGAGCAAACCCCAGTAGTTTCTGGATATTCTGTTTAAATGTTTCTTTTTAAATCTAGAATTAGTAATGTCTCTTTGTTATTGTGGGTGTGAGGTGTATTACTGTGCACCTAAGCAAGCCACTTTACATTGCTCCAACCCAGTGGTATCTAATGATTCGTCCAAATTGAAAGTCATGTCTGATTATCCACACACTGTAATAGCTCCAGCAACTCGACTGTGGGCATGCGGTGTATAACTGTGCACCTGAGAAAGCCACTTTACATTGCTCCAACCCAGTGGTATCTAATGATTCGTCCAAATTGAAAGTCATGTCTGATTATCCACACACTGTAATAGCTGCAGCAACTCGACTATGAGCATAAGGTGTCTTACTATGCACCTGAGCAAGCCACTTTACATTGCTCCAACCCAGTGGATATCTAATGAGTCGTCCAAATTAAAAGTCATGTCTGATATTTATACACTGTTATAGTTCCCGCAACTCGACTGTGAGCATGAGGTGCATAACTGTGTATCTAAGCAAGCCACTTTACATTTCTTTAACCCAGTGGTATTTAATGAGTCGTCCAAATTGAAATTCATGTCTAATTATCCACCCAATGTAATAGCTCCAGCAACTTGACTGTGGGCATGAGGTGGATTACTGTGCACCTGAGCAAGCCACTATACATTGCTCCAACCCAATGGTATCTAATGAGTCGTCCAAATTGACTGATTATCCACACACTGTAATAGCTCCAGTAATTCGACTATAAGCACACAGTGTACTACTTTGCACCTGAGCAAGCCACTTTACATTGCTCCAACCCAGTGGTATCTAACGAGTCGTCCAAATTGAAAGTCATGTCTGATTATCCACACACTGTAATAGTTCCAACAACTCGACCGTGGGTATGAGCTGTATAACTGTGGGCCTAAGGTGTACTACTTTGCACCTGAGCAAGCCACTTTATATTGCTTAAACCCAGTAGTATCTAATATGTTGTCAAAATCAAGTTATGTCCGATTATTCACATAAAAAGCAACAAATCACCTGTCTAATCGACATCGTGCACAGGATGTATAGAAATATGAAGGAGCAATCCGTATAATCCTTTCCCATCAAGCCACGGTGCGATAAGCCTTGCAATAATCCGATTGGGGTGAACGGCAATTTAGCTACAACCCGTCCCTCGAATCTGTGACAAATTTCTTTAAGAGTTGTGTTTGTGTGGCTTTATAGCCTATAAAGGCTGATTAGCTTGGTGGTTTAGTGCGATGCCTTTCAGCTAAAAGGTTGCAGGTTCGAAACTGGTCGCTACCTTGTCGGTTGTGTCCTTGGCCAAGGGGACTTGAAGGACATTAACCTGTGTAAATTATACACAACACACTGCAATAGCTCCTGTGAAGTTATCATGAAAATTTTAAATATAAAAACTAAATTTAAAAAAATAATAAAAACTAAATTTACGGTCATTTTTTATAAAAAATAATTTAATGATTTATAAATCGGCCTTCTTTACAACAAATTTTATTATTTTTATTTGTCTGGGTTCTATTTTACCAATCCCTACCATGAAAGCATACCCTAATACAGTTTTTTAAACTATTTTTTTCATGCTACCCTTGACGTTTGTCAATTATGCTCATGCCTCATCTACCGTCTAAAATCAAACTCAAGAAAAATGGAACAATAAATTATTTGCCATTTTCCTGCTTAGTGTGAAGGATGCAACTGTTTTTGGGAAATTGGGTCATTTAATTCAAGGCTTTGTTGAAGACAACGCACGTCGAAGATCTGCTCTGTTTGCTAGACTAATCTTTCACTGTCATGCTCGCGCCCCATTGTGAAGCTTTCATACCCCCCAGTTTAAGAATCCCTGACCTAATAGATAACGAATTTCACGAAAAGACACCTACACCGAACTAAGCGTTCCAAGCAATGCAGTGAAGCAGAATCCGATCGCGAACATCGACTTCATGCGCACAGCCGAGAGATCGCGATTGTTGCTCTTCAGTTTCTCTTCTTCAAGTTCGAGACGTCGTTTCTGGTTCTTGCTCGCAGCTGCATCGCCCAGGAGCTCTTTTCGCTTTTCGACTGCGATAGGCATAGAATATTCATGTTGGAAAAACCAAGAGGGTTACCACATGGGCAATCGTCAGATCACCTCATACACACCATCGGGTTACCAAAGATATATATTGCAGTGTGTTATGTACGATTCACACTTTCCTTTAATTGGTAGAACCCAATAAGTTAGTAGAACCAATTAGGGGAGTTTGATACACTTCACACTCGAAGTCCATTTGCTGGGTATACTTGTGTGTGGGTGGTTTATTCATTGGATTCAAAGGTAAAATATGCTCACAGTCAAGTTGCTCCCATGGTATTATATTGCAAGGAAAATTTGCCACGAATTTATAAAAAATCAAAGACCCACAAAAATAGCTATAACTTGCCCATGCATAACCGGAAGCCTAAGTTGAACTTGCTTTCAAATTCACAATAATTTGCATTATGACATCATAACTCACCTTTTTTACTTTGTTTATCCACCTCGGACTTAAGTTTTTTGAATTTTTCCGTCCGATACACCATGAGCCATGTCAACCCTGGTGTATAAGGGGATGTGTTTTTATATAAAAGAAGAACATAAAATTAGGAAATAAAAATACCTGACAAATTTATTAAAAGTAAAGCTGGTGGGATAGTTTTTTTTGTGGTTTCACCCATGGGTAGGAAAACAGAGAGGTTACAAAGATAGGATATTCATGTTTATCCCTGTGAATAGGATAACCAAGGGGGTGGGGGGGTTGCATACCATAGTGGGATTATCCAGGCTAATACAGTCTGTTGTGTATAATGAAACTTGTTACTATTTTGTAGGAATAAATCTGCTGGGTTTAAAAAGCGTCTATAGCACAATTAAAATCAGCTAGATTAAAAAAGTAAGTTAAGCCCCTTAGATTTTCCATTCACAGGGATAATCATGAATATTCTATCCATTTCACTACGCTAAAATGATTTTTCAAAATATTTATAAATACTATGCAAGATGTAAGCAAAATTAAAATGTAAAAATTTTAAATTCAAACTAATTAAGCTATTTCGAATTCATCATTATATTCTTTTACAAATAACAAAACTTACCTTCAGCTAAAAGGGCTGTAACAATGGAAATGCAGACAATTAACAAACTATCTCCTAACATGTTGCCTCTGAAACAAAATTAATAAATTCAAGCGACCATAACTGTAATTAGAAGAAAAAACACAATTTTGTTTGATGGTAAGTCCGATTAAAAAAACAGTTTTTGAAACGTTCCGGAAATAAATTATCGTCTTGAAAAGTGAAGACTATTTTTGATAATTTTATTCTTGGGGGTTTAGGTAGAACAATCTTATATACCAATATATGCGGTGGTATTAATTGTAATATCACCACATGCTTAGATAAACTGTCACAGTTATTTCAGTGGATGAATTAATGATGATAAAAATGAACTTTTTTTGTTGTTATAAATAGGTAGCATTACAAAAACCAATTCTTATGTAAACTGTATGTATACAAATAAACCTTTCTTTAGGATATGTGTCTTGAAATTTACCAAAACATTTAAAGCGATTAAACCAAGATTTTAAAATCCATGAAAACATTGTATTTATTTTCTTTAAAAACTGATTAAATATATTTTGGTATTTTAACAATGTTAGACAGGTGTTTGAACCAGTGTGTGGATAACAAGAAAAGATCAAGAGAGACTTTATAGTAGGGTATTGTAAAGTAACTTGCTTTATGATAAGAATTGAGTTGCTGTTATTTCATATGGGTGGTTAATTCATTTATATCCTCAAAGAGGAAAATTTACACAGGTCATAACTACAGTTGGTTAAAAATTGCTAAAACACCAAAATAGAAAAGCAATTGCAAGCTAATGTCATAAACTGGTGTATATGTGTATAGTTTCAATAGAATGGTCTATAAATTGTAACTTTAAACCCCCATTTTTAAGCCGGAAGAACATACATAAATATAATCATCGCTATATTTAAAAATGTAGCTGGGATATCTATAAGCCCAGTCAAATATATACCTAGTTCAAATCTGTATACTTTACTAGATTATCAAACTGCAAAAATCATAACTAGAAAACTGCTGTCACCATCCCAAAAACAATTTGTCACCAATACAATATAGCAATGTCATAGATGTGTCTTTCGTCATCACAAAGAGAATAAACTTGGCGACTGTGAAAAATGTGCTGAGTCATAATTTGGCGATTGTTGGTAGTTGAATTTTTAGTTAAGTGTTGCCAGATGGTATTTGATGAAAGTGCTGTCAGATGCTTTTTGACAAAAGTGTTACCAGATGCTTTTTGACAACACCAGTGCTACCCTGCATGTATAAGTGTACCTTGTAAAACATGTTGTATACAGTACATTATGTTCAATATTTGCATGTGGAATTAAATGAAAAATTGTTTAATCTTTGGCACGGAATTTTGGACCCATAATTATTTTTATTTTACATCTTTTTCTTCTTATTTTTTAGCAATCGTTTTGTCCTGATAAGGCTTTTACTGTTGCAAAACAATTTAAAGAAAATGTTTTCTAAGAGTTGATAAGCACTGGTACAAAAAACGCCAAATTAAATCGTAGCCCTGAAACAAAAAAATGTTTACACCTATAAAATCGCTTAGTCATCAGTCCAAATCTTCTTCTGTCATTGATGTTGTCGTTTTGACATCCTGGGGTTCAGGAGTGTCGTCCACAAATAAATTCTGCATTAAATTCTCAAAAAATCCCGGTTTTGCAGTCTGGCTCTTGACGCCAAAAAATTCCTGCCCGATTTTTTCAAGGTACCGAATATTTTCAAAGTCCCTTCGTAGCGACGGTTGATAAACTTCGCACAAAAACGTGAACGTCGGAAGATGCTTCTTCTTTATTGTTATTAGGAGAAAATAAAGAAAGTTTAGAATCGGGTACGCAAACGGGCGTTTAAGGGATATCTTTGGGTTCAGTTCAACATAAGATTGAAACAAGGTTTCCGCCACCGCTGTACAATCATCAAAGTAATCAGATGAATTTAAGCATAAGGTTTGTAGCACGGCTTGCGTTAAGAAGAGGTCTAATTCCTCTGGATGCCCACGGTACCCCGCAAACTCAACCAACATTTTCGCAAACGCTTTTCCATCGCCGGAATACAAGAAATGATATCTGGAATCTTCATACAACTTTTCGTCCCAGTAATTCATTGCAAATTTATGCCTCAAACTTCTGGTTCCACATTTTGGTGACTCAGGTATGTTCAAAGACCAGTTGATGACCCGACTTTCGAACGCCTCTAATTCCGGCAATTCCTTTGGCATTGTGGCGTGCATTTTGCCTAGAATGTCAATACGCTTGCCATCCACAGCTCTTACATGATTTTCTAAAGACTCCACATACAACAAGCACAATTGCGCCGCGCTTCCGAATTTCTTGTGCTCAAACAAGTAAAACGCGCCAGTTGCTACCAGGTCTTGTGCCTCTGAGTGCAGATTCTTACCACCCAACCGGTAGAACAGAGTATTGTAAAGCTGATGGGCTTCGTAGTGGTTTCCATCCTCTATATTTCGATTCAGCTTTTGTTTCAATCTTTCAAATCCGCCACTGTTTGAACTCATTTTTACAATCAAACTAAGAACAAAAAGCAACTTCTTCCTATGACTATATAAAAGTGTAATGCATAGTAAATATGATGTTTCTAATTACTACAGGATCGCTTAAATCGAGAGCTTGAAACCCTAACCTGAACTCTCAAAGCGACCCTGTAGTAATTGGCCAGTATGGAAAGTACGGCAGCTGCACACTCGAGTTTTTTTTCCTGCGTCTTTTGCACACTTGGGTAATTTCACACACACTAGCGAGCTGGCAGTATAAACATCGTATAATTTCCAATAAACTTGTAAACCTACCTCTGGACCTCGGGTAATTTACTTTCCGTACAATTTTAGTTATGTAGATAGATGTGTTAGCTGACGGACACGAAAGATTAAGGATAGAATACTATGTTTTTTAAGATATTTGTAAAACAGTTATGAAAAGGAGATTGTGTGCACACTTGAAGTGTGCATTCTTGGACGTTTGCACACTGCACACTTAAATATTTGGCGCGTGCACACTCGAGATCTCGGCGAAAATTGACGTACTTTCCATACGGGGTAATTGGGGTACCGAGGAAATAAGTCAAAAAACCTACAAAAGTTGTAAATAATTTATCTAAGTGTGTCCAAACAACATAACTCTCTTACAGCCCTAATACTGACTGACAATGGCGTAACCTACGTATAGTAGAAATTATACTCTTTTTTGCTTCTGTCCAAAAACATCTATCCTTAAATTTCGAGTTTAAATTCAACAGTAGACAACTAATTAAAATGCCCGTCAAACAACTTCGTAATAAGTACGGGCAAAACACGTAACTAACTGAAAAACTAACGTTGACGCCAACCATTCACTAACAAAATGTGTGGATTCGAATATTCCACAAAACACCACCAATTTGTGACAATTGCCATTGCCATGGCGTTGTCTACAAGAAACGGCATTTCATTTTGTACCGCTTGCGATAACTGGAAACACTGGTTATTTCTAGAACTCATTAAGCGCAAAGAGAATAGTTCAAACTGATTTATATTTTCCACAGTCCCTCCATAAAACTTTACAGTTGCCTGCCATCCATTTTTAGCTCACTATTTAGGGATAGGATAGAATAGGATAGCCTACTCATGTTTATTCCCGTGAATAGGAAAACCAAAGGGGTTAACACACAGGCTATCGTCAGATTACCTCGCGCCCACCGTCGGGTTACCGGAGCTATTGAAGTGTGTTGTGTATAATTAAGACTTTCCTCCAATTTATTACAACCCATTACTCCGCTCCGTTAAGTGCCTTGCCCAAGGACACAACGGACTAGGTAACGACCAGTTTCGCATCTGCAACCTTTTGGTTGAAAGGTGTCGCACTAAACCACCAGACTAACCGGCCGGACATTTGATTCGTTTGCCATTTTTAACATTGGGGCAAAAATGACAACAACTAAACTAAACTCTATAATGAAAGCTTATGTAATCCTACTGACGTGAAAACATCCTACTGACCGGGACTGACCGAAACACATGTGGCGTGCTCAATTTGAGTCCATTCTATATGAACCTATTAATAGATTTAATTACATTTGTTGCTTTGTCTTTTTGGTATATAAACCGATGTTAGCATTGTCATGCTTATCCTTAAGTTTTAGATTAAAAATACTTGTACAGTTTAGATGTCGTTTGGAATTGATTGTCTAACATTTACGCTTTTGACTGCAAACTTAAATCATTAGAATAAGTAATCTGTTATCGCCAGTTGGCAAATTAATTAGATCACACCAAACTGTTACACAGACAACAAAGTCTTTAGTATTCTATGGTTACTCGTGAAATCTTGAGGTGGCAAGTTGACAACGGTTCACGGTTTGTCATCGGCAGTCAGCTGAAAGGTTAAAGGAACAAATCCAGCCAGCCATCGATGCCAAGGGATTCCCTGGCAAGACATAGGCTAGTCGTCGCCCAAATCAATGTCGTATATATACAAGGCTATTGCACCGTCGCCAACATCTAGGATACAAAACAATGCAAACTCCTCGACTTTAAAACTGTATGGCAAAGCTAATACGACGATTATGGCCTTTCCTTATTATGTCATTTAATTTTCCAACCACATGGATAAGCCTAAACTTGAGTTCGCTAATCGGAATCTCCTTTATGCTCTTTATGTTTGTCAATTAACATCTTTAACGAGTTTATTCACTAAACCTATCATTACACTGGTTTTCCATCTTTATAGCTTTAACAACATAGTTTAGGAGGCGATGCCATTGTTCTCTCGATCTATCCAATGCAAAGTGACCTTACAAAAGTGGCTGTCACTCAAAATCCTGTCACGGAAAGTCTTATAGGTTGTTTTACCATTTAAAATTGAAGCTTGGATCTGCAACCTAAACTCAAAACCCTCCCAGTTGAGCTGGTACCCCTCTGTACATCGGCAACTTTTTCCCAACAAAACAGCTAAAAGATGCACAATCAACGCCTTTATTTCACGAATCAATGCTCTGCTATTACAAAACTTAATAAATAAACAAGAACACCGGCGCGTAGCGTAGCACATGCTGCTTTCAACCGTACAAACATTGGGGAATCACCACCATTGTTACTGTAGCGAATCGTATAGTGGCAGTTTTTATTCTCTCCTCTTGCATTAAACACAATCTTTTATACAGTGCGCCGCAGCGGCAAAGGCGCCCGCGCGTCAAATTAAGGCAATCAAGTAATAAACAAAAGGAATGCGACGAACGTTACACTCTCCCCCCCTAAAAAAACACAAAATATCCAAAATTTAAATTACCGATACAGGAAAAAAAATTAAATCACACCCTCAATTCAAAAATAGTTTCAATGCGCTGATAAACCTCCAGGGTCGAAGACCCGGTTCATCAATAACCACGAGGTCCTTTTTACTGGGGCAACAGCAAAGTCCTCTAGATCAAACACACAAACGCTCTTCTCGATCACGTCCGGTACCAAACTTCCACCGGTCTCGGAGTACCCACGTCTTACTTCGACCGGCTTTCTTTTGTCCACGTCTGGCACAAGTTTTCTGCATCCCTTGTCTTTTTCGTCTCGTCTCTCCTCGGTGTCGTCCAGCACAAAACTTCCATGTCCTTCGTCATTAGTCGTGCCGTATACCCTGCTGTCACTCGCACCCGACATAACAGCACCCGAAATCTCCTCGACACCGATACAAACAAGATTACCGCTATCACGGACACTCACACAACTTAACATTGGCGCAATCTCAGCAATTGCCCCGGTTGTACGACCCTTTAACTTGTACCGCATCGTCAGCATGCTCCATACTTTCGTGCACCTCTCCCAATCTTGGCTGAACCGCAGTCACTTTCTCGGTTACATGATTTATCGGCGACTCGACATCGAACTCGACATCTTGGTCGTCCTCTTTCACTATATCGTGCGCCTCTTCTAAAGTCATTTCATAGTTTCTTGTTGTCAAGGGAACATCGTGGTAAACTGGCCGAACATGACGTAATTCTTTGTGGTCGCTCACCTCCATAGCCACGTGGAGCGCCTCTTTTAAGGAACGAACCTTTCTCATCCCAACAATAACTCGGTCCAGCTCATCAGGCAGACATCTAATGAATGCGTCTACCAGCAATTCCTCTTGGCTACTTTTTGGCAACTTCGGGTAACCTCTTACCACCAATTGTTGCAAACGCGAACCAAGGTCGGCAAGCTTCTCTCCCGGTTGTAACTGTGCTGTGTGCAACAGTGTTCTGGATTTTTGACAACTATACACGTGGCCAAATTTTTGATTCAGTGCCTCACATAGCGACACGTAGCAATATTGTTGATCCTTGGGCAGATGGGCCTGCACGAACAACGCCTCTCCAGAAAGCGAGGCGGCTAATCGTCTGCCCTTTTCTTTTGCAGACCAGCTGTAACACACTGCCAAGCTTTCAAATCGTTTTGAAAATTCGTCCCATCTGTTCTCCCCAGAAAATGTTTCTAATGGCACATATCGGCTGAAAATTGACTCCAGCACCCTCTCCAACGTCTCTTCCATCGTCTTAATAAAATATAAGCATCAAAACCTGGTTTGTCACATCAACAACGTAAAGTACTAACCACTATACGAACCTATCCTGGTCACAGCACCAATGTGAAGTACTAACCACTACACGATCATATCCTGGTCACAGCACCAATGTAGCGAATCGTATAGTGGCAGTTTTTATTCTCTCCTCTTGCATTAAACACAATCTTTTATACAGTGCGCCGCAGCGGCAAAGGCGCCCGCGCGTCAAATTAAGGCAATCAAGTAATAAACAAAAGGAATGCGACGAACGTTACATTACCAAGCAAAACATTTATTTAATACCATGACTAGAATAACACCGTTCGTAACATCCTGCCGAGCATAGAGGTCTATTAATTGGTTATTCTCCATGTTTAGACATGTTTTAGTGAACTTAAATCGCCCATTTTAAAAATTAGAGATATTACATTAAGGAAAAGCGATATGGCTTTAAATTATGGTAAAAAATAGCCTGTGCTGAATTATATTTACAGGCCTAGTGGAAGTTAACCTAGTGTGATTGCCTGAACTCAGCGAATTAATTAGTTCAACCAAATTGAAGGAACGTGTCTATCATACACCACACGGCGATAGCTCCGGTAACCCGGCGGTGGGCGCGAGGTGATATGACGATTGCCCGTGTGTTAACACCCTTGGGTTTTTCATTCACGGGAATAAACAAGAATATCCTACCCTATACTAATACATATTGGCTCAAGCCTAAAAAGTTCTTAATAGTTTACTTAATTCTTTGTATTATGCAACCTTATAGCAGATGGATTACTGGTTGATGGCGGTCGAGTGTTAGGTGATTTCCCTAAAAACGGTTCATGGTGGTTATGGGGTTTCCGAATCTTTTTTGCTTGTATTTAAATTCACTCTCGATACGTGTTAGTTTAAACCTTTTAGTTGTTTTATAAACCTGGTGATAGTGTATTATTATTTACTTATGTATTTTATACAGAGGATTTCCTGTGGTCACTTGGGGTATGTCGAGTCATTTGTTCATTTCCTAATTCATTTTATTCATTAGGATATACAATTTCCTTACAAATAAAAGAGAATTATGCTTATTACCAGATGTTCCTGAGTTTAATGGGTTAGTTTAATTCTATTTATCTACATCTTTAACGTTCCTAAAAATTAAAGTAAATATTTCTTTTCCGTTCGGATATATAGGGAATAACGCTAAATATGCCGAAAAGGGACCAATTTTACAACTATCAGCAGGCTGGTGATAATTACTGAAGTTTCATCACGTTTAAACAACCATTTCCACCAATAATCTGGCGCCAGGACATGTCTGCCATCAGCGTGACGCAGGCAAAAGGGAGTAAAATCAAAATTTGTTCTTTGCGGATTCGAAAGAAACTCATACTTTTACGATTTGCTGCACAACTAATCAGTTTACTTTAAATGATTCCAATTTAAGGCCATAAACGACTGAAATTGGCAATTATAGCCTAACTTGTAATGTGTCTAGTCACTGACGTATTTTAACTACTGTAATTTTGCCGTTTTATCCTGTCTCCTTAATTTAAAATAATTGTTCTATTCTTCTTTATTGTATCGAAGGAGCATAAAAATAAACTAACTAATTATAAAACAGTGTTTCCAGAAAAAAAGGTTAGTTCATGATCCCTTGCATTTGAAATCATATTGGTAACACTGACACGAGGTACTTTTGTTGTGAACGCGTGTTCACCATTAGTCGTAACATGTCAGCCGGTTGTAAGTGCGCAGTGAAAATGCCAGCTACCGAGACCAACCGTGAACGACCATTCATTATCGGAGTATCCGGCGGAACCTCGTCGGGGAAGGTTAGTACGTCAGTATTACGTGTCGTGACGTAATTTGTTTTGCACTTTTTGTGACGTCACGGGAAATACCGATCGGTGTCTGTTGTTTTGTTTATAAATCTTATCACGTACATTTGTTATGGCTCTTCAATGCCTGATTTTCCGGCTGATTTATTAAGTTCTTTTCCTAAAAAAATCATTTTTATTTGTCTTGCTTAAACTTTGTGCTCTGTTAGTGTTTTTTAATACACATTTACACTTAATATTAATGTTTGAGTTTATTATTGTTATTATGGGTGGTTTTTTGCATCTGGGGTTACTGCAGAAAGTAGTATTGCTGGCTATACAAAGTATCACATGCCCACCGTCCAGTAGAAGAAGTATAATCTGACTGGTTAGTCTGGTGGTTTAGTGCGTCGCCTTTTACCCGAAAGGTTTTAGTTTCGAAACTGGTCGCTAGCTAGTCAGTTGTGCCCTTGGGCAAGGCACCGGATATTGCCTAAACCCAGCGGGTTAATGGGTTCTAACAAATTAAACGAACGTGTAAATCATACACAACACATTGCAATAGCTCCAATAACCCAATGCCAGTATGGAAAGTACGGCAGCTGCACACTCGAGTTTTTTTTCCTGCGTCTTTTGCACACTTGGGTAATTTCACACACGCTTGCGAGCTGGCAGTATAAACATCGTATAAATTCCAATAAACTTAAACCTACCACTGGACCTCGGGTAATTTACTTTCCGTACATTTTTAGTTATGTAGATAGATATGTTAGCTGACGGACACGAAAGATTGAGGATAGAATACTATGTTTTTTAAGATTTTGGTAAAACAGTTATAAAAAGGAGATTGTGTGCACACTTGAAGTGTGCATTCTTGGACGTTTGCACACTGCACACTTAAATATTTGGCGAGTGCACACTCGAGATCTCGGCGAAAATTGACGTACTTTCCGTACGGGACCCAATGGGGGGAAACTAAAAGTGGGAAGGAGGGAAACTGCATGCTAAAATAAAGATTATGACATTAGGGTTAGTTTTAAACATGGGGCTAGAGTTAGCGTTAGTCTTGGGGTTGAGACTGGTGTTTAGGGATGGGTTCAAATTAGTTTCAAGTCATTTTAGTGAGCAGTTTCCCTTCTTCCCTCCTTCCCGCTTTCCCTCCTTTTAGCGAGGCCTACCCAATGGTGCTCCTAATGCAATCTGGTGATTTTTCGTATTCCAACATTTTTTCTCTTTTTATAAAAGAGATAAACCCAGATTCTCCTAGCGTAATATAAAACAACACAATATTTTCCAGACTTCAGTATGTCAGAAGATTATCGAATTACTTGGGGAAAGTTCAGCCATCAAAGGAGCCCAAAAAGTGGCAATTATCAGCCAAGATAATTTCTACAAAAGCTTGTCCAAGGATGAGATTAAACTCGCTGAATGCTGCCAGTATAACTTCGACCACCCAGGTATATTTATAGGTTCAAAAATTGGCGAACTCCCAGAACTAAATAGGATGTTTATTATAGTCCTTAAAATTTGAAGAACTCAAGCAAAATAGGTTGTATAAAAATTGGAAAACTCTAGGGCAAAATATGTTGTTTATTATAGCCTCAAAAATAGCGAACTTTTTAGCAAAATAGATATATTAATAGCTTTGAAAATTGTCTATTGGCTAACTCCCAGAACTAAATAGGATATTTATTATAGTCCTGAAAATTGGAGTACTCAAGCAAAATAGGATGTTTATTATATTCCTGAAAATTGGAAAACTCAAGCAAAATGAGATGTTTATTATATGCTCGAAAATAGAGAAAAGCAGAGCAAAAATTATGTTTATTAAAGTACTAAAAATGGGGAAACTCCAAAGCTAAATAGGATGTGTAATATAGCTTTTAAAAATTGGACAACTGCTTAGCAAAATAGAATGTTTATTAAAGCCCTAAAATTTGCAGAACTCTTGGTCAAAATAGAATGTTTATGTTTCATCCCATGGTAAAACACATTGCAATTTATCATATCGCCAGATTACCTTGCAACCACCGTCTGGTTACTGGTTACCAAATATATTGCAGTGAGTTGTATAAGTTTGAGGCGTTCTTTATTTTCAGTTCAAAGTCCAAAAAATGGGGGACTTGGGGGTGCCCCACCCATAGAAAAAGGGGAAGTTATCACATTGGCAATCACCAGATAACTTATCAAACCATTGGGTTACCAGCACTGAAGCTGTTCAATTGTGTTGTAATGGTATATGTTTAAGTTAAATGTCTCAGTTCAAAGTCCATAAAAAAGCACATTGTGGTTAAATATAGATACTCTTTAACCGGATATACATAATGCTCAAGTGTATATTGAGTTGATGAGAAGAATATATAGTATATACTTAAAGAATGTCTATGTTAAACCAAAGGGTACAACCTATGTAAAGGCTTTAAACCAAAAAGCTACCTACTAAATTAATTTGTTTTTATATATTTCACATGTAACTGGTTAACTGACCTAATTCAGTAAAGACTCGATTAATAATTTATAAATTTGTGAAACACTACCTAAATAGTGTACGACCGGTTATTCTGTTGGTTTAGTGCGACGCCTTTTAACCGAAAGTTTAAAGGTTCAAAACTGGTAGCTAGCTAGTTGGTTGTGTCCTTGGGCAAGGCACTTAATGGACATTGCCTGAACCCAGCGGATTAATGGGTTCTACCAAATTAAAGGAACATGTGAATCATACACAACACTCTGCAATAGCACTGGTAACCCGACGGTAGGCGTGAGGTGATCTGACGATTGCCAAAGTGTTAACACCCTTGGTTTTCCTATTTTAGGAGATAAACATGAATATCCTATCCTATTATATAATAGATGTTTTTTCTTTCTGTGCATGGTTAAACATGGTATTTGTGAACTGTATAGATTTCACGAAACATTGTAAAAAAAGGTAACACGGCGGTAAAAAGTTAATAGACTAAATACACTTGGATTCTATTTTAATATTCGCCTTGTTTATTTTGTGCATTGGTAGTGGGAAATTAGGAGAAATCGGTCGTGTGTGATTGCGAATTCTCGAGTGTAGGCTTGTATAAATACCTTGGTTAATGGTGCGGTAGTTTTCTAATGTGAGTCAAGGCTATCAGAAAATAAAAGTTTTACCGTAAAGAAATTTAACAAAAAACAGGTCCCAGAAAAAAAACAAATCAAATTTAAAAAAAACTAACATTAAACCATTTAAATACAAGCATACTTACTTGTGTGATCTAATTTAAAATAAAACATCCAACAATTATCAGTATTTTGTTTTGTGTGAGTTTAAGCTATATTTTTCTATTGATTTAAAAAAAAAATTCCCATTCTTTTGTTGCTTGGAAGACAAATCAATAATATATATCTATCGGTATAATTTCGAAAAGCAATTTTGATTCAACCCATGGGATAACAGTTACGGGTGCAAGTTTCTAAATTTGCACCCATGTTACCCTGAATGTTATCTAAAAGTATATTCTTATATGTTTAACGTTATCTGTATAATTTTGAATTAGCAATTCTGTTATCCATGCCCACCCATGGTAATAACAGTTAAGGCTGCAAGCTTAATTTGCACCAAAGTTACCCTGAATGTTACCTAAAAGTATGTCCTCATAGAAGATTTCAACCAATATCAACCATTTTCCCCACAGAGGCATTTGACACCAAATTGATGAAAGCTACGATACTTGACATTGTGACAGGAAAAACGATCAAAATTCCAGATTACGATTTTAAAACGCACACAAGGTAAGTTTTTTCGATTCTTCAATCTGTTTTAATTAGATACTCCTGACATATCCCATCAGTGGGAGCAAAATCAGTCGTTCTAACTATTGGTGCAAAAAATTAACGGTAAACCGTTTTTATGGTTAACCGGCATGTCAAATTTTAACTGTTTAACCGATTTTTAACATTGAACCGTTTTTTTTTTAAACTCCTATCTGTTTGTTGGTTGTTAAAACGCTCGCTTTTCTATCGTGAAATACCTGTCTGACATCTGTAGTATGCGTCAATGCTATGCAATACAAATACAAACGGTTAACCGATTATTGTTACATCAGTTAACCATTTTTTAAACTAACCGTTAATTCGCAGCCCTAGTTATAACACAAGTAATCGTCAAGATAACCTTGTGCTTAAGGTCTGGTTATCAGCGGTGTTGCTTTGCGTGCGATATTCTAAGTTTAATTTTTAAACAATCCATTGGAGGCAACAGCATTTAAGTGCCTTGCCTAGGGACATAACCGCACATTAGGGTAAAGGTCGAACTTAACACCTGCGTGATTATAACCACCATCTTTAACCACAAGCCTACTTAGCATATAGCAGGGTCAAAAATCCATTAAATTTTGGGCGAGTAAGAATTCAATCGCGTGTGGAAGTTCTACCAGTAACATGATTAAATTTTTTATGCAAGTAAAAGAAGTTATTATAGACTCCAGTATTATTACGCGCCAAGTGTATAATAAAACTGGTTGCAATGATATGGATTTGTTTTTTAATTTCCTATACGCCAGTTAAATAGAAAACGGTGACGGTAAACATTAGTTTTTTTATTTGCAAGGGTAATTTTTACTCGCACTGTGTGCTTCACTGGAGTAAACACGAAATTGTTACTCGCGCGAATTTTTGACCCTGCTATAGAGCAGACTTTTAACACGCAATCACAAGTTCAAAGTATTCTAAAAATTACAATTCTGATAAAAAATACTTAATTTTAATGCACATTGCAGTTATTGCTTTAATGCATCTGAATCAAAATAAACCTTATTACATAAGCACACACAATAGACAAAATTACAGTATTCAAATTATTAAAACAGGATGTTAATGAGTCAGATGCGCAATCTCTAAGTGGTTCGATAACAATTGTCGGTATATACGAGGTGTATAACTGTATAACCAAACAAGCCACTTTACATTGCTTTAATTCAGTGTTATTTGATGGCTTACATAAACATAATGTATGATTATCCATACACTTTAATAGTTCAGCAAATTGACTGTGGACATGAGGTGTTTTATTGTGCACCTGAGCAAGCCACTTTACATTGCTCCAACCCAGTAGTATCTAATAAGTCGTCAAAATTGAAAGTCATGTTTGATTATCCACACACTGTAATAGCACCAGCAACTCGACTGTGGGCATGGGGTGTATTACTGTGTACCTTAGCAAGCCACTTTATATTGCTTTAACCCAGTAGTATCTAATAAGTCGTCAAAATTGAAAGTCATGTCTGATTATTCACACACTGTAATAGCACCAGCAACTCGACTGTGGTCATAAGATTTTGTATCTAATAAGTCGTCCAAATACAGTCACCTCAAACACACTTAACATAATAACAGCATCATTATAGTAATAATGTTAGAATTTAAATTCAAGTCATTTCAAGTAGATTATCTGTTCACCTTTAATTCACAACAGTTTTTAAGCAAGGGTGCAAACTTTAAAAAAATATTAAAAATGCTGACGTAATAATTGATATTGTAACCATGGGCGCCGACTTCCAGGGAGGCCGGGGGGCGAGGCCCCCCATGATTTTAAGGTTTGCCCGCCCCCCATGTTTTTTTAACCGCCCCCCATGTTTTTTTGTTTTTATGGCCCCATGTTTTTTTAACGATTTGTTCTGCATGTTTGTTATAATTTGTACTAACATCGTAGAGAGAAAACAACACGATAACAGCGTCGGGTGCCACAATGCTACTACGCACATCCGCGGCGCCTTCGAACATAACTCCGACTCGATGCGCTAAGACGTAATCCTTTGATCGGCGCTCGGGCTTGCCCGGCCGGCGAACCGCACGCGCTCGGGGAGATTACAATGAAATTTAATTAAGTTGTCATCTCTTTAGCAGTGGTGAAGAGTAACTTCAAATGTTAAACAAGCCTATGAAATGTAGAGTGCGTAGGTTCGACATCGCAATCAGTCTGCTTGTTCAGACGTTTAATGAATTTCCTGTGTCTTTGTGCGTAGAGAGAAAAACGTTATTAACAGTTGTATTTCCTTATTGTTCCTTATGGTAAACTGCATAGCATTTGCAATATTACGCAAAAAAAATACTGCAATGCAATCAACGCGTCCAGAAACACTCAGCTGGACAAAGTTACGCTAAACATCCAAATTGATTCGCTGCTTCCATTTTTGTCTAACAAACAGTTGCAACAATAACAGCGAACAGGGATAACAAATACTAGCTGTACACGAGCGTAAAATGAACCAATAAAATCGTGACAAGTGTTCACAAATGTTGCACGAAGGCCTGAAACGAGAGATTGTAATAATTTAATCTGTCTAATTGTTGCGTCACACTGGCAGACAAACGGTTTGCTGATTGGCATTGAGCCAAGAACGTGATTGATACAGTCGTTTCTTTTCGTCATACCTTGTTTATCAAAGCGCAATACAAAAAAAAGTGACCTTTTATCCTGACTATAGCACAGCAGGATATTATTATCTCTGGAAATTAAAAATAAAATGTTATAGTCCCACAGTGGTCAGTTATGCAACATGTCTAAAAAGCAATCGGCAAGTAAAAAAATAGATTCGTACATTGCGTCCAGTAAAGACGTATCTTCGTACACAATGACACAAAAACGACTTAACCACGTTTGCATTGTTTGTACGCATCAAGAAGTAGTGGACAAATTAGACAGACAAGCTCTGATAAACACATTTGTGTCTGCCAACGCGAAACGAAAAAATACCTTTGCGTAAGGATTGTGTTTATTGTGTAGTTGGTTTTTCGATGTTTTCGTTCTTTTTCAATAAATTGAGTAGCTCGTTTACTATGTCAGTAAACCTGTGCAACACAGGTTCAAAAGGATTGCGTCCGTTTACCGTAAGCAGTTAGTTTTATGACAGCACACTCATTAATATGAAGTCATATAAATTTTCGCCCCCCATCGTTTCTGGCAAAGTCCTATGATTGTAACACTGTACTTTTTGAAGCACATTGCAGCATTGTACATGCCATATCACTTATCCATCACTGACAGCGGCCACGTTACTGGCAACGGCCAAGTCACTGACAACCGTCAGGTCACTGACAACCACCATACTTTGCAGACGAAAAGACAGCTATGAGGTTCTACACCGCTGCGATGTCGTTCTATTTGAAGGAATCCTGGTCTTTTATCATAAGGAAATTCGAGAATTATTCAACATGAAGCTGTTTGTCGACAGCGACGCTGAT
>CH003232.1:69052-94501 GCA_000149265.1 Ciona savignyi | reverse complement strand
CTCGTGCAATTCAAATGTGGGCATAAGGTTTATTACTGCAAATGAGCAAGACATTTTACATTGCCCCAACCCAGTGGTATCTAAAAGTCGTACAAATTGAAAACTACTCTGATTATCCACAAACTGTAATAGCTCTAGCAACTCGAGTGCATAATTACTGTGCACCTAAGCAAGCCGCTTAACATTCCGTCAACCCAATGGTATAGATTTAATAATATGTGAATTAATTTCTTCTTTGATTATCTACACTCTAATAGCTTAATATCCACACTCTAATATCATAATATAATTGATTGATGTTTCATTTATATCCTAGAAGATGAGGAAATTACATTAAAGTATTTTTCTAAGGTTACTTTAAACTTGCGTCCATGCTTCAGTTGCCAAAGCTATTGTAGTGTGTTGTATAGAATTGAGATGTTGCTGTTGTGGTAATTCAACCCATTACTTTAACAGGCGATGTCTGCTAAGTGCCTTTTTGAAGGACATAACCAACTAGCTAGCACCTGGTTTCGATTCCACAACCTTTCAATTGACAGTGTCTTCACAATGACACAACTGACTAGCGACTGACTTTCGATCTTACCACCTTTCAGCTAAAAGCAGTCACACTAACCCACCAAGCAATGTGCCTAAACTATCTTGCCAATACACAATAAATCACAGTGTTTTAATCACAATCACCCAACCCATTCTTCAGTGTTAAGAGATATAACCGACAGAGGACGGTCATTGGAGTCTGTATTACAACAATACACCACCTTTGTCAAACCTGCCTTTGAAGAATTTTGTTTACCGGTAAGTAGTCTTTACTATCATCTTATGGTTTGTTTCTGTCAACCTGTCTGTGTGGTGTGTATACCGTGTTATGATAGGACCTTCTTGTTTATCCCCGTGAATGGGAAAACCAAGTGGGTTAACACACGGTCAATCGTCAGATCACTTCGCGCCCACCGTCGGGTTACAGGAGCTATTGCAGCGTGTTGTGTATGATAGACACGTTCCATCAATTTGGTAGAACCCATTAATCCGCTTGGTTCTGGGATGTCCGTAAAGTGGCTTGCCAAAGGACACAACCGACTAGCTAGCGACCAGTTTCACACCTGCAACCTTTTGATTGAATGGCGACGCGTAACCGGCCGGGCGTTGCAACCTTCTTTACTAATACTAATTAACAGTGATCTGTTTGTCTTTATGTCTGTGTTTACAAATGTGATAGAAAACCATGGGGCTAAAGATTTGTTATGGTACAATCGTAAAGTGTGTAGTATGGTAGAAATAGTGTTTTTTTGATTAACTTAAGAGACCACTGGTTTCAGACACAAGTATTTTTGCTTGCTCAAGTGCACAATAATACCCCTCCTACCGAATCAAATTAAATTCCTCACAATCCACTTATACCCAGTCCCCTCATACCAAATCAAGTTTACAATTTTAGTTGTTCTGTTTTAATTACATATACTTTAACACTGGTATAAAGATGACCTCTTATTTGATTTTCTAAAGCATTTATTGCCATTTATCTTAGTTAGGCTATGCTGATATCAATTATGGTATAAAACAATATCCCCACTGTAATTGCCTATTGTTATGCCATAAACACCTGTAATGATGTCATAATCTCCCTTGTTAGAAATTCACCAAAATTGATTGGACTGACCACATGTAGAGAACTGTTTTATAACAGCTGGTAAATAATCTATATTAAATAAAATTATCTTTGGTTTTTATACCGATTGGTAAAAAAATCGGGCCCAAAAATCATAAATAACTATATCAGTAAAGTTTATGTAGTAATATGTTTATCTAAAAAATATCGCCTTTGTTTTTGCTTTTAAAACGTTACCTGTTTATATAATTAAACAATAAAATTTGTTTATGGCTTCAAAGGTAACTGTTTAAGTTATTAAAAAATTAAAATAGTCTTTAAAAAGCTAATTCATAATTTTACACTAAAGTTCGTTTGAAGCCAAAAAAAAATCTGTTCGACTGAAGTTTAAAATTTTATTAGAATTCCACGCCACAGTCTCAACCCACTTACCGAAATAAAGTATGACATCATAATGTAGATTGTAGGTCGTTAAACCGGTTCCACAGACAAATACGGTTCATTTCTCCGAAAAGCTCGGATAAAACAAACAACTCTATCGCATAACAAACATTACGTTGTTCTCTGTTCTTTTGCGACAACAACGTAGTTAAGTTGATTGAAATGTCAATTATGTTTACCAACTACTTAAAGGCGTTTCGAAAATGTGAGGAACTGTCTTGTACTTAGGAAATTGATACTTGTGAATATGTTTGTACAGCTAAATGTGTTGTATTATTACCAGTGATTGTCAGATCACCCCATGCCCACAGTTAGGTTACATTTTTAAGCAACAATTATACGGCCATAATTCAAGCTCATTGAACAAACTTCTATTCTCCCCTTTTTCAACATAAACTCTTTTTTTCAGTCCAAAAAATATGCAGATGTTATTATCCCAAGAGGAGCTGAAAATACAGGTAATTTTTTTTCTTTAGTAATAGTATTAATTTTAACTTACCATCGGTTGATTTTCACAAAGGTGGACAAACCTAAGGCGGTTACAATATATCATTTGTCAAATTACCTCCTGGGCACTGGAGTAATAGGACTTTTGTGATTCCAGGTCCTTGCTGTACATTATATGGGCAATGTCGGGTTACCAGAGTGATTAAAATAAATAAAATGGCGGCTATATATTTTATTCAATCCATTTAACAGTTCAGTTTAAGCAACTTGCCAACCGACACAACCTACTAGTTCCTACCTGGTTTCAATCTCACAACCTTAATCCGAGCGGTTAGTCTGGTGGTTTAGTGCAATGCCTTTCAATTGTAAGGTTGCAGGTTTGAAACTGATCACTAGCTAGTTGGTTGTGTCCTTGAGAGCAAGGCACTTAACGGACATTGCTTGAACAAAGCGTATTAATGGATTCTACCAAATTAAATGAACATGTGAATCACACACAACATACTGCAATGGCTACGGTAACATGACGGTGGTCGAAAGGTGATCTGATGATTGCCCGTGTGTTAACCCCCTTGGTTTTCCCGTTCACGGTGATAAAATCAATATCCTATCCTCCTAACCTTTTAGCTTCCAAAGTTAATTCAGCTCACCGTACATCAACTCTTTTTTCAGTTGCCATCAATCTAATCGTTCAGCACATCCGTGATATATTGAGTGGGGGGATAAATCGACGTAGCAACGGTCACTCACCCAACGGTCACCAGGCCAACGGTCATCAGGCCAACGGTCATCAACCTAATGGTCACCAGGCCAACGGCCACGCAAAATCAGCCGAGACGGCTGGTGGTGCATCAGGTGATTTCACGGAGCGCAGGTTATCCTACCAGGCGGTGGAGGGGGGTCGACCTCACTAACTTTACAAACTTTCAAAACGACTTTTTTCCGCAAATTTTCGAAAAAAATGTAAATTTCCGAAAAAAATGAATTTTGAATTTAAATGTTTTTTTTTTGCCAAAATACTGCCCTGAAATTAGAATTTAAATGTTTTTTACCGCCATTATATTAAAACATCTTAAAATTTTTAAGTAATTAAAGAGGAAATTAACTCGCGGGTTTAAATGTTCTGTTCTGAAACATTATTGTTTTATTTTCGGGTGTTTTCGGGTATGTTTTTGTGGTGAGTTTTACAGCAAAAATAGCCTTAAAATGTATTTAAAAACCACCTAAAATTAGTTAAAGTATGTCAGTATGCATAAAAGTATAATTTTTTTACTTTTTTCCCTTAAAATTTGGGGGAAAACAATATGTTTCAAAAACGAGCATTAGTTTTAAGGTAATCCAATATGTTCAGTGTTCATTTCCCTTTTTGGTCTTTTTTGTGGTATTTTTTTGGTGTCTTTATTATCCAAGCCTGTAAATGCTCCTGTTTTATTAAATGCTTTGTTTTGATCCCAATTTGGTTATCAAATCTAATTGTTTGTATTGACCACTTTGGTTTGATCCCAAGTATGGTAATACGCTTTGATTCGGTCCCAATAATGTTCTAAAAATTTAAATTTGGTACAACACTGTCTTTAAACACTTTGGGTTTAGCCCCGTTGTTATCTTCTACTTGAATTTGCCCCAAAATATGTCTAGGCAGTTTGGTTTGGTCTCAAATGTTTGAAACACTTTGGTTTGGTCCCAAGTGACCAAAACTCATTGCTTTGGTCTCAAGTTTTGAAACACTTTGGTTTGGTCCCTAGTGTTTTAACCAACCTTTTGGGGGGTTGGTCCCATGTGTTTTTAAACACTTTGGTTTGGTCCCTAGTGTTTTGAAACACTTTGGTTTGGTCCCTAGTGTTTAAAACACTTTTTTAAAACACTGATCTCAAATGCTTCATAACACTTTAGCGAGACCCCAAATTCTCCTAAACGCTTTGGTTTGCCCCCAAAATTGCCTAGAATCTTTGATTTCCCCCAAAGTTATGAGACAAACCTTATTCCTCCAACTGTGCATATATAAAGCGAAGTGCCTGTATATACATCGCCTTGTAATTGAGGTGGCCTGAGTTACTAAGCTGCTGCAATTAGCAATTGTATTTTGAAACGACACAAATCTGATTTACCTATTCCTCAACTAAAATAGCTCCTGATTTTTTTTCCAAAATCGCTGCAAAAATGTTTTTTTTAGTTTCGTACGAAATTTTTCAAACGACTAGCAATTTTCTCAAATCGTTTTGTATCAAAAACTTTTTCACCAAAAATAGTACGAAAACGTAATTTTCGCACCAAAGGAGTTGTTTAATGCTTTGCGTTAATATGAAAACACACCAACTCAAAATTGATTTTGTCAAAATTGTGCACCATGTCATAAACTGTCCTTATCGTTCACAGTGCGTGTTTATCTCCGTGTTTTAATGATGCAGCTTCCGTAGGATTGCTTTGTTTCTTGTGATACATGCACATATGGTGTCTCTAATTACGCGTGTAATAAAGGACCCGTGTAAGGGTGGTGTTTACTTTTTAGCTAATTTAGGATGGTGCTAGGATAGGATATTCTTCTTTATCCCCGTGAATGGTAAAACCAAGGGGGTTAACACACGGGTAATCGTCAGATCACCTTGCGCCCACCGTTGGGTTACTGGAGCTATTGCAGTGTGTTGTGTATAATTCACACGTTCCTTTAATTTGGTAGAACCCATTAAAGCGCTGGGTTCGGGCAATGTCCGTTAAGTGCCTTGCCCAATGACACAACTGACTTGCTAGCGACGGGGTGTACGGGTTGTGTTTACTTTTTAGAGAATTTCGGTTGATGATATGGAAGGATATTCCTGTTTGTCCGCCGATTAATCTGGTTCATGCGACACCTTTCGTTTTCCCATTAACTAGAATAAACCGGAATAACCTATCCTATGTTTGTTTTCCTGTGAATGCGAAACCACAAGGGTCGTTAACATACGGCTAATCATCAGATCACCTTGCGCCCACTGTCGGATAACTGAAGCTATTGCAGTCATTAAGTGTCTCCTCAAAGAACATAACTGATTAGCTAGCGACGAGTTTCGCACCTACAACCTTTTTGCTGAAAATCGACTCTAATCCACCACTTAATCTTAAACCCAAAACTAACCCCAACACCAATCAAAACTTAAAAACTAAATTTAAAGTGTGCAGTTTACCACTTTCCCTCCGTTTAGTTTTCCGTGGTGATAATTCATTCAGTTTCGTTTTAAAGTAGCGTAAGTTAAGTTCTGCAAAAACTATTTCAGTTAAACCTTACCATCTGAATTTATTCTGGTATCACCGCATGGCGTTATTGACGCTTATCACGTCATTACGTGACTGAACTTAGAGCATTTGTTGTTTACCAAGGAAATAGGCAACAAGCTGACGGACAGTTTCCAATCTGAAACCCTTAGGCTGAAAGTCGACGCACTAACAAAACGAGCTAATCGGTAGGTATCTTTGGTTGAACTCTTGGAAGACATAAATTAAAAACGCTTGGACCCAGTGGATTAATGCGTTAGGATCTGGGATGGGATATATATATACATGCTTTATCTATTTTTATTGGAACACGTCACTATGCTTTATTTCACGGAAAATCGTAAAAATAGTATATTTAAAACTTTTTTTATGCAAATCAAATCCACGTTTTAAGTACAAAAGTGAAATCTGCAGGGTATGGAATGATGGGCCTAGCCTTAACAAATAATTTATAATAGTAATAGGTTCTACAAAATTGAAGGAACGTAGGCCTATATACGCAACACACTGTAAAGGTAATCCAACGGCGGGCGCGATGTACACTGGGCAATGCCTGTGTGCTAAAGCCCAATGAATAATCAATCCTAAGATTTTTTTGGTCTAGCATTTAAACTGAAAACGACAAATCGTACGGAGTCCAAGAAAATGATTTTACAAACTAGCGTGATTATATAAGAAAAAAACAATGGCACCGTCTGATAGACGTTTTTATAGGTATATTTGTCCGGCCCGGTGGACCAGCGGTTAAGTGCGTCGCCTTTTAATCGAACGGTTGCAGGTGCGAAACTGGTGGCTTGCTAGTCGGTTGTGTCCTTGGGCAAGGCACTTTACGGACATTGCCTGAACCCAGCGGGTTAATGGGTTCTACCAAATTGAAGGAACGTGTCTATCATATACAACACACTGCAATAGCTCCGTTAACCCGACGATGGGCGCGAGGTGATCTCACGATTGCCCGTGTGATAACCCCCTAGGTTTTCCCATTCACGGGGATAAACATGAATATCCTATCCTATCCTGCATGCACCGCATGGCGTTATTGTAACGTCATTACGTGACTGAACTTAAAGCATTTGTTGTTTTAACTAAATTTGTTAATTAACTAATTTGTTGTTTAACTAAGCCTTAACCCAGTGGAATGATGGGTCCAGTCTTAACAAATAATTTATAATAGTAATAGGTTCTACAAAATTGTAGGAACGTATGATTTATACGCAATACGGCGGCCGCGATGTACTCTGGCCTTTGCCTGGGTGCTTAAGCCCAATGAATACCCAATTCTAAGATTGTTTTGGTCTGGCATTTTAGCTGAAAACGGCACATCATTCGGGGCCCAATAAAATGATTTTACAAACTAGCGTGATTATTAAGGAAAGAAACAATGGCACTGGCTGATACGCGTTTTTGTAGGTGTTCATATACCTTCGTACTTAATATGCAATCCGTCTTTATATACAGTTTGACGACTAAACTTTCATTCTTTAATTGTCAAACCGTAGACTCACCATACACATATTCTGCATACCTCTCATTCGATTAGCTTGATGGATTGGTGCGTTTCATTAGCAAAAGGATAACATATTCGTCGCAAACGAGTTCGTTGTATAAAATAGATATAGTACTTACTTACTTACCTAGGTTAAAGTACTTACTTACCGTACATTGCCTAAATGCCATTGCCCTTCGTCCGGCCGGTTGGTCTAACGGTTAAGTGCGTCGTCTTTCAATCGAAAGGTTGCAGGTTCGAAACTGGTGGCTAGCTAGTCGGTTGTCTTCTTGGGCAAGGCACTTTAAGGACTTTGCCTGAACCAAGCGGATTAATGGGTTCTACCAAATTGAAATAACGTGTCTATCATATATAACACACTGCAATAGCTCCGGTAATCCGACGGTGGGCGCAAGGGGATCTGACGATTGCCTGTGTGTTAACACCTTTGTTTTTCCCAATCACGGGGATAAAATGAATATCCTATCCTATCCTAAACATAGGGAATTAAAGTGTTACACCAAATTTGTACGAATGTCGCTTATTACCCAACACAGATGGACAGGTGGTGTGCTTATCAAGGTTAATTTGTGTTAAATAGTGTTTGGTAGGGACTTTGGAAATGTGTGACATAGATGGATCGGTCTTGTTTTTATCAATATTGAGTTGCAACCTCTTTTTCGTTTCCCTTAGTGACTCTTTACTTCTACCTAGCGGTGCGTCTGTTTTAACGACTTTTAGTTTAACTATTTTTCGATTTAAGACCGAGGCTAAACAGGTTTTTGTTTTTCACAATCTGGGACAGGAACATGGGCCAACTCAATAATACGATTGAATATTAATGTGCTAAATAACTATCACAGGGCAATAGTCGGATCAGGTTGATTCGCGCATTAATTCCGAATTAAATCTACTTGATATGGAGTTTATGATGTTTAAGATACGAAAATCATAATAAGAATAGTTAGGGTTCAAATTTACAAACAATATTAAAAAATTCTCAATTTTTCTTACGATTTGTCAGCAAATGGGTTGTAATTAATTTACCCGGTGTTTTCCCATTTACGAGGATCAAACAGTTTCAATATTTAAGTTTATAGTGACACTTGTTCGAATAGTAATGAACAAAAACATTATTTATTATATAATAATATATCGTAAGTATCTTTATACTGCCAAATTATTATCGATTTTTAACCCGCTGTCAAATAAAATAATCTCTATTTAGATTTATAAAGAAACTAAAAAGAGTTCGCGCAACTGCCAAAATAATTGTTTACAATTTTAACGGATTTTTTTATAGAAATTTAATTAGGTTAAAATGCGTTTTTGTGTGATAATGGACAAGTATATACCCAGGATTAAAGAAATAGCCCTAATGAATATTTTATACAATTCAAAATAGAAAAGCATTTTTTATCGGAGAGCCGTAAAAAGCAAATAGAAATAATGAATAGTGGTTTATGATACGGTATACAAAACAAATATGCGTTTTGAATAAGACGAGATATCGTTTAAATGCCGTGCTATGCTATTAAAAGATAACGTTTAAATTTTTTGTATTGATTTTATTGCCTTTAATAAATGCCGGTGTAAATTTTATACCTTTTCACTTGGTTTGATTTTTTTTCTTTTATTGGAGTAGTGTAGTACTTCTTTTACGTTTTTAAGTCATGTGTCAAAATTGACAGGGTAGGCATCATGAGTCCACAAGAACAGTGGTAAGATGTATGGAAGATAGTTATTGCTTCTTTGATCATTGTAATTAGTTTAGTTAACTCTTCGCGTAAAAATAGCAAAACTGCACATGACAAAACATAAAAAAACATGTCCGCCTGTGAATATTTCTGTACTGGGACCTAGGGTTAGCAAAGTTTGTTTATATAAACAAAGAGTGAAAGAAGTTAATAATCACCAGGCTGCCAAGTGCCAATTATTATATTTGTATTTACGGAGCAATATTTACCCGCCTGGTCTGTTGTTGTCCCGGTATGAGTAAAAAAATAGAGTTTTGTGGTTGATTAAATTTAGTAAAAATAACTAATATTTAATTATCTGCCCGAATAATATAGTGGGTTACTGTGTTGCCTTTCAGTTGAAGGTTGCAAAAACACAAGTGGATAAATCAGTTTACTAATATGAGGTAATGTCTAAATCATACACAACAGTCTGCAATAAGAATTAAAGTAATAAGGTTGCAAAAAGGTGTAATTGACTCGGTGACTCTTTGGTCTTTCGCTGCATCCTTTGCTGTACAATACTTTGCATTACTGTAAATAAAGAGTGTTGCCATTTGTTAAATTCTGATGTGAGCATAAGGGGCAACACTAAAACGAGGGAAAGCAGGAAGGAGGGAAACTGCTCACTAAAATTACGGAAACTAATTTAAACCCTGTCCTAAACAGTAATCTTAACCACACAACTAACCCTAACTCCAACCTCATGTTTAAAACCATAACTTTAATGTCACAATGTTTATTTTAGTTTGCAGTTTCCCTCCTTCCCGCTTTCCATCCTTTTAGTTTTCCCCCAGCATAAGTTAAAAACTTGAAACTTGGTATTTCCATAGTAGGCAAATGGGTGTTGTTGTTTCCTGTGAATGCTTGTACGATAACTCTCCAGTATTTTTTAATACTAAGAGATAAACATTGATGTTCTGTTCCAATGCCTTATTTTCAGATGCATTATAAGTACTGGTATTAGTGAACACCGAAAGATCTATCTTTGGATTCGTGGATTAGTTCCTTTCAGCATGGATACAAGCGGATGGCTGCTAGTTTGCGGTAATTGTTTGGTCATTATAACTTTATTATTGCTCGCAATATGTACTAGTGCAGTGGGATAGTCAGATTTGGAGTGTATGGTTTTGTACTATGTAACCATACTTTCGCCAGCCTAACTGCTTAGTGGGTTTGTGCTTTTAAACAAAAGGTTGTAAGATAGATACTGGTCGTTATCTAGTCGGTTGTGTCCTTGGTCATGGCACTTATTGCAAGCATCCAGTGGATTATTGGGTTCTACTACACACTACAATAGCTCTGGTAACGCAACAGTGGACGTGAGGGAACCTAATGGCTTATCAAGTACATATACGATCCTGCTTCAGCAACTCAACTGTAGTCATGAGGTGTATCAATGCACACCTGAGCAATCAATCAAACATTCTTATTTGTTGAACTCACAAAAAAATAATAAACATTATGAGCAATCCATCTTTATTGCTCCAATATTGGGGTACCTAATAAATCGTTGAACCTAGTAAAATAATACTTGATTTATCACTAAATTTTAGTTGCTTTAATACTACGGCTGACTTTAATTAGCTATTTGTTGATAACTACATAGCTTAGTGTACCATTTGTATAAAAACAAACATTGTTTTAGCACAAATAACAGTCAATACTATCGTATAGTATGCTTGTTGTATGTTAGAAACTCATTCTTAGCACACAGCCATATCATTAAAATGGTAGAACTTTTGACCACTGATAACAGTATGAATGACAGTGTTGTTTCTCAGGGGTCTTTATCTCGCCAAATATACAAAAATCCCTGAAGTAAAATCGTAACTTTAATGTCAACTTGATATTTATGTACACTAAGAATAGCATTGCATACTGGTTTGTGAATGATAAAATAATTGTTAATGTTATTAATTAACAACAGCACTTATGGTAAATAAAAATTTTTGATTGTATTAAACCGGTGTCCACAATTTTATTAATTTGTTACTTTTTTCTAATATCAAAAAGATGAAACATGTTTTTGAAATAATTCGTTTTCCAATGGGTTCTAGATCCTGGATTATATCTATCTAATCGTACTCAGTCATAGTAACGGAAGTACCATGTGGCACTTATCTTTCTTAAAGATGCACTCTATGACACTCACAGATAAAAGTCATGTTTAAGTCCTTGACAAAGCTAGGGGTGTCCATTTCACAAACAAGATTCAAATTAGATTTAAATAGGTTATGATTTGGAATTATTTTTTTGTATCTGCCAATTCGAAATTAAGATCAAAGTGGATCAAAATGAGTTTTTTTCTATAATTTTGATTCAAAATTAGAAGAAGTCCAAAATTTGTTTATTTAGTTAACAGTGATGTAACTAAAATTTTACAAAACATTTATGCAATTCTATTTTTCTTGATAAAATTATTAAAAAAAACGTTTTTTTTTGTTTTCTCTTTAATTCTTTTGCTGCTTAATTACAGTTTTAATTAAAATTACACAGTTTAAATTATAGTCTATTAATTTTATAACGTAGTTTTATCGAGCAGTTAATTATTTACAGTACATTATTAGGTTTTATTTAATCGATACATGTTTTATTCTCAATTGTCGACTGTCGTTTTGCTGTTTTCCTTTTTTTTAGATGTAATAATCATAAACAGTTGTAAATTTTCATATGTTAAATTAGTGAATAAAAATAAGTGAGCTAAAATAAGTTCTAAAAGACTTCCCCTTCCAAATTTTCATCATTAATCAACCGCACAGGTTATCCAGATTTTAGTTCAATAAATAGAAACAATAGGAAGTAAGAAAGGAAGTTGTTGGTGTTAAGTGCCGCTATTTTGAAGCCGTGCCAGTCCAGGGTCGATTTAGTATTGAATTACTAGGAAATAATTACTTTTTTGCAAGGGTAATTTTTTTTTTTATTATTCTTACCAATATAATTTGCATGTGTATCAAGTTATTTGTTCTCAATAGATATTTCATAAAATGTGTAAATTAGATTTAAATATGACTCTATGGAAGTTGTCATCTTTTTTTTTATTTTCTGTATGTGAAAAACAGTCTGTGTGACATGGTTAAGTATAATTAAATTAGTAAAATATCCCTGTGCCCACAGTCGAGTTATCACAGACATTGCTGTGTTGTCTGTTTGACAGTTTGTAAACGATTTATTAAAATCGACTAAAATGCTTTGGCCAACAGCACAACCACGCATATATACAGTAGTAAGGGTTTTAATCGAACTAACCTTTTGACCAGTCATGACCCTTGTCCAAATTCTTTAACATTATGCATGACCCCTTAGCTTCTAACTGTCTAAAACAAAATTGAACCATCGGTTGAGTTTTTAAGTTAACTTTAAGGACTATAAAGCGCTCCCGATTATAAGGCGCACTGTCAATAAATTGCCTTGATTGGATTTTTGTCCATATTTAAGGCGCACCGGGCTATAGATTTATTTATATAATAATAGTATCGGTACTAGTTTTGAGTGTAGGCAATAAAGTAACGTACTATCAGTACTTGATTCATACATTAGGCGCACCAGAGTATAGGGCTCACAATCAACTTATGAGATAACAAAAGAATTTAAAGTGCGACTTATGGTCCGTAAAATACGGTAATTTATTCTTCTTTCCATGATAAAAACAGGTGCCAAAACCTTCTATAAAAAGATTCGGCAAAAAATTACGCAAAGACGTGACTGTAATCAAATTAATAAATAAGTTTAGGTATAGCTAAAAGTGACTGCCGCACTTAAAATAAATGTGGCGTTATCTATTGCAACATTAAATGTAATGTGGCGACATTAATTCAGCCTTTAATGGTGCGTACGGCGCGCATAGTCGTGTGAAATGACATTTGCGGTTACGCACTTTTGTGCAATCGTGGGTGATTAATCGTTTTGACGTTATTATGTAATGACGTGACAGTGTTACTGTACGTAAACGGTGTTTAATAATTATTAGTACCCGGTAATTATAAATTGCACCTGTCTGCATGAGCCATTCATGAAAATTAATTAATTTCTGAATTTGATGTTATAAGTAAAATGGTTTTACATTATTTTTCACCTATGATACAGTCATTTTATCGAAAAATCAACCTAATTATACATTATATGCATTAGTAAGGAAAACTATTACACTGTATTGTGCAAGGTACGTTTTATAGGGTCTGATATGGTTATTGTATTATATCCTTATTTTCTTATCCTCTATCTGTATAAGTATCATGGCCGCATAGTTTGGCTTTAAATAGACGGTGTTAAATCACTCATGGAACTAAATTAAGATGTAACCTCTCTATGCTACATTACATTACATGGCATGGAATGAAGGTATGAATACATACTACTCCATTGGGCCATGGTGAAGATAGCAGATAGCTTTGATCCTAAACTATAAATCTACATTAAATATCCATTAATTTATGCAATACATTTCATGTCAATTTGTTTGATGTTGTTTAAATGGGCAGTAGGAAAAAAAGGATTGAATTGTGGCAACTTGAGTGGGTTAAAACTTTTATGGGTTGAAACTGGTATGGGTTGAAACTAGTGCAGGTTAAAACTGGGGAAATAAGTGTGGGTTGAAACTGGTACAGGTTGAAACTAGTGCAGATTAAAACTGTTATTGTTGAAACTAGTGTGGGTTGAAACTGGTACGGGTTGAAACTAGTGCAGGTTAAAACTGGCGAAATAAGTGCGGGTTGAAACTCGTGCTGATTAAAACTTGTGCGGGTGATACTAGTGTCGGTTGAAACTTGTATGATTAAAAGAAGTGCGGGTTAAAACTTGTATGGGTTAAATTTGATGTTGGTTAAAAAAATGTTTAAGATTGAAACTGCTGTTTATTGAAACATAAAAATAACATGAATTAAAATCATAAGAGTAAACCACTTTCAAGTGGAATTCTTCAATCCATTATTTCAATCCATTTTCACAACAGACATACAAGGTCTCCCCAGCCATCGTCTCTCATGCGGACAGTCGACCTCGGGTGTGTGGACGCTCAAGTTCTGCATTCTTGCTCAGCAGAAGCTGTGGGTGGTTGACTCGATCGAGAGAATGCAACCGGTAACTTGTTTGCTTTTGTTGTTTTATGGATGTTGTAGTAAAAACGCTCTCTTTTGTTTGTTTGTCTTCTGAAGCATGTACGCTCCTGTTCAAATGATCCGATTACAACAAGCTCCAGTAACTTGATTTCGGCCATAAGGTCTATTACTGCGCTCCTGCGAAACTCACTTAATTCAGTGGTATCTAATATTTCGTCCAAATTAAGAGTCATGTCTGATTATTCACACACTGTAATAGCTTCAGCAACTCGACTGGGGGCATGAGGTGTATTACTTTGCTTGATTGTGGGCATGATGTGTATTACTGTCCTCGACTGTGGACATGAGGTGTATTACTGTCCTCGACTGTGAGCATGAGGTGTATTACTGTGCTCGGCTGTGGACCTGAGGTGTATTACTATGCTAGACTGCGGGCATAAGGTGTATTACTGTGCATCTGAGCAAGCCACTTTACATTGCTCCAACCCAGTGGTATTGCTTTGTTTATCGTAATTAAAATACATATCTGATTATATCAGATTTTTACATATACATATCTGATTATATCAGGTTTTTATTTTTATGTATAGGCACATGCCTTACAATATTATAAAAGAGTAATCAGTTACTGTGTGAAACTTGATGCAGATTGTTTTAAATTTTACCAATGTTAGTGTCTATCACTAATAATTCAAAACAGTGTCCATTAAAAGAGATTTACAGTTTCTAAAATTTCAATCGACTGGAATTTTGAACTAACAGAACAGTTGATAAAATTAAGTTTTAAAATTGAATAAACAATTCTTTTTGATCAGTTATCCATTCACAATCTAGATATATCCACATACTAATAGCTCCAGTAACCCACAGTGCACGGTGTAGTATTGCAAGATCAGTATAAAGCAGCCTAGACGGGCTGCAGTTTACCGTTGTCGCTTTAAAACTGCTGTCATGCTTCTGCGGAAAAGAAACTGCACACCAATCCGACCACAATAGTAACCCGATACATTGACGCACGTTTGCGGGCTCAGCTAAGCACGGCGGTTTAGTTTAAGCAGTCGCTGTAAGACGTTGCTATAAATAGCTTTTATAGTTGACGTTGGATTTAACCACCAATCAAAATTGACCGATTGAAATAGAACCGCAATGGTGAATGGTTGCATGACTACAAAACAGGTAGGGATTTTTGGTTAAGCTTACTTGGTTAAGCTTACTTGGTTAAGCTTACTTGGTTAAGCTTACTTGGTTAAGCTTACTTGGTTAAGTTTACTTGGTTAAGCTTACTTGGTTAAGCTTACTTGTTTAAGCTTACTTTGTTAAGCTTACTTGATTAAGCTTACTTGGTTAAGCTTACTTGGTTAAGCTTACTTGGTTAAGCTTACTTGGTTAAGCTAACTTGGTTAAGTTTAATCGGTTAAGCTTACTTGGTTAAGCTTATTTGGTTAAGCTTACTTGGTTAAGTTTACTTGGTTAAGCTTACTTAGTTAATCTATGTTTGGTAAATTGAAAGATTTTTGTACATTTCTGTACTTTACAAGTCGACACTGGCGTCGATTCCCGGGGTGGCAGGGGTGGCATGCCACCCCAGTAAAAAAAATGGGGGTGGCAACATACAAAATATCCCATACTTGCCACCCCAGTTTTTTCACTCATTACGGTATTTTTTTACAATGTGTTTACTGTAAAAACAAAAATTTTGTAGCACAGAATCATAAAAATCGCAACCCTTAAATAACACACAAGTTCATTATTATTTCGAAATGTTAATAAATTTCACCTATACATAACACCATTCACACGTCGATTGTTTGATTGTCAACGTAATATACGCACCATTCACACGTCGATTGTTTAATTGTCAACGTAATATACGCAAGCATTCACAAGCTGATAGTTTGATTTTTAACACAATATTATCTATAAGCAGTACTATATAATCGTAAAATCCAGAGGTAAGTTTATTCTAATTTGGGGCGACACCGCGCTAAAGTGCGTTGGACAAGAGTCTGTCAGCTAAGGCACATGGCAAAAACACTTAACCGACATTGTTTAATTTGTAATCTCTCTATTATATGAAAATACAACACATAGCAATAGCTCCAAAAAACTACAAATTCTGAATCCAACGTCAATGTTAGAATAGTAGGAAGCATCTATCTAGTTTGGACTGGATAATAATTTCAAATGAATAGAGGACTACATTTTAAAAGAAAAAAATTACAATAATACCGAATGAGGAAAAACATGCGATTGCCAGACACACGCTCCATATATTTATCTAATTAAATTTGCCGAATTGTCAACTCAGCAAATCGGCGTGCAACGATCAAAGCGACGTAGTCTCTCGGAGATTTGATTGACAGCTGGCTGCTGGCGTAATTGAATTTTAAGTTTCGAGTTTTGTGTTAGAACGTTGTAATTTGATAAAAACTTAATAAAAGTGCCGCCGTGCGCTTTGAAACTATTTTATTTATATTTTGACAGTTTTTTGCAATTAGTAAGTGATTTAAAAAAAACCACGGCATTTTTTGCCGTGGGCTTTAGTTATTTGGCAAAAGTCCACGGCAATTGCCTTTTGCCGTGGCGAATTTCGAGGACTGCGTATTATAACCAAAGTTATACTAAGTATCGTAACGTAACCGTTTTAAAACTATAGCCTATGTTAAACCGACCGCTATAACTTTAGATTATATTTATACATGCTAAACGAAATGTCAAAATACAAAATTATTTTAACTCGCCGGTATCCATCTTAGATTACAAATTTGTTATTGTACAAATTGTTTCTAAATTAAAATAGCCACCGTTATCTTTATAAATCCATTTCTCGCCTTCTGCCGTTACCTGAAAATCGCATTTCAAAGAAACACCTCCCTATTATCTTACATTCGTATCGGCAAATGTGGCGTGGGTATGAGTTCTCTAAAAGAAACACGCGGATTCTCCGTTCGGCAAGGGGCGTTTAATAGAAGTACATGGAGGGGCAAATTAACTTTAACAATGGAAAGTTGTTTGTGCCTTACTTAATAAAGTCGGTTTGGACATCGTTTAGGACTTAGATAGTAATAAATATTTTTTTTGGTATATAACTCTTGTGTTTTTCACGTTGTGTTTTAAATTATTTTCCAATAAATACGAAAAAATCCTCAAAAGCCTTAAATGACACGCATGTAAATCGAAAAAAAGGCCCGGAACTTCTTTCAATGTTACTATTTATATCCATCCATCGTCGCGATTAAAACAACGTCAACGTTATTCTATATAAATAAGGGGCTTTCCACACATTCGAATGCCGACGTGTTTGTTTTATCTTGTCACCTGCGGTTGCCGACGCAATCTTCCAAATAATTAAATAACAAGACGAATCTGTAGTGCTATAAAGATATATAGTGATTCACTAATAGGGAACGATTCGTAGCGATTGTGCGAATTCGGCTAATTTTTGCCTGTTTAAAAGTTGGTTGCAGCTAAATAAATTTATGCCGTCTTGGCGCCACCCCAGTTTTTGTTTACAACGCAAAAAAATCGACGCCTATGCAAGTCGATCAGTGAATAATTTGTATTCAAGATGACATTTCTCAACCCAGTGGTATCTATGGTATATCTAAACTCCCAATGTAAGCTGTTTGTTAATTGTTTACAAGTTGAAGTTTCAAGTCTGTCAGTTTTATACTTGAGATGACGTTTTGTGTAGAAATGCAGCTGTTAAATTAAGAGTTCTGGTCTTAAACACCTTTATGACATTTCTTTTTTTACTGATATTGGTCTAAAAAAACGACCTTAGTTATATACGTTTAAATGTTATTAAAAAATGATTTTGATTTTGTGTAGATAAGTGTATGATTAGCATAGTGAAATGTATAAGTTAGGTTGGTTTGTAGCTTATTCTTTTGCTAAAATTTTCGAATAAATATTGCAAAATTATAATATTAAATTACAATTTTTAATAAAATAATAAAATACTATGATATATTTATGTTTACATTGAGAAATAACTCAGCATTTAAATGACCATGCTATTATTTCATTCATTGTTTACACATTCCTATTTCAGTGTGTAAATCGTAACTTAATGACATTTTGTGTGTTTTATTAAATTCTAGGACAGATTTTGCAATCAAAGCTCCACTGTATTTTGTGCTCTTGCAAAAGGAGCAAAATTAATTACCTTCTGAATGTTTCTATTCCTATTAACGTTATTGTCTTGTAAATAATGCAATACCTTTGTAGTTTTGTGTGTTAAATTCAAGGATAAATTTTGCGTTCAAAAGTCCACACTATTTTTAAGAACAATTCATCAATGACATAATTCCTATTACATTTAATGTACGTATAAACTTCAAAAACATTAAAATTGTGTTTGATAAATTCAAATATGAACATTGGATTTAACAGTCCACACTATTTTGCGTCAGTGCAAAAAGTGCAAGATTGTCTGGTAACAGTATTCCCATTTCCCTCACTGTACGTATACACTATATAATGGCATAGAAGTTTTGTGTGTTAAATTTAAAGATAGATTTTGCATTCAAAAATTCACAATATTTTATGTCCTTAAAAAAAGAACGAAATTGATTGGTGACAATACTCCTATTCCTATTACCGTTATTATACATAGTTACCTAAATAACTCACAACTTTTACATGAATCACCTAGCGCCTAAATTTGTACCTTGGCTGTAATCCCAAAGATTACACCTCGTTTATTGCAACATGCGCGTGTCCTTTCTTTGTTTCCCGTATTAGCATGAACGGAATTAACTTACCAAGCAGACTCCTGACATTTAATGATCTTATCCTCTTAGCGTCTGCAGTATCGAATCGGTGCACGTATTAATTCCAATTCTAGCGGTGTTTACATGATGCTCTGTTGTTGTTATGAGGCGTAATGGCATTTGCCTTTCAGTTTTGAATAGACAGGAAGCATTTGCTGTCCTGTGGTGCAGGTATAAGGAAGGAAAGTTCTTTGTTAAATTTGACTGAGGTGTTTACCGTTAGTGTCATTTTGGTTAGACTTTGATGTGTTGTGGGTGTTTGTAGACCGTACATTAGCAGATGGTTGCTTGTTGAGGTTGATTTGTGAAAATGTGTATGGTAGGGACTTTGGAAATATGGCACAGATGGTGTGCTTGTCAAGGTTGATTTGTGTAGAAATGTGTATGGCCGGGACTTTGGGAATATGGCACAGATGAACAGGTGGTGTGCTTATCAAGGTTGGTTTGTATAGAAATGTGTACGGTAGGGACTTTGGGAATTTGACACAGATAAACAGGTGGTGCACTTATCAAGGTTGGTTTGTGTAGAAATGTGTGTGGTAGGGACTTTGGAAATGTGGCACAGATGGACAGGTGGTGTGCTTATCAAGGCTAATTAATTTGTGTGGAAATGTATATGGTAGGGACTTTGGGAATATGACACAAAGGCCAGACTTATCTAGGTTAATTAATTTACGTGTATGTAACGGACTTTATTCATGTGACGCAAATAGACAGGTGTTGTACTACCAAGATTGATTCATATAGACATGTGTATGGTAGAACATTTTGGAAGTTTGCCAGAGGTAGACAGGTGGGGTGCTTATCAAGGTATAGTAAGATGTATTAATAATGTTACACAGATAGAGACGTAAATATACAAGTTTTATTGTATGAGTCATATTCATATGCTCTTTGGTCATATTATAAAATCACATGTCAAATTAAATTTAGTTTTTTAGTGCAGAAGTATTCAATTTAAAACAGCTTTTGTCAAGTAATTTTATCGCGATAAATATCGATTTTTTATTCAAATTCTGAAGGTCACCTAAAATTCTGAAGCAATAGAAAGGGTTTAAATAACCGATAGCGCGTCTTTAAATGCCAAATAGATAGTAGGTCCTCTGGGAAAGGCAGCATGAAAGGAAATGGCGGCCCACACACTTTATTTTCGTTTCCACTGAGCTATAGGAAGTCTAGGGCAGCTCTATGCCTTCGTCTTAAGTCTTAAAATAAACTCGTCTGCGAGGTGTATTTCTAATGTTGGGAAATTTGAATTGTTTTTAAAGCAATTAGGTTTTTTGCTGTTTCGATTGTTGCTTTTAAGGTTAATTTAATATATAGCATTCTTGCCAATTTTAAATATTTTGTCTATTATTTGTAAAGGGTTATTTTAAAGTTCTTATAGTTTGCAGTCAATTTTCAAACGTTATGTTTTCAAATAGGTTTTTAATTTCAAAAACTTGTGTTAATTACTAAATAGCTCAAACTTAATATTTTTCATAATATTAAACTTAATATTAAAATACAAAGTTAAGCTAATTAAATAAATATTTGGCAAAAATTAAATTTATGTTTCAATATACTGTTTTTTTTTGTTTTTTCATGAGTAAAAAATTATCTCATAAGTCTAATAATAGTAAAAAATCGTATATTTACTATTTCAGCGAATTAACTTAGAAAATAGGCTGTTTCGGCCATATTAAGAAATGATCTTAATGTAAAAAGTACTTTATTTACTATTTCAGTGATTTAACTTAGAAAATAGGCCGTTGTGGCAATATTAGGAAATGTTCTTTAAGTATTAAAAATGTAAAAAGTATTTTATTTACGAAAATAGGCTGTTCTGGCAGTATTAGGAATTGATCCCAAATTCTTATAAATATAAAAAAGTATTTTATTTATTATTTCAGCGATTTAACTTAGAAAATAGGCCGCTCCGGCAATATTAGGAAATGTTTCGAGTACGTTCTAGAACATGTTCCGATCAAATGAGCGAACATGACCCCAACGACGTTTGTTCCGTTAAAAGCTATGAATTCCAACGAAGAAATACGTTTTCGGGGGTCAAAGGTCAAAGCGACAAGCGGCATAAGTTTAGACGACTGAAAAAGGTGGAATTTTTATAGCGACCGATTCGTGGAAAAGCGTCTGCAAAATTAGTGTTTATTTACCAGAGCTGTGCATATGTATTATCTGGATTATGGTTGATTATGGTTAATTCTGATTATGGTTAACTGGTTAAGTTGCGTCAGCCATTTTTCATTTCTTTAAAAATGAAACGAAAATTTAATTCCTTTAATTAGTTTTTATTCCTTTTTAGACATCTGCAAATGTTTTATTATTAGAGCTCTGTATTTTCTTAATTTTGATCATTGTTATAATTACAAGAGAAATTTCTTTGTCAGTTGAAAAATATAATTAAAATCTTAAATATGAAATAAGGACATATTTTATAACAATTTTAGTTTTTTTTAATTTTTTTAAAAATGTAACTGAAATCTTTTCACAAAGTGTAAATTCCTTTAATTAGATGTTTTTCCTTTTTATTGATTTGCAAAATTAATGTTTATTTATAAGAGCTGTGCATATACTTTAAAAAATTAGTTTAATTACCGGTACCTTATAAATTTCTCAATCATTTTAAAAATATTACCAAAATTTTAAATCTAAAATAAGGACATAATTTTATAATAAATTTAAGGTTTAACAATTTTATTGCTAAATTAAAATAAAATTGTTTTTTTTCAGGAATTTTAAAGAATATTTTATAGCAGTTTTTCAGAGCTTAAAATAATTCTAAAGTTGTAACGATAAACATTTTCTGTAGTTCACATATCAACAAAACTCAGTAATAATCCATTTTTCGAAATTTTTCACCAAAAATCTATCAAAATAAGTTCTAATTTTTTTTCTCATTTCCAAAAAATCTTTACCTATATTTCCATAAGACATACACCTTGTACATGTCAAAAACTTATGTTTCTATGAAATTTTCTTCACAATTTTTCACCAAAAAATCGATCAAACTGAATAGTTTGAATTTAACTTAAATTCACATACATGCTCATTTTTTAAGCCACTTTACCTATAATTTTTATAAGACATACACCTTGTACACGTCAAAAACTTATCTTGCTATAAAATTTTCTTTAGTTTTTCTCGGACAATGGAAATGAGGTGAAACCAACTTCAGAAGAAGAAGTTTTCAAACACATGGATGATTCATACGATGGCAACGGTAAGTTTGATTTTATTTGCATTTTTCTGCTAAAACCCTTGGTTTTGTGTTATTTTTCCTTCTATATTTCTATTTGAAATTCCTAAAATGAATCCAATTGTTGAAAAGAAATGGGGCTGAAACGATATATTTTGTATTTATGTTGTGATTTTATTTATCCGCTGAAACGACCTGTTTCATATTATGTCTATTTACCTACTTACATATGGTTTTTTATTATTTATTTCGAAAAAAAGGTTGGTTTATATTACCGTATTTATATATGTCCACTGAACCCTGTATATTATGTCTATATATTTTTAAAAACTGTTGCGTCTGTTGATTTGATGGTATTTTAATTAATGCCGCCGTATGTTTAAAACCGATTTTATGAGTTTATTGTTTCTATGGTTTTCAGTGATTTACTGAAATATTTTGACGGAAGTTATACTTGTGGCTAGGTAGCTTAAGTTTGGGACAAACGGAAATAACATTGTCATTTACTTATAATTTACTACGTCCAATTTTTAATCAACCAACTATTCTCACGCTATTGTTACCACGTCCACATCCATTTGTTTAATCAGCAAATATCATTACAACTTCAAAGAAACGGATATTTATTTTTCCCACAGTAAAATCAAATCAATTTCGGGATATTTTTATATGTCTGTTTGAAAATTCTTTTATGGAAAGGTTTACCTCTGCACAATACATTGCAGATTTGACTCGGGCAAAGCGTAGGTATGCTGACTCAGTGCCACAGCATTATGTCATTATTAGACCTTCAGTTTTTGTTGAGTCGTTGACGTTTAGTCACATAAACAATTATGACATCATAGACCTACAGTTTGTATTGACTTTTAGTCACGTATACAATTTGACGTTACATAGAAATCATACTGTAGAAATATATTTGTTATTTGATCCTTATCGATTTACTGTACGTCATTCATTTTCTATTTAATATCAATCGACCATAGCATAGTGATTGTAGACTGACTGTGTTAAGTTCTTCTGCTTAAAATAAACACAAAAGTTTACACTATCTACAGAGCTGTGTCTTTGTGTAAACAAAATTCATCTCTATTTAACCAAATCACTCGTAAAGCGCTGTTTCCGCTTATATAAATTATCTATGTATTTTTTTAAAATAACATTTTTTCCAACTGGCTTCTTACAGCTTCAGGTGTATAAAAAATAATCTCAACTTAACTGTTTTAGCAAGACACTTATACTTCCCTGTTTTAACTAAAATAGGGTTAGCTATGCTATTTTACTTTATATAATCCCATTTATGCACTTTTACTACATATAATAGACGTCTGCTTCAGCTAAATACGGTTATCTGTACTCTTTTTCTTTATAACAAATAAAAGATGTTTGTTCTCTATGATCACTGTGGTTCAAGTGCAGGAACGCTCTATGTCAATTTTTTCTCCTTTTAAAAGACGCTGATTAAAAACCAATTAATCACTGTTTAAAATGAGCAACACTAAAAGGAGGGAAAGAGGGAAGCAAGAAACTGCTCACTAAAACTATGGAAACTAATTTTAACCCTTCCCTAAACACTAATCTCAACCCCAGAACTAACCCTAACTACTACCCCATGTTTAAAACTAGCTCTAATGTAATAATCTTCATTTTAGTGTGCAGTTTTCCTCCTTTCCGCCTTTCCGCTTTCCCTCCTTTTAGTTTTCCCCTTTAAAATGGTTAAAAGCTGTAAATACATTTAAAAGGGATCAGTTGAAGTTGGGATCTGCAGTTTAAAATGACTATTGTAAGTGTACCAGAACCGGTACTTTATAAAAAAGCGCGTGAATATATTTATTCACCAATATAGTAAACATATTTCACTTCCATTACCATGGGTTAATTTCCACCTCACAAAACACACGGTCACGTATTGTAGTCTAGGTTAACCATTAATGATTACCACACATTATTCAAAAACATTGTAAAGAGAATGGGTTTAGTGTTTCCATTTTTATTTTTAGGATCATTTACTGTAACTAAAAAATTGCTACTTGTAAAAAAATTGTAAACACCTATTATGTTTATTAAAAAGTTTTTTTCAGTGTTTCCATTTTATTTTAAAAATGTTTTGAATTTTTGAAATGTATACAATTCAAAATAAAATTGGAAACACTTTTAAAGCTACAGCCTAATTAGTATTTGGTTTTATATTTGAACACATATATTTACTTTTTTTCTTGTGAAACTAACACAGTAAAAAAAAAACTGTAAACACTGGTGCTCAAAATTAGCATTGGAGACAAGTGTTTCCCTTTCAACTTCTCACTAATGATCTCCCAACACAATTTCGCAAACAACTGAAAAATCTGGAAACACTGCACAGCAACAGGCCCGTGAGCAGACTTCCAAAGTCAAGTTGTTGAGTTTTTCAAGTAGAATGTACAACCAATTGAGTCCTCATAGGGCTGAGTGCTGATGTAAGCGCGCAAAAGGCGCAATCGATTACTTTTCGAGCTTTTATCATTTAAGTTTTGAGGCGACTGTTTTGTTTTTCCCATAAGAGGCTGTTGTTGTAACAAAAAGTGTAGCGTTTTTTTGTATTTTAAACCTGTTTTTATAGTTAAGTCTGTACCTATTTCTGTTTGCTTGTGTCTGTTATTTATTTCTATGGGTAAGTTTGTAAGTATTTGTAATCAATTTCGATTATATCATTCGGTATTGTTTAGTTAGCAATGTCAGAGTTAAATATATATATATATATACATTTGAACCTTTTCTCTTTACAATATAATTTGAATAATATATATACCATGATTATCAATGATTAACCCAGACTGGAAGCCGTCAAGTTTGGTCTGTGAATTGAAAAATAAAGGCTTATTTGGGTTCAAAAGTCCGTTAGTGACTAGCATGTTCGAATGTGTGGTGGTTTTAAATTTTTAAATTTTCTTTGTAAACGCTGTTTTTGAGCTGGTCTTTTGTGTCTGATGCTACAATGGTATTGTGGTGCATTAGTCAAGTGTTTAATTGTTTGGTTTTCTACTCTTTCAAGTGCAAAATGTGTTTAAAGGCGTGTTTGCGGTTTTTGTAGCCGATATTCATATGTCTGTGGTTGTCTGAATACAGTTGTAACCAGGCCTGCTCACCTTCAAGGTAGTGTTTAGACAGGGTTGTATAGTAAGCAGTGTTAGTTTGTACATATTTTGTGTGTTTGATATTTCCAGTACAAAGGCAAATTTGCTTACAATGAGCTATGTTATGTTTCCTTGTGGTTATACCACTGTACAAGGTGCCTTTAACACTAGTAGTCTGTTCAGAACCTTGTTAATTATAGTGTATTTAATAAAGTAAATCTTGAGTTGTTTATATAAATCAATAACAAAATGTGTCCAGTCAGAAATAAATTACAACAAAAAGTGTCAGTCAGCAAAACGACTTTTTTAGCTTCTTGTATATAAGGTATTTCTAATTTAC
>CH003232.1:56801-68952 GCA_000149265.1 Ciona savignyi | reverse complement strand
TTCATATATATTTTCATTGATTTTCGTGTACAGATTCAAGGTTGTTTTGTCTGCTTGTTTAAATTTTTACAGTTTTAATGGTTAATTTCGGGTTCCAGTCTTATGTGCTTAACCGAAATCCAATGCCAATTTTTAATATATTTCCAATTTCTTGACGGAATTATTTCTGTGACAGTTAAACAGTTGGCACCTTTCATATTCTCATGGGTTTAAAGTCTGAAGTTTGAACCTGTCTGTTTCGTTTATATGTGAAATAATTAGGTCAAATTTGAGGAAAGTTATTAACATTTAAATCACAGTGCAATTGTTTTGAAGTTTGTATATTGACATTTTAAAGTTTACGTAAAAAAAGTTTATAGTTTTTGTAAAAAAAATGTTTGAAGTTTTTGTATAAAATATATTGAAAGTTTATGTATGTTGTTTAATAACACGTTGTTAAACTAAAGTAGTAATAAACTTGATTTTTAAGTAATATTGGTTGTAAAGGGTTACATTTTCCCCATAATATAAAGAAGTTTTATCAGTTAGGGGTACGGCTATGTGCCACGCTAAAAATATATATATATTAAAATCAATTAAAAAGATTTTGTCATGGAAATTAAAAAAAAACTAAGTTGTATTTAATCTACTACAGCTGACCTTTTGTTGACATTTCAACAGCCACACTGTGATATTAAGTATTCGTGTATATACTTTAACCCGTGACCCTAGTACTGCTTACAATGGATTTCCACTGAAACCCCAGCATGACTTTGTTTCCATGGTTTTCATTTTTGAAATGAACGGCCATGAGAGTGGTGCAAGCGCAAAAAAATCAACTAATTCTGAAAAAAATTCGGAAAACGAAGTTAACAAAGAAGTTAAATTTTCTGAGAGAAACATTCAAATTGAGAGGAAAAAGTCACTGAAACGAAGAGTTTCTTTCTTATTTTGCGGCGGCGGGCGTAGGGGGCAACCTACCGACGTACCCCGGTCTGAAAAGTCTGAAAACAACGACAATGGACCCCAAGATAAAACTAGAAAATCGACCCCTTATCCAGTAAGACGCAGGCCCACCGGTAAGCACAGTAGTTTTTCCTTTCTGCTCGGTGTTTGTTCATAAAATAACAAACAATCCAGTTACAATAATGACTATATTCCATAGTCATTTGTTTTTTTGCTTCTCCAAGTATGCCATTTTTCTAACTAACGACTGTTTAGTCAGAACTACAGGTAACTATAATCACTACAAATGAGTACAAACTGTATAGGATATGTATGCAAGCTTTATTTTCAACACAGCGTAGGTTTATCATGCTTTCGAGTGTTATGTTGATCAATTGTTTCCTGCCCAAGGCCAACTAGTAATTCTATATACACCAGTAGATCCGCCTGATTGTATGAGTAATCCACTTTACATTGCTGCAATTGTGGAGGTAACCTTGTTGTTTTGGTTTGGGTGCAAAACAAACTGAATTTTTAAAAGTTTTGTATGATACATGCTGATTAATTAAAGTTTTATGTAAAATGTTTGTGTTGGTTAATTATAATGTTGGATTGTCAGTTTAATTAGCAAGCCATTTTAAAAAGAATTTTTAATACACACTTAGGGGTGTTGCTGGTGCCTGGTGGGCCAGACGTGCCTGGTGTGCCAGACGTGCCGGGTGTGCCAGATGTGCCCGGGCAGCCGTAGTGGCCGAGGGTGCCAAATGTTCTATGGCGCTGGTTGTACAATAGGTGCAATTTGAATAGCAATGGTACTGTTTATTTTTATTATTTTTTAACGCGTTCTGTCACCCTTAAACTTAACATCCATGACTGTAAAACTGGTGAAAATTTCTAGAAAAGTTAAGAAGGATTGTAATTCGCATTGGGTGTGGGGTGTTAGGGGTAATAGTGGTGCCGGATGGGCCAAATGTGTGCCGAGTGTGCCGAGGGTGTAAAAACCAGTGGGTATTCCTACAATACGAGAGCTAATTTAAGGAGGATTGTAATTCGCATTGGGTGCGGGGTGTCAGGGGTGATGGAGGTGCCATTGGTGCCGAGTGTGTCAAAGGTGCCAAATGTCCCTTGGAGCTAATAATGCAAGCATAACGCCAAAACCAGCGGGAAATTCCATCAAAACGTGATTTCCCATTTGCAATCAAGACACGAATGACAAAACATACTTCCTGTTTTGACGGCTCATGTATATGCGTACATGACTTAACTCTGAAACCGGCGTTACACCGTCCATTCATAAAATTTCCCTTCTATGACATCACAGCAGTGTTTAGATACCGTGAATTCGTAGTATTGTTTATACATCCGGTACGTGCTATGATGTGGCTACATTACAGCGGTATGTAGTTCATCAACGATTATGTCAATTTAATTTAACCTATTTTTACAAAATTTCTTTTTCTGTGATGTTTTGGGATATTTTTGTTAAATTTTTTAATTTTTTGGTTCATGTTTTGTCTGCATTTAAATATAGGGAGATTTTGCTATTTATTCTATTTTGAGTTAAATGTTTTAAAATTTTATTGAATTTTTTTTAAATCTTTTTGTTTAGATTTTGTTTGCGTTAAATTAGGGGGAAGTTTGCTATTTTAGTTTAGGTTAAGTTAAAAGTTTGCGTGGATTTAGAAACATTTTTTGACCATTACCCATTTTGCAACTTCTCAATTCAAAAAATCACACAAATCCCTTGTAAATAACTTTTTAATGCCAATTTTCCCAACTCTTTTTAACAACACACGCCAACAGCAGGGCCAAAAAAATCTGCTTGAGTAACACGAGCAAACACGGGAGTGTTTGACGCACGCCGTGCAAGTAAGAATTTTCTCTTGAAAATTAAAAAAAAAACTCGCGTTTACCGCGACCGTTTTCTATTCAACTGACGTATAGGCATTACTGCGACCGTTTTTGTAATACACATGACGTGTCCTAATACTGGAGTCTAGTATACTAACAGACAGCAGCATCATAAAAAAACAGTCTTGGTAAACGTTTTACTCGCGTTCCTCGAAAGAGCTTCCACACGTGAATTCTTACTCGCCCGAAATTTGATGAATTTTTAGCCCTGCAACAGCGCAAGAATTCCAAGCTCTTTATGAACGTCGAAATCGAAATTTGACTTTCTTTAATTGGCGACAAAATCCGACCCAAAAACTCTTTCCCACGGCGTTGGCATTCTAGGCAGGAAGTCACTGTTTTCACTCTGATTTCAAGCGTTTCTGTTGCGCGCTGAAACTTTGCAAGCTAGTCATCATAGCGTAAACAAAGTGCATACGTAGTTTATATTGTGTATCTAGTATTGTTTACATTATAAACACAGGTAGACAAGCAAAGTTATATTATTATTTCGGACTAGCTCTAGCCATCATTTTTTTCCTGTAATTTGATCATATTCAAATGTAATAACTTTTATAAAATAACTGAACTAAAATTATTGAGTTTTTTATCAGAAAAGTTGTGTTTAATTTTTTCATGTTGAATTTAACGTTTGTAATGTCTTTATATGATACTCTGTTTTACAAATTCTAAAATAGGTTGGCAAAGTTTCAATTCAAACTAAAAACACGTCAAAACACATGTTTATTACACCTTCCATCCTACACTTCCAGCCTCTTGTTATGCAACAAGCGCCTCTATTCGGTATTATGACGTATTAAACACCGATTCTTTAATCGCATTACATAGCTTAAAGCCCACGAGATTCGAAGCCGGCCAAATATGGAACACATATACAGTCATATGTATTTATGCGATGATGCGTTTTTACCGTGGGTTATGTATGCTATATATGTTATACGCGGGCGCCGACTACGCTTTTCCTATAGTTATTTGTGCAAGCAATACAGTTCAATCAGGCCTTCCAGTAATTACTGTGATTAGTTAGTTGTTGCAGTATCGTTACTGTCTATATATTTGAGCGCGCAGTTTTATTTGGGTTTCTTTATGGTAAGGATAGGAGGCATTATTGTACGGATAGGGGTATAAAGAAAAAGTATATTATTGGTTTTAAGTCGTATTTTTTGTTCTATATTTTTAATGACAGTACAATTCGTACAGGAAACAAAAAACTGATGTGTATTTCCTATTTCCATTTCTGTCGTCTTTTTACGGCAATTTCAAAAACGTGACGTATTTTATCCGGGTACCATAATTATATAGTCGACTTAAATACCGGAAGTTAAAGAAAAGTCGGTTAACCGTTTTTCCCGTGTATGGCATGATCAGCCCACTTTCAGAGAGCGACTTAATAGGTTACTTTAGACTTCGCTGTAGTTTGTTGTATTCAATGTATTTAATAACAGTGTATAAACTAGTTCTCTGCAACCATTTTGCCGTGACAGACTACTATGGCGCAAGATAATGCTAGGGGTGTCGCGGGAAAATAATATTAAACAAGGTTTTTGTCAGATAAAAAAAAGCTTTAGTTTATGCAAATTTATATATTACGGCTATCAGATACTTCGCCAATATAATACCAAGTGTGTATAGCTTGTCAGAAGACCTTTTATATATAATCTATTAACCGTAGTTATGTTCAACTAAAAGTGCGTAGATTACAAGTGATAGAAAAATCGTGAGTTGCGTCGGCTTAGATTTGATCTAGTACTAAGTATTCACACTACATAGTTATGTCTTAGTAAAAATGCGTATAATAGTATTAAAAAATATGAGATTTTGCGTCAGCTTGGATTCGAACCAGAAACCCCCTATCTACCAACGTGTTTGTCGGTTCACTTTAAACGTTAGCACTGCCAGCCCACTGGAAACGGAAACGAAACTGCTGACGCCAGTACAGGTTTTCCGCCCTGTGTTTGCGAATGGACATTGAAGAATTGATGTCCAGTTTTCTGAAGGATTGATAGGGATAAGATGTATTTTCAAATTTGTGGTTATTATATATAAATTTCGATTTAAAATACTGTACGTTCCTATATCAGAATTAATAGGAATAGGTTGTGAACATTATTAGAAATTTTTAATTAAAGCGGCTTCTTTATAATGATTAATAGAAATAGGATGTATTCTTAAATTTGTTGTGATAAGATATAAATTTTTAACTAAAGCGATATTATTAATCGCACTTGACAAAAATAGTATGTAATCTTGAGTTTGTGGTGATAAGGTTTAAAATTCGAAATATCGTTTTTCTGTCGTTTGTTTTGCGCATATTTCCACCACATGAAATTGTTAAGTTCATTGCACGTATTTCTTAATGTTGTCAGGCATAGTTTTGTCTCTAATTAATTCAGGCCGTCATAATTTAAAATGACTACGTATTTCCGGTTTACGGAAAAAATAACTAAACTACAGATCGTAGTTTCATAGATAGCGCTAGTATACGCAGTACAGTACTGCGTTTTTGTTTTATATGTTTTTAACGACAGCATACCGCTAAATAGTTTCAAGTAAGGGTGTTTTATTATTGTTGGTAAATAGACAGAGCCGTTATCTTACGTTATCTTCTATTTCGTCAGCTTGGTCTATTGTATTATGTAAAAGTTCCCTGCATGGGGAATTAGACGATCTTTGCCAAAGAAAATTCGATAAAAAAGAAAAGGCCGTGCATATGATTTGAACTAACGATCCTTCGTCTTTGGATTGAGAAATTTTGGCAAAAACGGTTCGGTTTGTAATCGTTCTTGCAACCATTATAATAACATTGACTTTGAAAAAAAACGCACTGGGACGGCTTCGATTACCTTAACCTCTGTGCTGAGCACTAAAAGGCAACTCCAACAAAAAGAAGTCAAAAGCTACTTAAGTAGTGCAAGTTCTCAACACACTGTGGATCAAAAATGGCGGAATTCGGGGACCAGAGTCGCATGGACTTGCAGGACAGGACTCGTCGTCGACGAAGCACAATCGGGTCTCGGGCATTTCAACGGTTCCAGCGAATTGTGTCTATTGCAGACTTCCGCGATTTAGAGTATTACGCCTCGATTCGGGAAACCCCCCTAGGTACGTATGACGTCATTTTCTTACCGCTGTCAGAACTAGTCGGTCGAAAATCTGTTTCTGTTTTTGTACTGGTGATAAGTTTTGAACACGTAATGGGGTTACTAAGACCACATTATAGAATTCAACATTTCAATTGGTTGCTTTGACCGTTCGGCCACACAAACGCTCCAAAACATTTTCATTTTGAAATAAGCAAACCACTTTGCTTCGTTCCATTAAACCACATTGCTTCGTTCCATTAGTATGTAAATGTAATGATCCATCCAAATTATTGTCTGATTATCCACACACTGTCTGTAATATCTCCAGCAACTCGACTGTGGGCATAAGGTGCATTGCTATGCATCTGAGCAAGCCATTTATACGAGAAAAACTAAAAGGAGGAAAACAATAGAGGGAAATGGGGAAGAAGGGAAACTGCTCACTAAAATAAATATTATAACATTAAGGTTAAATAAGGGCTGAAGTTCCAGTTAACGTTAGTTCTGGGGTAGAGATTAGTTTTAGGGGCTGGATTAAAACTAGTTTCCATAGTTTCGGTTTACCTACCATCTTTCCTTTTTTAAGTGTTACCCATTTTATTTTTCTTCCATTTTATTGTCCGTATTAAAAGACATCTTCGGCTACAGTGTAAAACCGACAACGGGGTATTAAGCTATATAACCAGTATTACGAAAACAACGTTTTAAATAACTGCGGCATTTATTGCCGATAAGAAGTCGGTTCAGTACTTAAAAACATAACTCCATGTATATAGTTATTCCGTGTCGTAACAGTGGTATGACTGTGACGTATAATTGCATTGTTGTTTCACAATGACTGTTATCGTGGGCGTGATTCTATTTTGGCTGGAACGGAAAAGGTATTGCGTCAAATTGGTTGAATTTTGGACGATTTGTTTATTTGTGAGCCCATTAAAATACTCGTGGGTGGGAAGTCAGGCGTTATCCACGAATATCGTATTACACCTCGCGCAGTGTAGATGTTTATTCATTTGTGTTTTCATGTAGGCTAGTTTGAATCCAGGATAACACGGTAAATGATAAACCGAGCTGAGTAACGCTATTAAAAAGCAATTTTTCTTCTCCGGGAGACGGCGTAAGAGAGCCGATGTTTAAAGTAACATTATAAACAGACATTAAACACTCAAATTTCAAGCAGTTTTTATTCTGTATTGGTGATCGTATTTTTGTAGGTACTGTATATTGCGTATACGTTTGGGAAATATTTCCTATTTTCCAGCCACCAGTTTGATTATTACGCCTAAACCAGTATCGTTCTAAGTATTTTATGACAATTGATAAATTAAGAAAACGGCAAAACGGCAGTAGATATTTCGAACAAGCAGATATTAAATTAGAAATGATAATATCGGATAAAAAGCAGTGGGGAAAACTAAAAGGAGGGAAAAGCGTGAAGGAGGGAAACTGCTCACTAAATTGAATATTAAGGCATTAGAGTTAGTGTTAAACATAGGATTAGTTCTGAGGTTAAGATTAGTTTTTTGGAAAGGGTTAAAATTAATTTCCATAGTTTTGGTGAGTAGTTTCCCTCCTTACATCTGTTTAGCGTTGTCCAAAGCAGTCGCCATCGCTATAAAACATGTATTTTATTTTCGCTGAGAAAATTACATGTCTCGTTTGCAACGTACTGTGCGGTTTTCTTAGAACGCAAAAGCGCATAGCCTCGGGTATTATGTTCTTGAAAGTAATTGCCTTCCAAAGCTACCTGCAGCTTTAGTTATATTTTCGGGCACAACTGGAAGAAAGGAAAGAGGGAAACTGCTCAGTAAAATGAAGAATTTGACGTTAAAGTTTAGTGTTATGGTCTGGGTTAAAATTAGCGTTATTTATGTGGTTAAGATAAGGATTTGGGGCAGAATTAGAAATATTTCTATAGTGTTTAGGAAAACAAGGATTGGGGCAAGTAGGAAAGGAGGGAAACTGCTCACTAGAATGAAGATTATGACATTAGAGTTACGTTTAAACATGAGGTTGAAGTTAGAATAAGTTATGGGGTTGAGATTTGTGTATGGGGCAGGGTTTAAATTAGTTTCCGTAATTTTGGTGAGTAGTTTTCCTCCCTCTTTCCCTCCTTTTAAGTGTTGCCCCTTGTTCTACCCTTGTACGTGCCTGGTTTTTATCCCAAGTGCGCAGATCCTGTTTTATCTTACCTTGTTTAGACGAGTGTGGGTTTTTCGTTTCCTGTTTCTTTGATTGCCACAAATAGCTGTAAATTTTCTCTATTGGAATAAAGGAACGCAAAATATAAACTTTACTAAAATCAAACAAAAAAGTTTCGTTTATTTAACGTATTTAAAAAATTATTATTATGTTGATACGGTTTTCTCTGTTGAAATACATGAACGGAGAATATAAACTTAACTGAACTAAACGCTAAAAATGCTGTTTTGGGCTCCTTTTAGCTTAGTTTTTTTCGATCGTGCTAAACTTGAAAATTGCTGTTTTGGGCTATTATTGCGTAATATTTTTCGATCATATTAATTTTCTTTCGATTACGTCTATATTGTAAAACTACAATTGCGGTTAAAATATATTTAGCTAAATTTAAAAATGGCTAAACTAAATTTGAAAAGTTGATGTTTTTGTTCATTTTAGTTTAGCGCAATAATTCAATTTTTCGACCATGCTAATTTGCTTTTGAGTACTTCTCTAGCAATCACGTTTAAAAAATATTTTCGTACTATTTGCGGCACAATAAATCCTAAATAGCGCGGTTGTAAACTCATTAGTCAGTCGCGTATGTTTTTAATGGAACGGTTAATCATTCACGCAAAGTAAACATCGAAAGTACGAGGACCCGTGATAAGTGTCTCATTCTGGAGAAATCTAAAAGGAGGGAAAGAGGGAATGAGGAAACTGCACACTAAATTTAAGATTTAGTGCGTTAGAGTTAGTTTTAAACATGGGGTTAGAGCTAGTTCTGGGGTTAAAATTGGTGTTTAGGGCAGGGTGTAAATTAGTTTCCATTGTTTTAGTGAGAAGTTCCCCTCCTTCCCTCTTTCCCTCCTTTTAATGTCTCATTCTGTTTTTCCTTCTTAGCGAGTGTCGTGATTTTGTATGTCGCAAAAGAACTGCAAGACATTTTTAGCAGCGATGATTTAAAACGTAAAGGTTTTAATCGTTCGTCGTGATTTTTTGCAATTTAGAATATTTGATTTGTAAGATTTTTCAGTTTTTGCAATGTATGTACAGTTTATTTTGGCCCATATTGGATATGTAACAGTTTATTTTGGACGTAAAAAGTAGGATATTTGAATATTTGTGAGTTTTTCGTGTTTTAAACGTTATATTTTAGACTTACCAGTAGGTAGTATACATTGGTCAGTTATTTTGGCCTTTATTTTTACTGCATTACGCTTTTTCTGCACACTTAATCAATAGAAAGAATGTAAGTAGACTTGAAGTTTAAGTTCGGATTAGTTCCGAAGTAAAATTAAGATTAGTGTTGGGGTGAGGTTAACTTAGCTTTACTTTCTCTTTTTGGAATATTTCTGTTGTTCATTTAAGTGAAAATATAGATAAATTATGCAAAATGCCAGAAAAATATATGTTAATTTGTCATCAACTGGCCATAATGCTATTGAATATATCAGCTTGTAATGATAGATAAAGGAGCCAGTGACACGTTGCGCTGTAAAAATTACTACTAAATCATATCCAACGTTTAGTTTATTCATTTTTTGCCCCAGAGTTAAAAAATGGCATAGAAAAAGGAAAATACAGCAAAACAAACAGACGTTAAAACGCAAAACCTAAGCAAAAACACAATAATGTGCAAACAAAAATGTAATGCAAGACTATGTACTGTCTATTTTATTAGTTTAAATCTTTCTGCAAAGAGTACGGCTAACTCTGCATATAATGCTTTAAGCTAGGAATGCATATTCTAGTTTATCCCTAGGGATAGGACAACTTAGCGTTGTAATATGGGCGTCAGCCAATCATTAGATTCGGCAGTCGGGTTACCAGAGATATCACTTAGTGTTAATACGTTTTACTTTTGTAGGAATTCGTAACCACCAACACAATTCTGTCAATTTAGTTGACAAGTTGAATTAAAAACATTACAACTTCGTATTAAATTTACTAGTCCCAAAATTACCTGTTCCAAATTAGAAATGTTTACAGTTTATTCCGACGATTAAATAAACAGGAAAAATGTGATTTTTAGTACGCAAAAGATAAAAAAGAAACAAAAACATCGGAAAACACGAACCTCGTGAATCAATCGCCGCTAGTAACAACGCTGAATGCCGAGTAATTGCTGATTCAGCAGAATTATTGCTGACAATGGCCGCTCCACAAGCAATAGAACATGACGTCAGCATTTCGTTCAAAATCGCCGAGTTAGCTGAGAGATATAGAAGGTTGCTAACAAACCATTCTTGTTCGAAACTTGGTAGGAAAGAGGGAAACTAGATTTTAACGATGGTTATAATTGATATGATATTTATAGTTGCAGTTGAATAAACAATAAAATCAAGTTTATTTCCACCTGCTGCGTCGAATTCATCATCATTTTCCGTCTCCACTAGGTTGTGCTCTTGCGATGAAAGTTCTGCCACTAGGGTGGGCTGTTGAACAATGGTTGTTTCTGCCACTTGGGGTTCCTTAACATTCGGCTTTCCCGCCACTAGAGCGGGCTCCTGAGCAGTCGGCTTTCCCACCACTAGAGCGGGCTCCTTAGCAGTCGGCTTTCCCACCACTAGAGCGGGCTCCTGAGCAGTCTGACTTTCCACCACTAGATGGGGTGGTTCATCACTCTCTACTGCCACCTGAAGGTTCTCCTCGGAAGTATGATCGGACGAAACTGGAAAATTTCGACCCAAGTATTACTAAACAATGACCATATATGATGTAACAAGTGAGATTCACGTTTGAGTGATGACACCAATCCCTGGTTCAAATTTCAATCATCCAAATTGTATGACATCATAATGGGCATGGTTAGCACAACAATGGTTTCCCATTATGCACCTTGTGGAGGAAATACACGATACTAACAACGGGCTCAGCAGGATAGAAGCCACAATTTTCAGGGGTTGTTTCAAACAATAAAATGAAATAACGATGTTACTTTTAACCCGGCACTGCCTGCACATATTAATATTTTAGCTCTTTAACCAAATGATTAGAGGAATAATCCACTTTATCATACAGTTTGCAGGATGTACGAGTATCCACCCATGGCCTCATTTATAGGCATCCCACCCGTATATAACAATAGAAATCACATTTACCTTCTATATCTGAACCACTAGGTGTCTCTTGAACAATGGAAGGGATCTCAGGTGCGGGAACTTGAAAAGAATTGAAAACGTTAATTTTCACAGAATTGTAGTTTAAATTTTAAACCATAGAAAAATACATAGGAGTATTTGAAATGCCCTGTGTCATTTAATTAATTGGAATCAGATGATTTATAAAACAATAAAGTGAAAAGAAATAAATATTTCAAATATAATTTCCTCGAATTCACCTGACAGAGTTTGGGGATGTTCGGCAATTAACTGGGAATTCCCCTCAACAACTGATTGGGAATTCCCCTCTAGTTCACGATGGGAATTTCCCTCATCAGGTTTGCGTGATTTAAGCAGGGGGCGCTCCAGCGGGTCAGTTTGCTTCGGTTTGGTCGACTTTAGTTTCCTCGTCGGGGCAGGTTCCACACTGGGTGAAGTCGGGGTCATTATATGTATGACATCATCACATGTATGACATCATCACATGTATGTATGACATCATCACATGTATGACATCATCACATGTATGACATCATCACATGTATGACATCATCACATGTATGACATTATAACATGTATGACATTATAACATGTATGACATCATCACATGTATGACATCATCACATGTATGACATCATCACATGTATGACATCATCACATGTATGACATCATAACATGTATGACATCATCACATGTATGACATCATAACATGTATGACATCATCACATGTATGACATCATCACTGTATGACATCATAACATGTATGACATCATTACATGTATGACATCAATGTGGGGTCATCAAACCATACTTGGGCTGCCCTACTTATAAGAACCAACCGAATAGCTTGGTTAGAATCGGATACTTATTGGTCGGTTAGTGCGTCGCCTTTCAACCGAAGGTTTACAGGTGCGAAACTGGTCGCTAGCTAGTCGGTTGTGTCCTTGGGCA
>CH003232.1:0-19838 GCA_000149265.1 Ciona savignyi | reverse complement strand
GGGGGTGCACGACACACTGGTGAGTTTGGGGGGTGGGGTTGGGTGCATCTGAGCAAGCCACTTTACATTGATCCCATATAGTGGTATCTAATAATTCGTTTAAATTGAAAATCATATCTGATTATCCACACACAGTGATAAAATGGTTTATCAAAATTTAGGTGAAAACTGGATTATTTTTTACAAAGCTATATCGTTACTTCATTTTCAATTCTGTATTTAGATTCTAATTTCAAACTCTGCATTAAACTTAATTTCAAACTCTGCATTAAACTTAATTTCAAACCCTTTACTTAAAACTCATTTTCAACCCTGCATTAAACCTAATTTCAAACCCTGCACTAAACCTAATTTCAAACCCTGCATTAAACTTAATTTCGAACTCTGCATTAAACTTAATTTCGAACTCTGCATTAAACTTAATTTCGAACTCTGCATTAAACTTGACTTCAAACCCTGCATTAAACCTAATTTCGAACACTGCACTGAACTTCAACCCTGCATTCAACCTCCTTTATGACATCACAGGTGACTTCATCAGTGCATTGTTCCGGATGGAGGAGGATTGTGAGGTGGATGGGAGCAGACTTCCTCCTCACGCCTCCCTGGATGTCAACCAGGATAATCTGAAGATGAGTTGCGAGATCGCCCTCAGTAAAATCACATCCTCCGTCAAGTGAGTCTGGTTTTGCTTGTTCTGTTGGTTAAACCCAGCTTAAATTTAATCCCAGCTTATTTTAAATCTAACTTAAATTTTAAACTTATCTCTGAAATTAACCCCAGCTTAATTTAACCCCAGTTTAAAATAATCTCAGCTTAAATTAATCTCTGCTTAATTTAACCCAGTTCAGTAAAATTACATCCCCTGTCAAGTAAGCCTGGTTTATCTTGTCTGTTGGTTAAACCCAGCTTAAATTTAATCCCAGCTTATTTTAAACCTAGCTTAAATTAAACCCAGTTTAAATTAATCTTACCTTAAATTAAACCCAGCTCAGTAAAATCACATCCTCTGTCAAGTAAGTTTGCTTATTTATTTAAAAAAAAATCCAACTTATATTTATTTAATTAAATTAACCATCATAAATTAACTTTATCATGAATTAACCCTAGCTTAAGTATAAAAAAATTATAAAAAAAAACAAAATTTAAAAAAAAAAACATTTTTTTCATTAAAATGTAAAAAAATTTATACTAAACTTTAAATGAAAAAAATTAATTAATCTTAAAAAAACATAAATAATTTAAAATCTAAAAAATAAATTTTTCAGCATTTTCCCATCTAATGAACAAAAAATGAAAAAAAAAATCAATTAATCTTAAAAAAACAACAAAAAAATTAATATCGAAATAAAAAAGCATTTTCCCATCTAATGAACAAAAAAAAAATTAAAATTCAATAAATGTTAAAAAAAATTAATATATATAAAAAAACATTTTCCAGTATTTTCCCATCTGAGCTTCGCGAAGTGATGGCATTATGGAGGAACCATTGTGAGTCGAACAATCGTCCTCGGATCGCGAATCGGTTGGTCACAGCATCTTTGTTCCTTCGTCTTCTCTGTCCTTCCATCCTCAACCCCAGTCTCTTCGGACTCGCCAAGGAGATTCCGGACCCCAAAACGTCACGGACGCTCACGCTTATCGCGAAAGTTATACAGAACTTGGCCAACCGAAGCAGGTGTGTTTTTTATACTATTTTTAGGGGTTAACTTTTTTCTGGCTAATTTCTCTTTTTCGGGAGTTAAAGTAATTTTTGAAATCTAAATTTGATTTGGCAATTTTTAAATCAACTTAAAACAATATTAAAAAAAATAAACCAAAAATTTATTTTTTCAGGCTTAAATTTTTATTGTTTTTGGGGATTTATTTTTTCTGGTTAATTTTTACTTTTGGGATTTAAATGTGTTAATGTAAGTTTTAAAGCTTAATTTGGTTTGGCAATTTTTAAATTTAAATAAAAATTAATTAAAAAAAGAGTCAAAAAAAGTATTAAAAGGAATAGAACATTCATTTTTCTATTAAAAAAAGGAATTAACATTCATTTCAAAACCTCCCCCCATCCCCAGGTTTGGCAACAAAGAGGAATACATGCAGTTCATGGACGTGTTTGTGCGTGAGAAATGGGACGCGATGGGTGAATTCATCTCCAACGTATCCGACCCCCAAATACCCGCGCTGTGCAAGGGGTTCGAGGGCTTCATCGACCTTGGGAAAGAGTTCGCGAAACTCCATGCGTTTTTCGTAGAAGTTATCCCAACTTTGGACCAGGTTCGCAAAAAATCTTGTTTTTTAAAAAAAAATTCCGAAGTTTATTTAAAAATTCTCCAAAAAATTTTTTTTTTAAAATCCCAACTTTTGGTTTACTAAATAAAATTTAACTTACTTTACTTACATAAATTTCTGTCATTAAAGTTTTAATAAAATCCTGACTTTGGACCAGGTTTGAAAAAATTGTGTTTTTTTTTAAAGATCAAAATTAATCTAGAATAACCATGTAGACATTGATAAAATAATAATATTCTTAGAATTATTGCATTGTAGACTGCAATAAAATAATTTGAAAAACAACAGCAAAACAGTATTTCAAACCGAAGGTATAATGTATAATTATATACATATGCTAAAAATCATGTTAGACATTGATTAAGTAATAACTTCAACTTTACTTTACATACATAAATTTTTGTCATTAAAGGTATATTCAATTGTTATAAAATAGTAGTTGACTGCGGTAGCATACATGTATAACTTTACATCATTTCGTCAGTTTAAAACTTTGTTTTGCTGTTGTTTTTCCACTTTAATGATTGCGGTCTACAATGAAATTATTCTATACCGTGTTAGGAAATGATATCAATCTCTGTAGAATATGAAATAAAAAGTACCTTGGATTAGTGGTAAATGACCATAAATTAACCCCGTTCTTAAATTAACCACAGCATAAATCACCCCATATTATGTAAACCCTTAAATTACACAGCAGTCCACTATCAAGAAGTTAAATTACCCCAATCATAAATTAACCCCATATTAAATAAACCCTTAAATTACACAGCAGTCCACTATCAAGAAGTTAAATTACCCCAAACATAAATTAACCCATTGTTAATTCCCCCATCTAAAATACTCCAACCCCACAGTCGACGATTGACAAGTTAGGCAACCTTCCAAGCTACCTTCATACGATCAGCGAATCACTGGCGAGCCCCAATGTACCCGACACCCACCGAAGGGTATCAAACGACCCATACTTGGTGAAAATATCAGAAGACGCAGCTTTGGCAGGGTGGGTTTGAAATTTTATCTCGATTTCTTGTTGATTTTGTTGCCAATTCTTATTTCTTTAACACAAATGATAAAAACATGATCCGATACTTACCCCCTCTCTTTATACATTATTTAACCCCCTAGTTTTCTCTTTAGTCTTAACCCAATTCTCCCTTTTTGGCCCAGTTATGTTCGTTTTAACCAAATTTTTCTCTTTTTACTCCATTCCCCCCTTCTTTTTAACCCAATTTCTCCTAATGTTTAACCCATCAACCCATTTTTAACCCCCAATTCCCTAATTTTAACCCAATTTTCCCTTTTACCTAATTCAATTGCCCATAATTTAAACTAATTTGTTTTACCCTTTTCACCCCAACCACCCTCACCCACAGGTCTGATGCACTAGCCCCACCTGGGTCCAGCAGCACCCCTATGATTGGTCGGAAGTTTATGGGCGGGGCCTCGATGGGTGACCTTCGAGAGGTCACTAATGGTCAGATGGATGGGTTCGGGAATGGGTATTCCCCTCACCATGCGAGCCACTTGTCGATTCCCGTGAGTTGAATAGAAATATTATAAAATAAAAATATTATAAAAATAGAAATATTATAAAGTAGAAATATTATAAAAATAGACAATTATAAAATAAAAATATTATAAAAATAGACAATTATAAAATTGAAATATTATAAAGTAGAAAATTATACAACACATTCAACTTAATAAATAAATCAACTCCATCAACAAATCAATCAACAAAATTTAACTTTACCAATTTCGTCAGCAAAACAATTAACCCAAATTAACCTTAGCGAAATAAGTCAACTCTATCCCAAATCATCAAGAAACCAATCAACACAAGTACCTTAGCGAAATAAATCAACTACATCAACATATAATCAACAAAACAATTAACACAAGTAACTTAGCAAAATAAATCAACTACATCAACATATAATTAACAAAACAATTAACACAAGTAACTTAGCAAAATAAATCAACTACATCAACATATAATCAACAAAAACAATTAACACAAGTAACTTAGCAAAATAAATCAACTACATCAACATATAACCAACAAAACAATTACCCCAATTACTTTAGCAAAATAAATCAACTACATCAACATATAATCAACAAGTAAACTTTTTGAATCAAATCAACCTGAGCAACAAGTAATCAACAAAACAATTAACCCAAGTACCTTAGCAAAATAAATCAACTCCATCAACAAATCAATCAACACAGGTATCAACCAGTATGAACAACAACAACAGCATCGGATGGCCGTTGTCGTCAACTGAGAATCTGTTGAACGACCAAGCGTTGATGTTTGCGAACCCAGCTCACAAGTACCAACCCCATAGTGGGTACTCCGCTGCTAAAAGTGGGTGTTTATTTATTCTGTTAATCTTTTGGGGGTGGTTATTTTTTTAAAGGGAGTTAGGGAAAAAACCCTTCGCTAGAACCTAGAAGTAGTATTCCATTTATTATGAATAATATAATTTTGAGGGTGGTAATTTTTTTAAGGGGGAATATATGGGAAAAAAGGTGGGTTTCTATTTTCGTGTTAGTTATTGAGGGTGATTTCTTTACTGTCCCCTGTGCTAAAAGTGGGTTTGGGTGGGTCTGGGTCAGTAATCTTTGGCACAGACTCCCAAAACTCATTTCTATCCTTTCCAGCGCCCTAAAACTTACCCTCCAACCCTTTCACCCCAGATGCACCCCAGCAATACAAGAAAAACCCCCCGAAACCCCACCTGGAGACGGTCTTCAGCACCGAGACCCGCACCTACTCCATGTCACCCACCCAACACCGTCGCGCTCGCATCTACCTCGAGCCCTCTACTCCTCCTAGTGTTGAAAGCGACGGGTCGAGGAGCAACGAGTCCTCGCTGTCCTCCCGACAATCCTCCACCACCACGAGCAATTCTACGGAGAAATCGGGGAATACCCCAAAGAAGGAGCTTTCTGACGAAGAAATGCTGATGTCAGCACAAAGCGTTTCTTCGGCCCCGGTTTTAAGCGCGCACCTCAAAAAGGGGTTACAGTTCCAAAACCGGGTGAAAAACGACCCCAACCCCAATAAACCGCTCCCTAAACCCCGCTCGAGTTTAGGGGGCGCGGATCGGAAATTCTCGGTCCCATGTCTCCCGTCGCAGAACATGGGGTACAACGTGCAGGGTCGGAGGGGTAGTGCCGACGTTTACAAAACCACCGTCGACTCCCCGAGTCTACATCTCGCTCATAACGAGCACGACGCCATTTTGGAGCTCAACGAGGGGAATTCCCCGTCCAACGAGCGACGTCATCGCCAAAACGGTGAGTGGAGAAAAAAATTAGCGAATCAAAAAAATGTTTAAAATCGGACTAAAAACCAAAAAAAATAGAAAACAAAAAACGTTCCTCGCATTTCTTTTGGTTATTACTGATTGCTCTTAATTTGACGCGCGGGCGCCTTTGCCGCTGCAGCGCACTGTATAAAAGTTTGTTTTGAATGCGAGACGGGAAAATTAAAACTGCCACTATACGATTCGCTCCAATAAAAAGTGGGGTTAAACGAAATAAACAAAATGAAAGATAATTAAAAGGGTTATAATTGGGTTCAGGGTTTGTTACTCCGTGTTGGTTTTTTTTTAATCAGTTTCTTATTAGATTTGAAGTAACGTCTGTTACGGTTAAGATATGGGTTTGTGTGTAAATTCAATTTTTATTAAATAAAACAAACATTTCGTCATAAAATATCTTTAGTTCTAATAATATGTGAAATGTTTTTTCTCTCATTCAGTGAAAATTTTCTCTCATTTAGTGAAAATAACAAAATTTTGAAATAAAACTCCCACCAAAGGTCCTTGGTGAGAAATAAAATTTTAAAATATTTTTTGTTTTAATTTTAATTTTTAAGTAAAAATTGCACTAAAAACTAAAAAAATTAAATAAAAACCAAATTATTTCACTAAAAACAAAATATTCACTAATAAACGAAACTTTGTTCTACAGACTCGATATCTCACACGAAAGACCAAAACGGGTTCGTAACCGCCCCTGTGGCTGCTGTCAAGTCACGCGTGGTGGTTGCCACGTCAAACGCGGCACGCATCAAAACGTCACGGCACGCGTTAGCTGCCACACAGCAGAAACCACTTTACGTTCCAGTCAATCAGGTTGGAAGAGAAATAATTTTTTATCGGAATTTTGACTGTTTTAGGAAAAAAATCATTTTTTTATAATTTGTTTTTAATTTTCCCAAGTTTCGAACCCATGATGGGCTCGTCACTAGACCGTTTTTTTACGAGTTAGTATATGTATTGGTTGAGTTAACCATTTGGCCTAAAAAAATTTAAATTCTACCCCAGGGCCGCAGAAGCAGCAACCACAAAATCCCCACCCAGGGGAAACCCCCTGAGCCCCAACAGAACCCCAGCTTACCCCCAACGACCCCCGAGGGCCCCATGTCCCCGGAAGCACGAACGGCCCAATGGATCCTAAACAACGTGGCGACCCCAAACAAAGAAGTCAAAGACGAAACCCACGCAGTTCTCACCCCTAAAGACGTAAGAACTTTTGACTTTAGGAGGGTGGAACTCGTTATATTAGTAGGGTTAGCACTGCAATAGCTCTGTAACCATACGTGGAGCATGAGGTAATTTGAACTAAAATTTACTAAAATTTAAATGAATAAGAATGTAAGATCTCGACAACAATATAAAAAATGATTTGAAAAAATTCAGATAAAAAATGTTTTTTAAAAAATTATTTATTTAGATAAAAAATATTTTTACAACTGTATAAAAATATAGGCAAATTTTTAAAATTAAATAAAAAAATTGGGATAGCGGTCATTACATCACGGCCGTATATGTACACGCCAAAGAGTAATGAACGAATTCAATCTCATGACAATGCTGTGTGGGATTTCTGCAGATGTCCGTACATAACATAATTGTAGCTAGGATAGGATAGGATATTTATCTTTATCCCCGTGAATGGGAAAACCAAGTGGGTTAACACACGGGCAATCGTCAGATCACCTCGTGCCCATCGTCGGGTTACCGGAGCTATTGTAGTGTGTTGTATATGATAGACACGTTTCTTTAATTTGGTAGAACACATTAATCCGCTGGGTTCAGGCAATGTCCGTAAAGTGCCTTGCCCAAGGACACAACCGACTAGCTAGCGACCAGTTTCGCATCTGCAACCTTTCGATTGAAAGGCGACGCACTTAACAGTTAAACCAACGGGCCGGACGCTGACAGAGATGGGCATTCTGCCAATATTTGGTAAAGTGTAACCCCGCTTGGCGACCACAACCCCGCTTGGCGACCACATTGATAACACGACCACCTCTTTATCAGGACCACTTCTGTGCGGTCCCAATTAATTTACTATTGTAGTCATTGCATTTTGTTTCAATTTGACTATAGGAGGGTAAGTACATGGGAATCACCAAGACCAAGAATGTTACTCTAGTGTGAATAGTGATTTAAAAATAATACTTTAATTATCATTAAAAAAACACTTTATAGAACCATATAGATAACTAGAGAACATATTTACAACCATATTTTTATAACGACGATTTTTTTTAATGTAATTAATAAATTTTCCTTTTTACAGGGCTAAGTTTTGAACCCGTATCTAATACCGTTGTTATATAAAATTCGGTATTTGAATTGGTCACCGTAACCATTTGGCCACACAGTTTTTTCTCGTTTTTATAATCGCGTTTAATCATATGTGCTATACTCGGTGAGATTAACGTTTTTTTAATCGGAGTTAATCATCCGATCGTTTTTACAAATAATTGTTTACATTTTATCTAATTATTTTGTTTACATTTTATCTAATTTTTACATTTTATCTAATAATTGTTTACATTTTATTGTGTGATAAGGGAGTGTAAATAAACCACTAACCCTTCCCCTCATGTTACAGTATGAAGACCGAATCATTCGTCTTGAAACTGAGGTCGAACGGCTCCGTTTGAGCGTTACGGAGGGCCGGGACGCCCAACGTAACCTGGAGGCCAAGGAGCACGCGTGGGCCGAGAAGCTCCGGCGTGCCCAGCGTGCCGTGGAACTCCTCAACGCCTCCGAGGATAAGTTAAAGAAACAAAAGGAGGAGAGAGAGGGAAAAGTGAGAGAAATAAGCGAGAGGTGAGATGGGAATTTTGGATTTTGTGGACGATTTTTAATCCTTTTGTCGTTTTTAGTTGTACCATGCGCACAGTCGAGTTGCTAGTGCTATTACAGTGTGTGGATGATTGTTTGTTATATCCTTGTGGGTAGGAAGCTGGACTTTATCCATGGTATCGTATGACAACTCTTATGCACACAGTCGGATCCTGGAGCTATTACAGTGTATGGATAATCAGACATGATTTTCAATTGGACGACTCATTAGATACCACTGGGTTGGAGCAATGTAAAGTGGTTTGCTCAGGTACACAGTAATGCACCTCTACACCTCATGCCAACAGACGAGCACAGTAATACACCTCATGCCCACAGCCAAATTACACCCCCTCCCCCCAACAGAATGAAGCAGTCGGAAATGGATCACCGGCGCGAGCGCACTGAGCTCAAGGCGCTTATAGAGAGCAAAGAGGGACTGGTACGTGAGCAGAGCGACCGCATCCTTCGACTCGAGGAGGCAAATCTTCGTCTCGTCGCCACCATCAAACGTTTGCGCGCCCGGGAATCCCCGAATGACGTCATCGACTTTATTGATGACGAGCAGAAACGTCATAATGACGTCAAAAACGGCGAGTTCTGCCTCCACGGCCTTTCGTCCGGCTCGTCGTCGTCCTCGGTTTAATGTTTCTATGGGAAAGCGCCCGCGTTAGGGTTTTCCCCTCGGCACACTGTGTTGCTTCATCTCAGTGTTATAAATGTGGTGACTTTGTTGCCCTGACTGTGGGGTTTTCGGCGATTTTTTCTCTCAAGTGGTTAAATCCGAGAGAAAATTATTTTTTATTTTAAAGTTCATTGTGAGAGAATAATGTTTTAATCCGCCGTAGGATATCTCATTTTCTCCGTACTTTTCTCTCAAAGTGGACCCCGCGGCGGGCCAATAAAGTCACCCCCCTTGTTGTCACGTGATTATCGGTTCCTTTATGTTCATGACGTCACAGTAGCTTTTGTTTCGCCACTGTAGCCAGTGGTCAGCGTGGCCACAACGTCTTATATAAGATTTCTATCGTTTTTAATCTTTTACGTATCACATTCCCGCCTGTGACGTCACGCCACTCCTTATTACGTCATGATTATTCTATGACGTGGCGCACCGTATTGAAAAGTTGCTGACGTCACAATGCTCTTTGTCAACAATCGAAAGCTTGCACGTATATTATTTCTATGTTGATCTTCATATTTTCGTTCCCAGCTGCTCTTCGAATAAATCATTGATTACGTCATCACTCCTGCGTCATCATTGCCTCATTTTTCATTATAGCGCACGACGTCGCGAGTTTTTGAGACTTCTGTAAAACGGTTTACATTACAGCGGTGACGTAACGCTTTATGACATCATTTGTCATTATTTCTTCCGTGAATGGGAAAACCAAGGGGGTTAACACACGGGCAATCGTCAGATCACCTTGCGCACATCGTCGGGTTACCGGAGCTATTTCAGTGTGTTGTATATGATAGACACGTTACTTCAATTTAGTGGAGTCCATTAATCTGCTGGGTTTAGGCAATTTCCGTAAAGTAGCTAGCGACCAGTTTCGTACCTGCAACCTTTCGATTGAACTTAACCGCCAAACTAATCGTCCAAGCAAAGTAGCGAAAGGTTTAACGCTTGTCGGTTAAAAAACACTTTTTTACCGGTTCTAAGTTTCAATCTATGATAGGCTAGTCAACAAGACCGATTTTATTAGATATTTGGTGTATGTACCGGTCGAGTTAACCATTCGGCCTGTTAAAATAGAAGGACTGACCCAATGATCTGGCAGTAGTAAGTGGTTGGTGTTTAGTTTCGTTAATTTTTTACTGCTTTATTACATTTAAGAAGACGACACATGTATTTAAGGTAAAGGCGGCAAAATAAAACGAAAACTACAGTAGTTTTTGACATTTTACCAAAAAATTAGTGACCGGTATTTCTTTCATGAAAATTAGTGTGTCCGTGGGCTTAACGTCTGTGTGTGCTTTCAGTTAAGCATAATTGAATCAAAATGTAAATTGTTAGGACTTTAGACGTAAAATCTTAACTAGACATACCTAACATAAGTTATTAGTTTTATAAAAGCCCGCGCCAAACTATGTTACAAATTTTCATTTTTGGGGTTTTTCCACCGTGGCCAACCCCCTTCTATTTAAACGGAGGTCATTATAGAGATAGCGGCGATCAGAGTCGAATTTACGGTTAACCGTAACAACTACATTTATGGTCGAACTGTGTAGACTTTATTTTTATAAGACTTAAAATTCTCGGGGTAGTTGATATAGTCGACCGAGGTCCGTAGAATAAATTAACCGAGAGGGAAAAACAAATCTGGGGCAAATTTACGCGCCTTTTTGATTTTAGCGCGTTTTAAACTCTCTTTTTTTGTGTTTCTTTTATTTTTTTTAATAAGCCAGGTTTCGAATCCATGATGGGTTCGTCAACAGGTCCTTTTTTGTAGGGGAAAAGTGGGTAAAATGGGCCACGTGGGTAAAATGGCCCCCCTCCAATTTTCAATATATTTTGAAGAATAAAATTTGCTGCCAGAACCAGTGTCAGTATATCAAATTATGGAATCTCCAAACCGAAGTTTGAGCGTGAAATCACCAAACTCAATGTTTTCTGTAGTTATTTCGGTTTGAGAAGGTCTGAATCTAAATTTGCATTTTTTGTTTTCTGCTAATATATAATAGAAAAGATCAAATACTAAAATAACTTTTACTGTAGTTAAATAGAACTATATAGCCTAGACCTACTTTTACTGGTAGTAATAAAACTTCTTTTTTAAAGAATTTTTTATAGAGATTTTAAGTCGTATATTGGCACCTGTCTAATATGGGCCCCCTGTGTTCATTTGGCAACTAACGGGGCTAGACTTAGCATTAACAGTACTAAAGGGCTAGACTTAGCACTTACAGTCATATTATGTGTTTCACAATAAACTAAACGGGTTTTCTAAATGCTATTAATAACATGAATTGATAGTTATGCTTCCACTAAAGTAGCAAGGTGTTATTGCATTAGTATACTAGTAACTGGGTATTAAATAAAAAGTAATTGCTGTAATCCAAAGTGTTAAATTAAAAAAAACAAACTACATCATAAAAAGAAAAGTAATAACATTGTTTATATGGGAAGCGAATATTGATACTGCTATCCAGCGAAATGTTAATATCGAAAACGAGCCGGGGCCCATTTTAGACTACACCCTTGTCTAAAATGGGCCACTAACGAAATATTTTTCTTTGTTGATAAAATATATTTTAAAAAAATTATTAGAAAGTTAACATGTTATGTGTGAAGACTTTGGTATTAGGTGACACCACATGAAAAACTTAAGTCCAGCGGGCTTTATATCAGTAAAAAATCCGATTTGCAACTAACGGGCCCATTTTACCCACTCTTCCCCTATAATAGTCGGTAGGCCTATATGTATCGGTCGCGTTACCCATTCGGCCACACGGCCTACAAACCGTTTTGTATTTATGTTTATTTACGCTCTTATGTGTTTCTTTGATTTTAAAGCAATATATATAGTCATGGCTACCATACCGTACTTATCTATATAAAGTTTACTTATGTAGGGGAAAAGTGGGTAAAATGGGCCACGTGGGTAAAATGGGCCCCCTCAAATTTTCAATATATTTTGAAGAATAAAAATTTGCTGCAAAAACCAGTGTCAGTATATCAAATTATGGAATCTCCAAACCGAAGTTTGAGCGTGAAATCGACAAACTCAATGTTTTCTGTAGCTATTTCGGTTTGAGAAGGTCTGAATCTAAATTTGCAATTTTTGTTTTCTGCTAATAAATAATAGAAAAGATCAAATACTAAAATAAATTTTACTGTAGTTAAATAGAACTATATAGCCTAGACCTACTTTTACTGGTAGAAATAAAACTTCTTTTTTTAATTTTTTTTTTATAGAGATTTTAAGTCGTATGTTGGCACCTGTCTAATATGGGCCCCCTGTGTTCATTTGGTAACTAACTGGGCTAGACTTAGCATTAACAGTACTAAAGGGCTAGACTTAGCACTAACAGTCATATTATGTGTTTCACAATAAACTAAACGGGGTTTCTAAATGCTATTAATAACATGAATTGATAGTTATGCTTCCACTAAAGTAGCAAGGTGTTATTGCATTAGTATACTAGTAACTGGGTATTAAATAAAAAGTAATTGCTGTAATCCAAAGTGTTAAATTAAAAAAAAAACTACATCATAAAAAGAAAAGTAATAACATTGTTTATATGGGAAGCGAATATGGATACTGTTATCTGGCGAAATGTTAATGTCGAAAACGGGCCGGGGCCCATTTTAGACTACACCCTTGTCTAAAATGGGCCACTAACGAAATATTTTTCTTTGTTGATAAAATATATTTAACAAAAATTATTAGAAAGTTAACATGTTATGTGTAAAGACTTTGGTATTAGGTTTCACCACATGAAAAACTTAAGTCCAGCGGGCTTTATATCAGTAAAAAATCCGATTTGCAACTAAAGGGCCCATTTTACCCACTCTTCCCCTAAAAATGTTGCGTGCTTTAATAATTTACCGCAGCTATTGCAGTGTGTTGTGTACGATACACACGTACCTTCAATTTGATAGAACCCATTAATCCGCTGGATTCAGGCAATGTCCGTTAAGTGCCTTGCCCAAGGTCACAACCGACTAGCTAGGGCAGCATCAATCCATTGTTTTCAAAATACTATTTTTATTCTCTCTCAGGTTGGGATAGGATATTCATGTTTATCCCCGTGGATGGAAAAACTCAATAAAAGTCGTCGAGTTATTGGAGCAAGTCCGCTGTATATGTTTGATACGTTACTTCATATTGGTATAAAACCCATTGGTTTATTGGGTTTAGGAAATGTCCGTTAAGTGCCTTGACCAAGGACACAACCGACTAGCTAGCGACCAATTTAGAAGCTGCAACCCTTCAGCTAAAAGGCAACGCATTAACCCACAAAGCTAATCAGTCTTATAAACCCGAAAAGTATGAAAATGCACATTTAATTAATTAAATTGGCTTCGTTGTTATTATTCAAACCTACTCTTGTTTTAGAATATGATGACAATAGAAAGAACCATTTCCTTTATGTTCGTTGTTTTTTAGTTTTAAGTTCACCGATCTAAATGTAAATTCGGGTGCAATTATTGACACACTGTAATAGCTCCGTCAACTCGATTGTGGGCATAAGGTGTATTGCTGAACACCTTAGCAACCCACTTTACATTGCTCCAACCCAGTGTTATCTAATGAGTCTCTAATCTTGAAAGTCATGTCTGATTATCCACACACTCTAATATCTCCAGCAACTTGACTGTGGACATGATGTGCATTACTGACACCCGAGCAAGCCACTTTACATGACAACAAAATAACATCTAATGGGCCGCAAAATTAAAAAAAAAGGTCCGATTTTAAGCACCAAAATACATCAAAGTATTTCCTAGAATAAAAAAAACAAAGAAAGATTGTATAAACACATTGATTATCTCTCTTGTGTATTATGACATAGAAACTTCATTACCGTGAGTCCGTTTAATTACGACTGAAATGTATTCTCTTTGTCTAGTAGATAGTTCGATATATGTCGGCCTTTTCAAGGTATTAACTGATTGGCAGTGTGTGTGTCTGTTTAATTAATTGGCTAATAAGGCAGGGCGACGGTGTGATAGGCTAGTCATGTACTGGTATTTCAGCGACTGGGCGGTGTGGTATCTACAATGTCAACGTAAGTTTAAAGCGTGTTTTTACTCTATTTTAAACTTGTTTAGATAAAATTGAAATTTTAATTCATTTTGTTTTGTTTTATACATGCCTTAAAGCGCTTTAACATATGTTTTGACAACTATAGAAATGGGGTAATTGCACTACTTTTAAAACATTCAAATAAAAAAAATAATGGTTAAAGTCAAGCTGGTAATGACATTGTTATTTCTTATTTTATCTTGACATTTTCCTGATTTTATACTGTAATTAAATGTGAAAGCGCTTTTATGCGTAAATGACAAAAAAATGACTAAAAATGTGATTTTTTATGTCAAAATGTCAAAACAACGATTTATCTAGGACGAAAATTTATTTTTTATAGTTTAAAGTAATGTATCACTTTGAATTAGCCGTATCGATTTTCAGATCTAAACCGCGGTGCGCTTTTCCAAATTCTAAAATTAAAGTTCGAAATCTAGTGAGGTTTAGTTGTTTGTCAGCGTATCTGTTGGTTACTAATAGAAATAAGAATGAATATGATTAGTTTTTTTGTCTATACAATAGTATCCCATTTTTAATTATGGTTTATAACAGCTAAAAGTCAAAGCAACTAGGGTAGGTTAAAAGAACTTTCTTTAAATCGCCAACCATTGAGTCACCTTTAAATGACAAGTTTGCAATTTTTTTAGGTCGCGCAAAATTCGCACATTTGTTTTACAGTTTATACGACCTATAGCAGTGCATGTACCTTTCTGTAAATTTTCTCTTTTTCGTTATAAAAATGACAAACCGTTTTTATAATTCTTTTTTTCGAGAATTATTGCCATTTTGTCCTAAAATGTATAGTTGTAGTTAGTTTCTGGTACCATTAATAATTTAGTTATGATGCTCGTTTAAATACAAACTGTACAATTTATAAATTCTGCAGTTGGTATTGCTCTAGTGAATGCTTGTTTAAAATAAACATTTTTTAGTATTTTTAGTAAACAAAGTTTTAAAAATTCAGTACGTTTACGCTTTACGTTTGTCCGATAAACAAACTGCCAATACACTGATCGTTCTTAATTTCATCAATAAACCACTTCTCCTACCACTTCCTAATAAATATGTTTTCGAATTACCAATTCCCAGACGCAAGGGGACTATTTACAAGGGCATGCACATTAATGTCGGGGGGAGGAAATTTATTCTAAAACCGGAGCATCTTGAACGGTTACCGAAAAGTAGACTTGCCAAGTTGTACAAATTGAAGTAAGTGTTTTTTCGAACCAAGTTTCGAACCCATAATGGTATCGTTAATAGGACAGTTTTGTATAGAAGTAGTTATGTGTATCGGTCGCTTTAACCATTTGGAACGTTCATAATAATATTTTTATTAAACCCATTTTCAATACGATGATATACTTGTGGCTAACGCGATAAATACGGTAAATATTTCACCGCATAGGGCAGTTGTGTGAACGAAAATGTCCTGTTTATATTTTCCACGGAATATGTTTCTACTTTCATTACTTTAAACCAGTAGTATCTAATAAAGTTTCATTAAACTATTGATACACTGTAATAGCTCCAGCAACTCGACGGTGAGCACCCGGTGTATTACTGTGCACCTGAGCAAGTCACTTTACATTGCTCCAACCCAGTGGTATCTAATAAAAGTCATGTCTGATTATTTAAACACTGTAATAACTCCAGCAACTCGACTGTGGGCATAAAGTTTACCACAGTGCACCTGAGCAAACCGCTTTACAAGCCTAACTTCCATCCATATATCCAAAAGGTCGCCTTCTCCCATGGTTCTTGCGTCATTTTGCGATGACGTGGTATATGATGACGTCATCACTGAGTATTACTTTGACCGAGATCCTGAGTCTTTCCTGTATATAATGGCTGCTTATCGGGGAGGTAAGTAATAAATTTGCAAAGTGAATTTTATATTGAGGTTGTTTTGTGGACAAATATAATTTGGAATTTGCAAAGCGGATCATATATCCAGGTAGTTATGTACACAAAAGTGATCAAGATTTCAAATAGTGGAGCTTATTTACAGGTTGTTTTATTTACAAAAGTTATCGGGATTTTGCTAAGTGGAGCGTATATCCAGGTTATTTTAAGCCTTGCTTAACATACCTACTAGAACAATAGATTTTTGCTAATTTTCATTTTTTTTAAATAATTACGAAAAAAATATTCGAGATAGAAACAATTCGGTGATCCGTAACTGCCCACGTACATAATTAATCGTCTATGACGTCACAATAGTTTCGATCCATGCACCAAAGGCTGTTTGCACGATTCGTTTAAGCGAAGAGATGGTGTTCTGGAATATCGACGTGTGCTTGCTGGACGCTTGCTGTACGGAAAGACTAGAGGTAAACCTACAAATGACAACCTACAACGCATATTATAATGATTCGCTACAACGCATGTTATAAAGATTTTGTACAACACATAATATAATGATTTCCTACAGCACATTTTATTATGATTTCGTATAGCGCCGCTCACCAAAACTATTGATATTAATTCTAATCTCACACAAAACAATAATTTTAACCGCAGAACTAACGCAAACTTTAACTCCAGACTAAACACTAACCCAGGTACCCTAATATTCATTTAAGTTTATAGTTTTACTCGTTCTTTTCCCCCCTTTTGATGTTGGAACGATTGAATCGACAACGCTTTTCATCCAACATTCCAGACAGCAAGAGGAATAACCAGATTACATCGAAAGAACATCTCAGAAAGAATGGAACAGCATTACTTGAAGAAACAAGAAATAAAATTTCGCCCTAGATTGTGCTCGTTGAATGATCTTAATTACAATATTCACATAGTGAGTTTTAAATAACATATTTTATCATGATATTTGTCAACCCAATTAGCGGATGTGGTAGCGAGTCGGTCTGCGTGACGAAAGGTTGTTGGTCCAAAACCTTCCGCCAGCTGGTGGGTTGCGTTATTTGGTTGGGTAAGGTAATTGGCGGAAGTTAGGATAGGATATTAATGTTTATCCCAATTTGGTAGAACCTATTAACTCGCTGGGTTCAGGCAATGTCCGTTAGGCACCTTTTAGCGTAAGCAATGCATTTAGCGTACGTCAACCAGACCTATTTATTTTAAAATTAAAGGAACGTCCTAGTCATATATACAACACAGCGCTTCAATAGCTACGCTAACCCGACGTTGGGCGCAATAAGCTAGTCTATAAACAATGGTCTGTGTGACAGCACCCCATGGGGTTTGCTGTTTACAGATGCAAAACATGAATATCCTATTTGGTGAATATATTTTTATGGGATTACCGTATGTTTTTCACAGCTTCGACTTCGTCTTTGGAGTGTTGTCGAAGATCCTTCCAGTTCCGCCATCGCCAAAATGTGGACTGTGGCGTCAGTTTCTTTTATTCTGTTGTCACTCGTTGTTTTCGTCATGGGTACGATGCACGGATATTACATCAAAGATGAGAATAATCAGGAGCACGAAATTGAAACTCTGCAGACAATAGAAATGGTAGGTTGTCATATCCGATCGCTTATAGTCTGGCGGTTTAGTGCGACGACTTTCAGCCGAAAGGTTGCAGGTCGAAACTGGTCGCTAGCTAGTCGTTTGGGTCCTTGGGCAAGGCATTAAACGGAAATTGCCCGATTCCAGCGGATTAATGGGTTCTACTAAATTGTAACACACTGCGACAGCTCCAGTAACCCGACGGTAGGCGATAGGTGACCTGACGATTGCCCGTGTATTAACCCCTTTTGTTTTCCCATTCACAGGGATAAACATGAATATCCTATCCTAGGCTGTTAACATTTCTTCTACCCCATGCCCACTGCCTTGTTTTAAAAGAAAGTAGTAATGATGGGTTTTACCAAATTAAAGGAACGTTAATCAAACACAACACACTGCAATAGCTCATCAAATTACCTCACAAACACCTTCCAGTTACTGTTGCTATCACAGTGTATAGATAATCAGACATGACTGGGTTGGAGCAATATAAAGTGGTTTGCTCAGGTGCATAGTAACACACCTGCCCATCGTCAATTTTCTGAGCTATAACAGTGTATAGATAATCATACATGACTCTTAATTTGGACGACTTCTTATCTGCAACTGGGTTGGAGCAATATAAAGTGGTTTGCTCAGGTGCATAGTAATACACCTGCCCAGCATCGTCGAATTTCTAGAGCTATTACAGTAAGTGAAAAATTAATCAGACATTCAATTTGAACGGGCCATTAAATACTAACGGGTTAGAGCATGAAAGATACTTTGTTTAGAAACATAGGAATTCAAAAAATGAGACAACACAGTCCGAGTATAGGATAGGATATTCATGTTTACCTCCATGAAATGGGAACCAAGGGGGTTAACACTTGAGCAATCGACAGATAACCTTGCGCCCACCGTCGGGTTACCGGTGCTATTTCGGTGTGTTGTATATGATAGACAGGTTCCTTTTGGTTCAGGCAATGTCCATAAAGTGCCTTGCCCAAGGACACAACCGACTAGATAGCGACCACTTTCGCTTCTGCAACCTTTCGATTGAAAGGCGACGCACTTAACCGCCAGACTAACCGACAGGACAATAGACCCATTACATATATAATTCCCATGCCCACAGATATGCATGATATGGTTCTCCATCGAATACTTCACGAGGTTGTTTGTGGCTCCGGAGAAGCTTTACTTCCTCAGACAATTCCTCAACGTCATAGACCTATTCACCATCATACCTTTCTTCATTCAGCAGTTTCGACCGCACGCCACAGACAGCCTGCAGACCTGGCAACATCTAACACAGGTAAATGTTATGTAGTATAACTTTTTTACCGAGCCAAGTTTCGAACCCATGGTGGGCTCGTTACTCGGACCGTTTTTTTAGGAGTCGGTATATGTATCGGTCGAGTTAACCATTTGGCTACACGACCGTACATATGTGGTCTAAATTATACGGGGTTGAGTTACATATGTTGATTTCCAGGTTAACACTAAACGGAGGGATATGGTCCTTTAAACTATATGAAACCTTATACTATATCTGCCCTTAACACTTATTTTAAAACCAGAACTAACGCGTTCTTTAACCCCAGAACTAACGTTAATTTTAGCACCAGAACTATCTCTAACTTTAACCCTATAACTAACGCTAACTTTAACCCCAGAAATAACGCTAACTTTAACACCAGAACTAACGCTAAATTTAACCCAAGAAATAACGCTTACTTTAACCCCAGAACCAACTCTAACTTTAACCCCAGAACCAACGCTAATTTAAACCCCAGAACCAACGCTTACTTTAACCCAAGAACTAACGCTACCTTTAACCCTAGAACCAACGCTAATTTAAACCCCAGAACTAACACTAAATTTAACCCCAGAACTAACCTAAATTTAAACCCAGAACTAAGGCTAACTTTAACCTCAGAACTAACTCTAACTTTAACCTCAGAACTAACGTTAAATTTATTCCCAAAACTAACGTTAACTTTAATCCCCTAATCCCGTATTCCTCCTTTTAGTATAAAGTTTCCCCCTTCCCCTTTTGCTCTTTTTAGTTTTCTTTTTCCAGTTATGTTCTTTTTTGCTAGTTTTTTTTACTGAAATTTAATGAATCAGTCGCCAAGGCTATTACCGTGCTATTATAGTTGTTAATTATATTATTGCGGGGTTAAAA
>CH003233.1:515799-525872 GCA_000149265.1 Ciona savignyi | reverse complement strand
GGGGCTACAAGATATACTTCCCCCCGATCTTTCGTGGGAGACCGCCCCCCACATGATTGTGGGAGGTGGGGAATGCTTTCTCTCGCGGTTTGTCCAAGTCGCTGTCGAGCAGCATGCCAGCAGTTGCTACCAACCTTCCGACCGAGACCGATTTATTATGAAATTCAGTTGTTCGATAAACTTACAAATGCGAACCGGAAGATAGATATCCCGGTTGCATGTGATTGCTTATCAAAACAAGGATAGATCCTGACCCCAAGTTGTATTATGTTTTATATGATTCTAATGTCTTTGGCATATATTTGATTTTATTGTGTATTTGCGAATAACCTGTATATATATATTTACTTACATTCAAGGCTGTATGTAAATTGTATCATTTAATGTTAAGTTTAACGGCCAATTTTGTTGTTTTATGTTATATCTTCTACATACAGCGTTTTTGTTTAAGGTAGTGTAGTTTTACCGTTTTTTAACATTTTTTTAAAAAATGCCATTTTCATGCTGATGTGATTTATGCTATGGATATGGTGTATCATACTGATAATAAATTTTACTGTTGTGTCTCTTAATATCTATCTTTACCGATGCTATTTTAAAAGAGTTTAGAAAAATCTACTGTTTTAAATGAGTTGTGGTACCGAGGCCATCTTCAAACCCAGGACCATTTGTTCTCCCATTGACCCCGTTATAAGTAGTGTGCTGTGTAGCAATCGGCCGATTCCACCATTCGGTTACACATCTGATGAAATATCGGTGAAGTCGATAGGTGGCGCCAAGTAAGGTTTTCTGTAAAACAGTAAAAATATTCGGTCGAGTGGTGCGGTCGTGTGGCCAAATGGTTAACGCGACCGATACATATACCGACTCTTATACATAAAAACGGTCCTAGTGACGAGCCCATCATGGATTCGAAACTTGGCTTAGTAAAAAAAAAAAAATATTTGGTCGAGTGGTACGGTTGTGTGGCCGAATGATTAACGCGACCGATACATATACCAACTGTATACAAAACGGTGCAAGGGATGACCCCATCATGGGTTGGAACTTTAGCCTGGTAAAAAAAACTTCGGTCGAGTGGCTGAATGGTTAACGCGCCCGATACATATAACAGTTCCATACAAACAAAACAGTATTTGGATCGAGCCATAGCCCATTAAAACAATTATTCGATGTGATTTTTTCTTGTATTTGCTATTCTTTACTGTAAGGTAGCTTATTGAATTGGTGAGTCGCCTTTCAACTGAAGGATTATAAATGCGACACTGGTAGCTGGCTAGTCAGTTATGTCCTTGAGCAAGGCACTTATGGTAGACATTGTTTAAACCCAGTGGAATGATGGGTTCTATTAAATTAAAGGAACGTCTCAATTTAATATAATAAACTGCAATGGCATTGGTAACACGACGGTAATCGCTAGGAAATTTGACAATTTTCCAAGTGCTATAACGCGCCATCCGTTTTTCCATTCACGGGGATTATGAATATTCTTTTTATTAATATCCATTTGCGCATAAGCGGTTAAACGTAGAAGGTGGCTCGATGGAATATCTGCGGGAAAAACGAGGCCAACGTCGAGGTTGCAAGGCGCTTCTGTCTTCGTTGCCTTCCTTGATTAGTCCAGTGTGTTTCCTTCCATTCAATGCGGTCGCGACATTATCATAACGTGGTATATTGTGCACAGAAGCAACGGTAACAACATATAACGGGTAAGTTGTACCTCGTGTTGGTATTGAAGTAATTTTGTTTATTATCTGCATTACTTTATAAATAGAGGTGGTGGATTGTAGAAATGAGATAATTCGAGGTTAATTAAAAAGTAAATTAACCACACGTTTTTAAAGATGCTTTTCGTGAATATACTTATTTCGTTTACGTGTGAAATAGTAGTTTAACTTTTTTACGAGGTTCGTGTTTAAGATAAAACAACGTGGGGTGTGACGTGTGTGGTGTGACGTGTGTGGTGTGACGTGTGTGGTGTGATGTGTGTGGTGTGACGTGTGTGGTGTGATGTGTGTGGTGTGACGTGTGTGGTGTGACGTGTGTGATGTGGCGTGTGTGATGTGATGTGTGTGGTGTGACGTGTGTGGGGTGACGTGTGTGGTGTAAGACGTGTGTAGTTTGACGTGTGTGGTATAACATGTGTAGTACGACATGTGTGGAATGTGACGTGTAGAGTATGACGTATTTAATTTAACGTGTGTGGTATGACGTGTGTGATATGACGTGTAAAGTATGACGTGTGTGGTATAATATATAGGATATGACGAATGTGGAGTATGATGTGTGTGGTATGACGTGTGATATGACGTGTGGAGCATGACATGTGCAGTGTGACGTGTGAAGTATGACGTGTTTGATACGACGTGTATGTGGTCATGAATTGGCATACTACAATGAAATGTCTGAGTGTGGAAATTTTCCGCAAAATTTCGTCATAAACCGGTAAGAAATATGCAAAGCAACTTCGATCACAGTATTTGTTAAATGTTCGTATTTTACAATCGTCGTATTTTTTCTAGAGATGCTTGCCCATATGTTTTTCATCCTGTCGTTATTAAAGTGCGTCACTTGTAAAGAGAAGCCACGAATTCAACCCGTGCTTAACCCAAGTGGAAAGATGGAAAGAATACGTCGAAACAACAGCGGGTTGGTCTGTTATGTCTTTCACATCATACTAGGTGGAACGGTCTTATATACAGTGATTGGTACTCACAGTTTATAAACAGATATGTTTTGAACACAGAAAGATTAGTTTTGAATCCAGTGAAAGGATCCAGTAGGTTCAGGAGATGTCTGCAAAGTGCATTGACCTAGGGCATAAGCGACTAACTAAAAGCTAGTTTTGATCCCTTAATCATTTACTTAAAACTCAAAGCACTTACCCACCATTCCACCAAGCACGTAGTCTGGGGATTGATACAACTGGTTTTGATCCCATAATCATTAAGTTAAAACTCGAAGCACCAACCCACCAAGAGGATTGGTAACCGCCTTACAGTGGTTTATGACCTGGTTATCCAATTTAAAAGGGTATTCCCCTTCACCACTCTCCTATCTTGTGTTGGATTACGAAAATGTTTTTCATTACAAACCAGAAATGAAGTATAACGTGCAGCTGGCTTTGTTTGAAGGTATATTTAGTTCCAACTATTTTTTCATCTCTTCAAATGCAAACTGGCCTCAAAAATGAAGCTATTACTCAGAATCCTGCCACAGGAATAAACGCCATTTTAAACAATTATCGGTCGTGTGAGCTCAGTTAACGCGACTGATATATTTACCATTTGTATACAGAGCGGTCTTAGAGGACATCCAGAATGGGCTCGTAAAAATAACCAACCATATCCACAGATAATCTCATTGATCTGGCGGAGCTTGTTAACTCGGAATAAACTATTTTGATGAATATTCGTTTGTTTCTTCATTGAAATACATTTGTGTGAATTCGATATTAAAGCTGAAACGTTGTGGGGTCGATACTGGTCGTTAGTTGGTTGTGTCGTAAGGCTGGTTAAGGCACTTAGCAGACATTGACTGAACCAAGTGACATAATGATTTCTATTAAAACTGAAGTTAAAAACATACAAATGCGAACCGAAAGATGGATATTCCGGTCGCATGGGATTGCTTGTTAAACAAAGAATAGATACCACAAAACAAAAACATACAAAAAAATAAATCTGCCAGTTTTATACAAGGCAAATTTTAATTTGGCCAATTTGAAAGCGCTTCTTGCATTTTTCTTACACGGGTATTTCGTTGTTGTTACCACCATGATACAAATATATTTGCTGCAAAACATAAATTATTAGGGGGACAGACGGGGGCATTCGTACTGGGCAGTTAGACGTGAAATTCTTGGATAGGCGCAAGACGACAACTGGGAAAGCATTTGCCAAGAATGTTATCTTTAATCAAAAGCTAAAGTCAGAGGTTCGAAGTCGATAGAGATATGGAGGTAATTTTTATATAGCCATTTGTCATATCTTGGATCCAGGCTTTTAGCGGACATCGCCGAAGTTAGTTGATAAATGAGCTATACTTAATTAAAGGAACGTGTCAATCATGCACAACACAATTGAATATATACAGTAACTCGACGGTTGGCGCGAGTTAAGCGGACGATTGCCCATGCGACAACGCCCTTGCGTTTTTCCATTCACAGGATTAAACTTATTTCTATTAACATAAAAAAACAAAAACAGTACGCATTTTTATAGAAATGTAGTAATAACAAATAATGACCCTTGCACGGGGTAATAACAATACAGAGTTTACAATTACAATGAAACTAACATTGAGAGTTGAAAGGCCATTTTTAAACTTAGTTTGAACAGAATCTGGTAGGGAATTAATTTTTGATACCACCAATTCTAATTCAAACGCTTGTTTAAATCAACCCCCCTCAGAAAACTAAATATTTATGTAGGCATACATTTTTTTGGGTTGATGGATTGTGTCTATAATTTGAGATTTTATTCAGATTTCAATTTTGAGTACCATGCCACCCCACCAAAAAAAGTCACTGGGTTTTTAATTTTATTTGTATGAAAATTAAAATGAAACCTTGCAAACGCAAAGCTATCATTTAGGCGCTACAGAAAACAGAATATAGTTCACAAAATTATGAAAATTGTTTTCAAAAACAGTTTTGGTTGACATGTATTAATCGGCGCTAGTTTTTGAAGAGTTCTGAACTTCGGAAATGTTCGTCGACTTTACTTCACTTAACGAATCAGTTTTAGACGGAGAAAAGTCAAATTTTTCAACAATTTTTAGTTTGGTGTCCAGGTGGCGATCTAACTGGTTTGGGTCGGTTAGCGTTGATGAGGGAATTCCCTAAAATAAGAAAAAGTTAGTATAGGATATTCATCGTAAAAGGGTGTTACTTCTTGGCTAATCGTCCGATCACCTTGCCCACCAACCATCGTCAGGTTACCGGAGAAATTGCAGTGTTTGTATGTTAAGAAGTCCTTCAATTCAGTTTAACCCATTAATTCACTGGGTTCAGGCAATGTCCATTAAATGCCTTACCAAAGACACAACCACTAGCTAGCTACCAGTTTCGAACCTACAACCCTTTGGCTGAAAGGCAATGATTCTGGTAAAGAAACTATACCATAAAAAAAACACTTTAACATCACATAAATCTTATACCTTCATCTGCGAGAAACTTTTTTCTTTTTCCGAATATTCCCGGAGAGCTGATGTCGTACCAAACTCATGGTACCACCTAGTGTCGAAAATCCTTGATAAAACGCCGTCAACGCGAAGAAAAAACCTCATCAGGAGGAAAAAACACGAAGGCATAACCCTCTGGAAAAATAAATGTTTATAGAATAGGATATTAATGTTTATAATGTGTTATTATGCGTGTAATCGTCAGATTACCTTAATTGCGCCTACTGACGAGCTATTGCATTGGTGTGTATAACTGAATTGTTCCTTAAGTTTTGTAAAAATCATTAATTCACCCGGTCAGGTAATGTCCGCTAAGCCAAAGTACACAACAGACTAGCCAGCGACTAGTTTTAAATGTGCAAACCTTTGACTGAAACCACCAAGCTATTGACTAAAAAATGATTTGATTGGGTGCTCATTTTTTTACCACCATTTCTTAGACAACAGTGATTAAAACACTTTTTCACACGCTTTTGTCTGGGATAAACACTATCCTAATTCTGTATTTACTAAAACATTTTCAAAACTTACAATTTTAATAGTGAGTTGGGCTGAGCCATTATCCGCTAGTTCATCTTCAAAAAGCATCATTTCCTCAAAGTATAAAATTTTCTCTCGTTTTTTCAGTTTTTCCAAATCGATTCTCTCACTAGTCTTGCTAACCTGGATAAAAATTAGAGACTAGTTAATAATGTTAGTTGACTTGAATAAATTAATGAAAAATGAGAGAGAGAAAATAGGGCCATATAACTACCTATACCAAATTAGTTTAGGGGAAATAATTTTTTTTAAGTTCTATTATTAACAGTACCAGATAAAAACAACTGCACATTAGGAAAATTTAAAAAGATATTTTTTTAAGATTCGGACATAATTGCAAAAAAATGGTAAAAATAGCTAAAAAGAACAAATGGCATGTCTTTTTGTCTTTTTTTTACAGTTTAAACATGATGAAAAACTTTGCTACAAGGGCAAACACTTAACTGTTACTATGTTGCTGGGGTCGCATAACGTTCCTTTATAGTTGGTTGAGTACGTCCAATCGAATGGTTTCACAGTGTGGGAAATGTATTCATTGTTCTTCCTTTGCAATATATTGTACGATTATGCAAGTATTTCCGCGATATGAATCAACCCCACACCACTAATACTTTATTTTAATTGTGAGGTTATGTTAGTATTTTTTTAACGTTTTGTATTGATGTTTGTGAAACTGCAGTTTCGTTACTTTTTCTTCTATTGATTTTATATCCACATATACAGGGGGTGTTTAGGTCATTTTTATCAGAAATTTAGTTCATAGTATCAGGACTGAGAATCGGTTAATGGTTAACTGGTTATCCGAATTATTTATCATTTAACCACTAATTACATCAAATATAAATCAGTTTATTACAAAAGGATTAAACTGACTCTGGAATAAAAATGTCCAATTAAAACAAAAATGTTTTTAAAATCCAGGTATACAAATAGTCTAAGTAATAAGTATTTGTTTTATTCTCTATTGATGGTCAAATTACAAAATTTTAATTCAATTTTAATTTGTTTCGGATTTTTAATGTATTTTTGAAGAGCCATTGCAGACAGACATGTTGGTGATTTTTATGATCCATTTTAACAATGTAACCGTCATATTCAACACAGAGCGATAGCTCAAGTAACCTCATGGTTAGCGCATAGTGTCCGGAATGTTGTGTGATTACTGATAACGGTACCTACATTTTCCCATCCCAGTGAAGGGTGGATACTGAAAGGAGGAAAACTTCACCGTAAATTAAAGAATATGGCATTAGGTTAAGTGTAAGGGCTGGGGTTAGAGTTAGTGTTCATGGTTTAAGTCGGCATTTTCCTCCTTCCCTCCCTTTTTTGTTACCAAAAAAAACTACTTTAGTGTTGCTGCCAAATAACACTTTAGTGTTTCCCACAAAATAAAACAAAAATGAAATATTCACCGACTCTCCGCCCACTCTTTTGCCATGGCCACCTTCATCAAGTCACGCTTGTTATCAACAAGCTTTAGTGCATCAGTTGCGTTGAAGCATATAGAAAACCCAGACTCATGGTGCATTTCAAACTTGTTGTTTCCGAAAGTCATTTCCGGCAGTTGGGGAAGCTGCAGTTGTTCGCACAAACTGGAGATGAAAAATTTGTATAAACAATTTACTTTAATTTATTTATTTTTTTCCCTGGTATTAAAAACATGGAAAAAGAATCAATGAGTAGGGGTTTTGGTCTAAGACCACCAACTTGCGCTAAGCGCACAATTTTGCTTTTTTTTTGGCTAACCACCAAAAAAAATAATCAAATTTTGGCACAGCAACAGGAAAAGGAGGAAAAACGAACAGTCGTTAAAACACGTCATTAATAAAAAAAAGGATATATAATATATTAAAACTAATAAAGCAGTTATGTCCAAGTTGGGTTTGATTAATTAGTTAAAAAGAATAAGAATATAAAATTTATGTTTATCCCCCTTTGGTTAGACAATACCAATTGATATAAAATTGGAAAACGTTAAAATTTCATGTTATCACAGTTTTACCTTTAAACTTGTTATTTTGCCATGGATACATTGGGTAATTATTTGGTAATAAATTCATATTTATATGGTTATAATGTTTGATTGTCGTTTTAACCGTCAATTTTATGTCAAATTTTAGTTTTGTAAGTAGTACCCTTTGGAAGGCAAGGGTGCAGGTGAAGCAGGTGCCACCTAATTAAAAATACAAATTAAAAATATAAAATTAAATAAATAGGAAATTATAAGAATGCCAATATTAAAACTTGTTGCGTATAAACTTGAACAGATTAAGGTATGTTAAAGAAAACACAATAACGAATGCATGATAAACAGTGAGTTATAAGTACAAATTTATTAAACATAGGATAGGATATTCATGGTTATCCCCGTGAATGGAAAAACCAATGGGGTTAACACACGGGCAATCGTCAGATAACCTTGTGCCCACCGTCAGGATTTCGAAGGCCGGAGCTACTGCAGTGTGGTGTGTATGATTCACACGTTCCTTCAATTTGGTAAAGCATTAATCTGCTGGGTGCAAGCAATGTCCGTTAAGTGCCTTGCCCAAGGACACAACCGCTAGCTAGCGACCAGTTTCGTACCTGCAATCCTTCGGCTAAAAGGCGTCGCACTAAACTACCAGACTAACCCGTTGGACAAATTAAACATAAGCCAGCAATGATTTAGCTGTTTTAAAAATGAAAACCATCTCAAAATTTTTAAAGATACCATATATGAATTGGAAAAAAATCAAGAAGTTTATTTCCTTACCTATCCGTTTCTTCTGATGACAAAATATGACTTTTCTGTGAGTCAAACCTCCACTTTTCAAAGCGAAAAGGTTCTTGCTTGCTACCGAATGGTGTGCATGCTCTGGCAGCCATCTTTAATCTGTCTTCGCAATAAGAAGTTTACACCAACCACTACCACGTTAAAATGGTGATCAACAGACAACTGTTTCAGTCAAATTTGAATGAAAAAGCAAAATAACATTAGGTTCGGTGGTAACGTAACTAACGTCTAACTAAATATACCTAAAGTAAATTAGTAAATAATTGATTGAATTTTAGACGTGTTTTAACGAATGTCATTTTGTCGTCTGAACTTGTAATGCAAAGTAAATAATAATTTCGAATGCCTTATTGTCTTGCAGGTCGAAAACACTTAGCTACCCATCTTCCCTTTTGGTCTCACATACTCGTTGATCTTGTGTTATTTTGGACATCTATGATTTTGTGTGTATCGGTTCCCGGGATTTTTTTGGAAAAAATAGCGCAATCATCCATGACGATTCGCGAAAGAGGTTACCACCGAAGTATTGGTTTACATAATTTTAATTATGTAGCTAATTTTACCCCAATCCTTAAAAGACTTTTTTTAATTTTTGACGTTTGATTAATTTTAGGTGATTTTTTGCTGATCGCTTGTAACCGATCCAATAGCTTGGTGGTCTAATGCTGCGCCCTAATATGAATAGTATATAGGATAGATGGATAGGATAGGATATTCGTGTTTATCCCCGTAAATGGAAAAACCGAAGGGGTTGCACGCGGGCAATCGTCAGATCACCTCGCACCCATTGTCGGGTTACCAGAGCTATTACAGTGGGTTATGTATGATTCATACGTTCCTGCAATTTAGTAGAACTCTTTAATACGCTGGGTTCAGGCAATGTTCGTTAAGTGCCTTGCCAAAGGACCCAATTAACTACCAGCGACTTTCGTAGTTAAGTTTCGTCGTTCGTGACTTTGGACAAGGCACTTAGTGGACATCGCCTGGACCCACTGTGACTGGCTCTAATAGTTGATACACTGGACTAAATGGTTAGATTGACGGAAACCCTTTTTAGTTTTTCCGCGATAAGAATTACTAACAATTTTTTTTTAATATTAAGCTTTTAAATAATATAATTCAACTGCGCGTTAATGGTGACATTTTAGAGCAGTGGTTCTTAAAGTTTTTCAGTCGCGCCCCCCTTAAGATTTGTGATTCATGCTCACGCCTCACCTACTCAAAATTCAAATTTACGAAAAATAGAACAATAATTTATTTGCCATTACCCTGCTTAGTGTAAAGGATGCAACTGTTTTTGGGAAACTAGTCGTTTAATTGTTTTTGGGAAACTAGTCGTTTAAAGCTTTCAAGCCCCCCCCCCCCAAGCCCCCCCAGTTTAAGAACCCCTGTTTTAGAGTATAATTTTCACGGCAATTACCGGTGTTTATTATTGTTGTTTTAGTCTCGCTATTAAATAACTTTAGCCGGTAGGTGGCACACGCGAGCTGCATATTTTCTTATACGGAACAATGCAATTTTTGGTACGGTAGTGTGACCGACTGAGTGATGAACGCGACCAATACACATACCACGT
>CH003233.1:482066-492627 GCA_000149265.1 Ciona savignyi | reverse complement strand
ATTCCATTTTCGTATATAAAACCGAGTTCGGTTAAATTAATATAGGCCTACTTGACTGGTTTATACCATATTTTAAATTTGTAAAGGTTTCTAAATAAAATAAGCATTCAGGTATTACAGCGCTACGTGGGTAGGCTATAAAAGCGGACCAAACAATTATTATACAGGCATTACCAATAACCTAGTAAGTCACCTTCTAAAACGAAAGGGATTAAAGGCTATCCATTGCGATTATGGATATGGATATAAAGTCGGACTTGTTTTAGAAGTAGCCATGACATTCACGGCAGCAAACGATACTTTTAGTATTGAGGTATTAGATTCTAGAGGACCATTAATAAGAAGACGGTTAGATCAAACTAGTTAGTTTGGTTTTGTTTTTGCTCCTTCATTACACCAAAAAAGAATATAACAGTTATATAAAAAAGGAGGCAGTAAAATAAATAGTTATGTTCGGAGTTATATCACAGTGTGTGATTTTTATAAAAGGACTCTTTGAACTATCCCGAAAGACTAGATACGAAAAATAAACTATTTTTAATCTTTTTCAAATGTTACTTATATGTAGCTAATGTGTTTTAACTACTATAGTTTTCCGTTTTTTATGTCGTTGTTTTTTTTTAATTTATCCTTTCGATGTGCCTAATATAACCTTAGTTTAGTTTGGTTTATTTTTAGTTTTCACAAAAAAAACATGCACCAGAAACTTATAAAAAAATGGAAACGGAAAAAAAACGAAATAAATAAAGTTCCTGTTTTTCCCGCCTTAACCATAAGTGACCATTGCTATTTTCCTTATTACTGTAACAAAAGAGCAAAAACTGAATTAAAAAGAATGCTTGTCAAATCCAACTGGCAACTGTTTACGTTTATTATTACTGGAGCTTGCTTGTTTCTTGTCGTCCAATTTAGGTTTGAGGAATCAAATTCAATTTCAGTTCAAAGCAAATATTACGGAGTGGTAAGTTAACTACTATAAATGAATAATCTTATTATTTATAATATTACCGTGTCGTACACAACTGACCGTTAAATGTATCGTATTGGAATTGGATTATACATGTTTCCCGTCGATTAGGATAGAATATTACTGTTTTATCCCTGTAAATGAGAAACCACAAGAGGTGATAGTACACGTGTAATCGTCAGATTACCATCGGCAAGTGTTGTGCATGATTGACTGTCCTTTAATTTTGGTAGAACTTATTAAACCACTGCTGTGTTCAAGCGATGACTGTTAAGTGACTTATCCAAAGACGTAGATTTAGCGACTGGCGAAACCAACAAGCTGCTCGATAAAGAGTGTCGACTTTCTGGATTTTGCATACAAACTGTTACAATTTTTAGAAAAATATAGCTGCTGAAACGGAACCCGCTTTTATGGAGAGAATGCGTGTGAGGATGGAAAAAAGAAGACAGCGCTTGAAAAGGGCATGCATAAAATTAGGTGGGTAAATAATGCATTTTCTTATTTTAGAACTTTTGAAAACTTATCTATATACAAAAAGAGCTATTTGTTTATGAGTTATATGCCATGATGTGAATACCTAAACCTTTACGCTACACAGGAGATTTTTTATCTGGTCAAGATTTTAATCTCGTGGGTTATTATAGACACTGAGGCGTTATATATAACTCATTTTGTTTATGAGTTCTATATAACGGCCTCAATGCTGTCTATAAACTACAAAGAGGTTAAAATCTTGCCCAGATAAAAATCTCTTGGTCAGCGTAAAGACAATTCACGTTTAACTCGGCAAAACAAATTAAATGTTTATATGTTAAATAATATTAAAACAGTATAATTGATAAAAAGTCATAGTGAGCTCAAAAACCTATTGTCTAGAGACTCTAGACTCTAGAATAAAAAAGAACACATTTCTCGGCCAGTGTAAACGGTTTATTTATCTATCTTCACAATGTGTTTGAAGGACCGGTTTGAATAGACTAACTAATGTAATATTACTCCTGTTTCCGTTTATTTTGTCCACATTTGCTAATCCCTAGTAAATCATGGAGAACATTTCGAAGATAAGAAACTAACACACGCACACACGCACATACAGGCTTGGACAACATACCATTCCGGCCACAAGTTCTAATGACAGTCACCAGTCACAAATGGTTAAACTGCAGGGTACAAAAAGCTGGTTCCACGAATATAGGACGACTGGTGGCCAATCTATTAACCGAAACCGACAAAGTACAATTGGCACAAATCAATCCGATCAATGTAAGTAGAATGGTGTTCTACCAACTTAAAGAAACGTGTGAATGTTACACAATACACCGCAGTAGCTCTGGTAACACGACGATGGGCGGGAGGTGATCTGACGATCGCCCGTGTGTTAACGCCCTTTACGTAAACCCATTCACGGAGATAAACATCATATCCTATATCCCTATTGAGTTACAATTAATTCTCAGTTTGATTATTAAGCGAGAATCCTAATTGATTTACACGTGACTTAAACACAGTAACTGTTTTTACCCGACTTTGAATAACCCATAACTTAGTTGTTTTTACAAGTAAACGTTCAACACACCACCCAGTTTTGATGATGAAGCCGGCCTTATAAGACAAAAGTGAAAAAAATTTAAATGAAATTCCGTTGATGGTGGTATAAAAATTAGTGTTTGAAATGGCAGCGGTCTTATGTGGCCGAATAATTAGCGCTAGCGCTATCGATTCATATATACAATACATGTAGCCGAATCATACCACTTCTGTGCAAAAATAAACAGTCTAAGGCAGCGGTTCCCAAACTGAGCGCCGCGGTGCCATAGGAAGCCGCGAGACTTGGCCAGGGGCGCCACGAAAGCATGCGGAAGTTGCTGCATTTATTGTTTTTCTTACAAAAAAACAGTACATGTGCGTTACACCATTAAAATGTTAATTGGAGATGTTTGAGCCTGTGGTGTGCAACCCCATACTCTGGCATACAGTATTCGTTTTACTTCTTCAAAATCCATTGTTCGGTGTTATCTGCCACTATTTGTTAACTAACATGGCATTGTTTTTCGAATAATGGTTTGTCAAATACCTGCTTTGCATTAATTGACTGTTCGTCAATCGTCACTTTAGTGAATAGTTTTAAAGAGTTTGAATGGTTATCCAAATGTGTGCTAGTCTGAATATACAATACTTGCATTTTGAAATTTTTGGCATTATAAGGGAGCCGCAAGGTTTAAAAAGTTTACAAAAGGCGCCGCCAACAAAAAAAGTTTGGGAACCGCTGGTCTAAGGGACGAGTCCACCATAGGTTCAAAAGAACACGTTTTTTTATATTTACTATATTTTTTACCTTATTTGCACATTTTAAAAGTAGCTGTGGCCACAGAGTTGGGCAACGTACCAAATTTTAATAGCTGGAAATAAAAATCCTTGTTTGTGAAATCAGTATTTAAAATCGGCCGCTTTAACAAAAAAAACACATTCCAGGACGCGGTTCGTTATCACGCTGCAGAAGCTCTATCTTTGGTCCGGTATAACAATCTGACTCAAATGGAAGGCTTTATCCGAACTATAACTGTACGTCAACCCTTTGTTCGCTTGGTATCAGCCTACAAGTCGAAGATTGAAAATTACAGCGGAAATTGTAAGTTGGTTAGGATATGTATTTTTTATTCTGTTTAGGCTACTCGCTTAAGTTGAAAAGGGATAGTGTTTACAATACTGGTAATTGTTATATTACCTCATGCTTGCATTCGGATTGTCGGAACTATTGCAGTGTGTTGTATATTTGACACACACCAGTGTTGTAATCGACCAACTCGTATATAGCACATCAAAACCACAACCATGCTAATATAAGTTGTCTTTTATTTTTTGGGGTTTATTTATGTAAATAAAGCATTGTGTAGTCACGTCATAGCATCCAGGTTAATATATTGGTGGGCTTGTACCTTGCATTTCAACCAAAGGGTATCAGGTGCACAACTGGTCGCTAGCTAGTCGGTTGTGTTCCTGGGCCATTGTCTAAGATAAATCTGACGATTATAAGTGTAATATCTTTTTCGCGTTTTAGCATTCACGAAGATACGAATAAACCATCCTTTATTTCAACATTGGATATTACAGTCGTGTGGCCGATTAATTAACGCGACTGTTATACAGTCATACTGATTAGCATGATGGGTTAGCGCGTCGCCTTTTAGTCGTACGGTTGCAGGCTGGAAACTGAGCGCTAGCTGTTTGGTTGTGTCCTTGAGCAATGATCTTAACGGATATTTGCTGAACCCAGCGAAATATTAAGTTCTACAAAATTAAAAAAAAACATGTGAATCATGATCACACACACAATAGCTTTGGTAACCCGACGGTGGTTTGACGATCGCCCGTGTATTACGCCGTGTTTTTTTATGGTGATAAACACGAAAATCCTCCCGCATATACCAGTTATATACAAAACGGTCATGGTGGTGAGCCCGTTATGAGCTAAAAACTTTGACCGGTAACAAATGGCGCTTATATTCCAGCTTCAACGGAGAACAAAAGCATTCTTTCACCATGGAGTAGCCGGGAATCAATGCCGGGAAACGTAACGTTCGACAGATTCATACAGCACGTACTATACGGGCAAAAGGCGAAGAGCCCGTTTGAAGGTCATTGGGCGGTGTACAACCAAGCTTGTCAGCCGTGTCACGTGGACTATGACGTCATAAGCAAGCTGGAGACCATTGAAGAAGATTCGAGGTAAGGTTGTCGTGGTTAGAAGGTTTTTAATTTTTATCAGAAAGCTCAAATTGTTGGATTTTTTACAGACTCAATTTCAATTCCATAATAAGCTTGTTTTTAAAACCGTTTTTTTGTTATAATTCGCCATGTGTATCGGCCACGTTTCACTACTCGGTCACACGACTAGATTTTATCCACGATTATTGTTAAGAAAATCATGGCAATAGTCAAGTAAAATCTTTGATTAGTCCCACTGAACGTTAGATAATCATGATTAGCTTCAAGTAGGTCGTGATTTCAGGAGCAATCTTTTTATATAGTTTATCAAGCTTTCATAGCTTTAAGAAACGATGTCGTTACACTCAATCAGCCGTCTAATTGATTCAAATAATATATACCTTAAATCGCTCAAGACAACAGATTTGCTATATGCTGGTTTCGAGGGCACAATATTTTAATTGACCAATATTATATTACTTGGATAACTATCCGACATGCCGCGTTACTCAGGGAACTAAATTTTCTTTTCTCAACATATAGCATATAATTCAACGATTAGCAAACAGGCTAGAGTATTGGTTTATTACTGCATCGCCTTTCAGACAAAGGGTTCCGTGTTCAAACCTGGTCGCTAGCTGGACATAGGTGTGTCCTTGGGATAGTTACTTACGGGCATTGCCTAAATCCTCTAGATTTAATGGGGTTTCCAAACGTGAAGGAACGTACCACCTATACACAACACATTGATATAGCTCTGGTAATCCGGCGGTGGGCGCTGACGATTACCGATGTAAATAACGCCCCTTACGTTTTCTCATTCAGGGGGTTATACCATTAAAACTTATTCTACAGTATATGAACATTATTTTTTTAGATACATGTTGGCATTAATCGGTGCACCACGAAATTTAACTTTCGCCAAAGGCTACGGCAAAAATGGTTCAATGAAAAACGTACTTGCAAGCGCACGGCCGTACGCAGCGCAGCTTAATCAAACTGAACTAGAGAAATTGCATGAGACATTTTACCCCGATTATAAACTGTTTGGATATGATATGCATTTTAAAACTTTAAACTAGTGGAAATGTATTCTGGTGTTATTACGTTTTTTTAAATTACATACCATTTTTTAATTACATAATCTTCCTCGTGTATATTTTCTTTTCATAATAAAATTTTTAAACTAGTTAATTTTTTACGAAACTGGTCGTTGTTGGGCAAGACACTCACCAACACCCAGCAGATTAATGGGTTTTACTAAAATAAAGGAACGTGTCTATCATATACAACACACTGCAATAGCTCCGGTAACTCGACGGTGGGCGCGAGGTGATCAGACGATTGACCGTGTGTTAACCCCTTGGTTTTCCTATTTATAGTTCATTGCAAAATCCTGCTATTTAAAACAGGGACAATGAATATTGCAGTGTCATCATGAAAGTTCAATAATATTTGCACAAATGCACTGTTTAAATAGTTGTCATGTGCTGTGTTGCAATCTTGTTTGCATGGTTAATCAAATACAAAGGTTTTATTGCAACTGCATATATAGGTCAAAGTTCAAAATTCCATCTGTAGACTGCACAAATGGTTTGGGATCATAAATTAACATAAAATGGATACATAAGCAATTTTAAGCTTAAGCGTATTGTCTCAAAATCTTTAGTTGTGATTATATTCTTGTTCTTAAGCACTCAACCAATATTTTTGATATAATCATCTTTATTGCACATTGAATATTGTCAATATAGAATACAAAAATAATTGAAGGAAAAATGTAAAAAAATGAAAATTCTGCTATAGGTAACAAAATTTGTATGTTTTTAATTATATCTGTTTTCGATTAGTTTGATAATTTCAGCTCTTGTGACAATCATAAAAATATTTTTAATACATTACATGGTTTAGCACGTAATACGCTGGATTGAAGAAACAATTTTTATATGCTTTAAACAATAGAAATTTGAGGCGGGGATTAAAAATTTATTCCAATATCGGGTAATTTTAACTGATTTAATAATCAAACAGATTATAAATGATATGTAGACTCCCACTACTAAGTAATCAGAAAAATGAGAGGTTTCAACAAAATGTGAATATTCTAGAATCGGTTGAAAGCGCCATTAAGATCATAACAGTGGCTTCAATAAATAAAGGTATCAAAATTTACACCCATGAAGTACTATGTAATCCAAAAGATCATATATATATATATATATATATATATATATATAAAAGACTGAAGAAATTGAGCTATTTTACGTATATATCTGGATTTAAAAAAATTACTGTGATGATTTTTTGTCTGAATACTCGATTTACAGTTTTGGATTACAAAGTTGATTGAAAAGACAATAATCTTTACAGTAACATTGGTGCCGGAGCATGGACAAATTTACAGAACAAAATAACGTCAAAAAAATTATTAGATGCTTTAATTAAGTAGGTATCGAACAGGTTTAGCTAGAACTTTCTGAATGACTTGGGTTGCATTTGTTGTTGACATTGCGCTGGCTTTTTCCCGGTGTACGTATTACAGACAAACTTCAATAGATCAGTTTGCGCCTCTTGCTGCATTGCTTCAGTATGCTTCCCATTTGCCACAATCCAAGGTACATATTTATGTGGGGGTTCCAAAGCTCCTGTTTTTAAAGCCGATTTATGCATCAGCTCATTGCCCTCTTTGCCTTTAGCGCATGCGTCGACTTTTCCCCATTCTAGAGTCGATTTTTCGACGCACATTTGAGCTGCTTTGATCGGATCTTCAGCAATTTCCATGCAGTGAATAATAGGGAAATAAGTGTCGAAAACGTCCTCAGAAAAATGGATGATGCAGTTTTCGATTAAATTTCCGGTGCATTCTTCAGCCCCATGTTGACAGGTATAGTTCCATGATCCATCTGAACCATGCACTTCTTTAGCATTACCATACGGAACCATTGAGGACTCCATAATACCAGATTCCTGGAGCATTTTCCAAGTCGGGTAAAACTGAGTCTTGATAAAGTCTCGACACCCAGGACAAAGAGATTCAAAGTACAGAGTGATATGGACAGGGTCAGCGTTATCAATTCTAAGCCATTCCTGGCATGCCTTCTCAACCCCACATTGCTCAGCAACTTGCAACGAATCACACCAAAACTGTGGGTGGATATCGCAAGTGGAAAACGCCCCACCGATCAAGAAAATCAGAACAATATAACCTTGCATATTGATTTCACTAAATAAACTGTAATATTTTGGCTGTAAATAAAGAATATAACAGTGTTATACATTTAAAGTACATCATTTTTTGCAATTAATATTTTTAACTTCACCGTCACCACATCCTTAAATTTAAATAATAACGTGGATCTATATATTATTTGTTTTAGGTTGAATAAAGGTGTCTTGGTTTTTACATATGCTGTATGAACTGAAGAAATTTCAGTATTGTCCAAATTATTGGTATGAATGCTATCTATATTTTATGACAGCAAATGGCCGAAACATTTACTAAACTAAGTTTACCCACCAAGCAGAACAAAAAATTATTGGTATGCACTTTGAAATACTGAAATACAACGGATTTTAAAACCAAAACGCTTAAAAACAAGTTGTTACTTTACAAATAAACCCCAGAACTAACTTTAACCCTAACCCTAACATTAATATCATGGCTTTAGTAATTACGAAGTATAGAAAGCTATTTAAGCGCTCCATGCGATCCAAGCGGTCCTGTAGTATTTAGAGGTACCTGCCAAAATCAGTCTTCCGTCTTACGTCTGTAAGAAAATAAGGAGAATGAATGGCCATAAAATAACAATCACAGATTTTATACCTACGATGACGTCATAAAACAACAATAATTCATAGATATTAAAATAAAATACAGCTTTGCCAAAACAAAGACTTTCTATATAAAGTGTCTATGGTCAAACGCTATTATTTTATAAGGCCGAATGGTTGACTCCAAAAACAATCCATTAATAAACGATTAACGAATAATGTAGCGAACAAATCACGCGTTCGAAACACAAATTGATAAAACAACTAACTTTATTGTGATTTATAACTATGGATAGGATAGGATAAAATATTCAAGTTTATCCCCGTGAATAAAAACCAAGGGGGTTAACACACCAGACATCGTTAGATCATCTCGCGCCCATCATCGGGATACCGTAGCTATTGTAGTGTTTTGTGTATGACATTGACGTTTCTTCAATTTGATTGAACCCATCAATCGGCTGGGTTTAGGCAATGTCCGTAAAGTGCCTTGCTCAAGGACACAACTGACTAACTAGCGACCAGTTTCGCGTTTGCAACCTTTCGATTGAAAGGCGACGCACTTAACCGCCAGATTAACCGGCCGGACAACTATGTAGAAGGTTGATACACAAATCCTTACCCACTGCAGTAGGCCTACATTAAAAATGCTACCACAGCCAATATGTTTCGTTTTAAATTTTGTTTTCTCTAAGGAACTTTATTACAAAGAAGTAAGGAATCCAAAAAAAGATTGTCTCAAGCCAGGAATTTCAGAAAACACCTAGACAATCGTTAGATCACCTTGCGCCTTTGACACTTAACAGGCATTGCCTTAACCTAGCGGATTATTGGGTACTACCAAATTAAAGGAAGATATATGGATCATAAACAACAAACTGTAATAGCTCCGGCAACCCGACGGTGGGCGCGAGGTGATATGACGATTACCCATGAGTTAACCGCCTTGGTTTTCCCATTCACGAGGATAAACATAAATATACTATTGACCTATCCTATCCTATTCTAATTAAATTGTACTAGCGTCTAAATCATACACCATTCTTTGCAATAGGTCTGATGATCCGAGAGTGATCGCGAGGTAATCTGACGATCGCATATGGGTACGATTTGTAAATAAACATTATATATTTTGGTTTGACATCGTTCTGTATTTTAGACTTGGGAGTAGTCCATGAAACGCAAGGCTAGTGCAGCTTATTTTGTTATTTTAAAAGAATAATAAATTAAATTTAGGTTAAACCGATTAATATATATTGTTAGTTTAGACAAACATACTAGATTCTTTTATTTTACTTATTTTTTGTGCAGACGGTTTAAGTGAATTAACGGTTAAATGAAACCATAAAACCGTGTTTTTTAGGCAATAAAATTGGATTTTAAAGGTGAAACTATGGATAAATTGTCTCTGGGATCAAGAGGGTCGTCTCCTATACACGGTGGACTACTTCAAGTCAAGAGCAAAGTTAGTTATCAGTGTCTTTTAATTATCAAATAAATAGAGCTGGTTAATTGATAGTTTTGTACATAGTTATAGCTTATAACTAAGCTACCTACATAGGTCACACATTTGGGATTAAAGCTAAAAGAAGGGCTTTTACGCGCTCGCGAGATAATCTTATGATTGGTGCTATACCCGGATGAAAAGTACGTCAATTTTCGCCGAGATCTCAAGTGTGCACACGCCAAATATTTAAGTGTGCAGTGTGCAAACGTCCAAGAGTGCACACTTCAAGTGTGCACAAAGTCTCCTTTTTATTACTATTTTGTGAAAATCTTAAACAAACATAGTATTCTATCCTAAATCTATCGTGTCCATCAGCTAACAAATCTATCTATGTAACAAAAAACGTACTGACAGTAAATTACCCGAGGTCCAGACGTAGGTTTACAGGTTTGTTGGAAAATATACAATATTTATGCTGCCAGCTCACGAGCATGTGTGAAATTACCTAAGTGTGCAAAGACGCAGGGAAAACAAAAAACTCGAGTGTGCAGCTGCCGTACTTTCCATACTGGGTGCTATAAGAGTGCTTCTTTACGTATTCGTGAGGTAATCTGATGACTGTCCGTGTAAAACACCCCTGCAATAACGGGTATAAAACATAAATGAAT
>CH003233.1:466207-481966 GCA_000149265.1 Ciona savignyi | reverse complement strand
CTTATGACTTATTTTCACACTGATTACCCATGTTTTAAAAGATAGCCAGTCAAGATAGTATGGCAGTGTTTAATAAGATATTTTTGCTTGAATAAATCATTTTTGTTACCTTGTATGTATATTCCATGTTTTTGAATTTGAGTGCTTCCAGAACCTTTCCGCTGATGCTCAAACGTTATATAAGGCAGTTGTCTTAATAAATAAACCCAGGGTTTTTAATTCACTTTTAGGAAGTTTACCGCAAAGCATGTTTGATTAAAACCTGCTTTTTTATGGTAGTGTCTTGGGCAAAGCACTTAGCGGGCCTCGTAAAACCTTGTGGATTATTGGTTTAAAATAAAACAGTAGTAACATCTTACATTGCAATAGCTGTGGTAAAGCAGTTTAGTGAACATAGGGTAATTTGCCTGTCTAATAACATACCTATCCAAAGGTACAACATGATGACACTGATATTACATATCAATAAACGTTTTAACAAAAAAACAGTATAACATTTTAATCATACAACACACTACAATAGCCCTGGTCAAAAAATCAATTAAATTTCAGGCGAGTAAGAATTTAATCACGTGTGGAAGTTTATGCGAGTAACGGGAATAAATCTTTTAACAAAATAAAATAAACAGGTTAAAATAAAATGTGTATAATAAAACGGTTGCAATGAGAATAATTTGTTTTTTATTCCCCTATACGCCAGTTTAATAAAAAAAGGTTGCAGTAAACGTTAATTAGTTTCTTATTTCAAGAGTAAATTCTTACTCGAAGGGCGTGCGTCACACGCGTAAACACATGAGTGTTACTCGTGTGGATTTTTGGCCCTGGTAACCTGACGATATGCACTAGGTAATCACACGATTGGTCGTGTGATGTTATTTACTTGCGTTTCCATCCACAAGGAAAAGTTTACCATAACTCATCCCTTCAGTTTCAAGCCGAGTTCCGGCGATTTCCAATTGACGTAGAACGGGATACTTTCGATGACTTTTTCCACCGATTGGAATCTCTTCATCACCTGGTGCAACTTGAATTCGTGATCACCTACACCGATCCTCAGCACGGTGATTTGCTGCCGATAAACAACGATGAAAATTTCGCTAAAGCCCAAAAATCGTGTGGTAAATTGATGAGGGTCTATGTGCACAGAAAAGGTGAGAAATTCATGTGAGAAATCACACATTTCATTGATAGGGGAAGGGTTATTGATAGTTTTAGTAATGTGGCCTTCAAAAAGCTCTTTATCTAAATGCAATTGCCTGTGTTTAAAGACATTTTGACTATGATAAAATTTTGTGTATATTGTGTACTTTTAAATAAGTTGTAATTTTAAAGGTGATCAGAGTTAATTAAAACACAAAACAATGGGGAACTAATATGAGATGTATTCAAAGTTGTACTTAAGTAATTTCGAATCGTGAATTTTAATGTCTGTTCTAGAATAGATTTTTGTTTTCGATTACTTTTGTGCAATAATAAGTGGTTTATTGCAAAAAAATGCATACCGTATATATTATAAAGGAATAACAGAATAATTTAAATCTAAAAATTCAACGCATAAAATTCTGTCAACTAACCAAAAATAGCTGAGTCGAAGTTAATTGTATTATACCAACAATGAAAATATGTGTACATGCACGGCAGGGTACCATTGTAATCCTATAAAATCGCCACAAATGTTAACATGCATCTATTTAAATTAAATAAATATTTCACACAAATAGGCATTTTTAGTCTCTACAGTATAATTAGAAAAAAGTAAACTGTTTAGACTAAATTTACCTATATGGTGATATCTATTTCGATTTAAATAAGAGAACATTTGTTGCGATTTTATTGGATTACCATTGTACTCTTGATTTTATTGTATTACCATACAGAACATGTACATGTACTATTGTTTGCACAACAGAACTCTTGCTATTTTTAGCCAAATTGTAATATATACACTTCGAATTATAATAAAAACCAGTATACCATAAAACCTTTATTTCACCACCATGGTGCTCTATTTTTCAACTCTTTCTTACAAGTGACGATCTATTAGACGTGACATTCAATTATAGGTTGGGCCCTCTATATTTCGACTAGCTGGTCAGAATTTTAAAATGAAATTTAATGTTGAAAAAAGGGCTTTTAAAGTTATGCGGCACACGGGCGTGAGTTCGTTATACCGGTAAAAGAAAAATTATTTTTTCTGTTTGGTCATAGCCGGTTTTGAGGCACAAGGGAGACTGCTATAGATTAATCTTTCCTTTATTCAATTCAAATTGTTTGCTTACCGCATTACTGCTGCTTATCGTGACGTGATACTGCATTGTTACAACCGGTATGTTGGTTGGTATCTTTTAAATGGCTGCTTTAACTACTAGATTGCCAAAACGTAATCAATTTTATAATAACTGGTAGAGACCTACCAATACAATTCCGCCACTAAAAGTGGTGTTCTATTAGAAGTGACATTCAAATAGAGGTATTACGGTAACTCGAATTATAATAAATAAATCTCTAAATATCGGAAAAATGTCTTGATAAACTTCTCTCAATTTATAATAAATGTATCTCGAATTATATTAAATAGATCTCTAATTATAAAAAGGAAATCTTGAATCATAATAAATATTTCTCGAAATAATATAAATATATCATGAATTAAAATTACCCTTCATTTTCAGACAACTTAAATGTGATGAACGGTTTCGGCCAGTCCACCGTTCGTAGACGGAAGGGAAAGAAGACTGTTCCGAAGATCAGCTTCCCAGAAGATTTCCGACCCGTGTCGGCGATTATAGATGTTGACATTCTGCCGGACACACTGAGGAGGGTCCGACTGCACAATCACGGGATAAATAAGCCACTAGGTGGGGTTTGGCAGTTGTTTGTGTGTCTGTTGTAACGACTTACATGGTTAGGGTTTGTGGAGAATACTGGCAGGGCCAAAAATCTGGCAATACTTGCGTGTTTACTTGTGTGATGCACGCTGTGCGAGTTAGAATTTACAAACTGTTTTGTATTCAACAGGCGTATACCAGTTTATTAAACACATAGCACGTCCGAATACCCAAAATTTGATGGATTTTTGTTTGTTACAATTAGATGTCAAACCTCTAATCCCACACTTTTTTATTAATGTTAACACCTCGTTTGAGGCAAAATTAAGTGGTTCCCAAGTCCCACCTCACACAATTTGATGTTCAACCTTCTCTCATCCCAGGCTTTTTTATCCGAGACGGTGTGAGCTTAAGGATGTCGGACAATGGGTTGGAGAAGGTCCCAGGGATATTTATATCGAGGTTGGTGCAAGGGGGGTTGGCGGAAATGACGGGGTTGCTTGCCGTCAACGATGAGGTGTTGGAAGTGAACGGGATCGAAGTTGGTGGGAAATCTCTTGATCAGGTACGTGGATAGCTCCATTTAACCCCATAAACATCTTGGAATTATCCCAATTTGACCACACACAAATCTTAGAATTAGCCTACTCAATATATTGTCACAAAAATATTTAACCCAACATAAATTTTTGTATTACTTCATTTCATCTCAATAAAATCTGGTATTTACCATATCTAACCACACCAATAGCTTAGTTTTCCCTTATTTAACCCCACAAAATGTTGGATTTACCCCCATTTAACCCAAAAAACTTAGAATGACCCCCATTAAACCCTGAAATATTGTAATTTTAAAAGCTCACTTCACAAAAATGTCCTAATCGCCACATTTTGTCATCAATCAGGTGACCGACATGATGGTTGCGAACAGTTCCAACCTCATTATCACGGTGAAGCCTGCTAGTATGAAGAACACGATGGGTTCGACGCGCTCCCGCTCCCATGAGCGTCTCGGCATCCACACGGTGGCACAACAGATCTTCGATTCTGAAGACGAGGATAATGACGTCGTGAAGGATCTTTCGTCGACGAAAAATCGAGCGTCCGACCGGTCAGCGAAAAGCTCGGATTATTCGCAAAAGAACCCAAAACCCTCTCCGAACCCATCACCCCGCCTTAATCGCTCTGGGGAGGTGATTTCGAAGAACCCCACTCATTTACCACCGTCTCCCCGCCCCTCACCCTCAAAAGGGGGCGACAGTGGGAGACGCGCGAAGCACGGGAAGGACTCAATAAGGGCGCGGCGGAACCACCACGGTAGTAACCCCAACGTTTCCGTCTGAAAATCATAAAAAAATCATTTTTACCAAACTGGTGCTCAGTGCCTGTGTGATTGTGTTAGGTTTATTTCACGTAGAATTTACCCCAAAAAGGGAATTCCCCTAACCCCACATTCCCTATATATATCCCTCACGACCTAACCCCATTTTTTTATGAAAAGCTTAATTTTAAAACCGTAATCAAACCGACGTAAATTACCTTACCGTATTTTATTTCTATTTTGTTGTAAAACGCGCGTTTTCTTTTCCGTATTCATTTCAACTTTCCAACATTTTTTTAACCCACTTGTATTTTCTAACCCCTATTTAAACGCTACATCTAATATTCTTCAAAATTTTGGTAAGTTAGCAAAAAGGTTTTTTAATCATATTACACATTGTGTCAGTTAGGAATCATAGAATTTCCTAATTACTTAATTAAATCACAATCTTATCAACAATAATGTAAAACATGTGCTTTTCAAATTAATATTTTTTAGAATTTTTTATTCGTCCTATTATAGTAAATTCTTTCAGGTACACCAAATTAGAAAAACTTAATCAAAATTTAAAACTTATTACCAAGAAAATTACTGGCAAAATTAGGATTGGTATTTCATTTTATTTGGTTTTATAAACTATTACTTGGTTACAAAATTAAATAGACATTTAAAAATATGTATATTAACTTTATTAAAGTTTTAAAATAAGGTCTAATGCCCTAAATGCTTTAGAAGAAATGGACAATTTCTAAATTTCCCAAATGCACCCATCAAAAGCACAACCATTTTGACCTAAACATATTGCCAGCACAATATACTATATAACACATTTAAAAGTATTATGTTATGTATATATATATATGCGAAGTGAATTTAACCAATGAAATTTTTTCAAAAATCTTTTTTTTCTAAATAATTTTAATTCTATTCTATATTATCAATAATTTCATTTTGATTTTTAAAATGATCAAATCTTTCCGATTTTTTACCATTTTTCCGGTTTTGTAAGGTAGCTTTTTCAATACCTCGTACAGTTTTGCTAAGTCATGATAACCCTTTAATATTTGCTTAGTCATGGCGCCGTGTTTTCTGTATAAACAACCACTGAATGTTTCTAAAACCATTTTTGCTCCCTTTAAATTTTGTACAAAACTTTCCTAAAACGAGTGCTTATTTTTGCATTGTGAAACCCCTGTGCACTTGTGACTCTGGTACGAATTTTACCGATTTTTTGTTAAAATCGGCCGGTTTCTCACACCTAACCTATACTTTGCGTGACCAACAGATTTTTTATATCATTTTGCTTTCGATTGTAACATATTTACTTTGGTTGGTGGATAATGTGCTAATATGACGCGTTATAATAATTACAATGAAACAAAATCTACTCCGAGTGCAGTTTGTTAGCTAGTAAATTATTTATCTGTCTTATGTCCGGCCCGTTGGTCTAACGGTTAAGTGCATCGCCTTTCATTCGAAAGGTTGCAGGTGCGAAACTGGTTGCTAGCTAGTCGGTTGTGTCCTTGGGCAAGGCACTTTACGGACATTGCCTGAACCCAGCAGATTAATGGGTTCTACCAAATTGAAGGAACGTGTCAATCATATACAACACACTGCAATAGCTCCGGTAACCCGACGATAGGCGCGAGGTGATCTGGTGATTGCCTGTGCGTTAACACCCTTGGTTTTCCCATTCACGGGAATAAAGATGAATATCCTATCCTTATACAAAGGCCATATTATTTTAACTTCATCTGTGTACTTGGGATAATTTTGTTTCATCTCCGTGTATTGCATAATGCAAAAAGGAGATAATAACACACGGGCAATTCAGGTTAACAGAGCTATAAAGGTATGATGTTCCCTAATCAACGCTAAGAGCTTTTTGTCAAAGGACAAAACCACCGTTGTGTTGTATACCTGGAACAGTATAGGGAAGTCATGTTTTATCCCAGAGAATTGGAAAAACAAAGAAAACTTCTCATGCGTATTTTGTCCAGACATCTTCTGCTTGCCTGCAGACCATAGGCACCCTAACTATATTAGCTATTCAGTCTAAAAGTACGTCATTGACTTTGTAATAATAATTTACTTGATCTACCACATTAAAGAAGCGTCTCAATTATCCACAACACACTGCAGTAGCACCGGTAACCTGCTGGTAGGTGTGAATTAATCTGAGATTTGCCCACATGTCCCTTGCGATTTAACATATGGGGATAAACTTGAACACAATACCCTCATAAACAAAACCCACATTTCCACCATTTGGATATATTTGGAATATTAGATTCTTTTTGCGGATTCAGTAAAAGGCAACAAAAAACAATATAGTTAAGGCACAAATAGAACGGGCAACCAGTTATTATGAAATCTTGTTATAAAGAAAGATTACCGGTAATTACCTGGTTTAAAAGTGTATTATCTGGTTTTTCAAGTAAGGAATAACGGTGGAAACTCATGAGAGCTTTATTAAGCAAAAATATTGTTATTTATCTAAAAACTTGAAATACCTAAAACATTATTTGTACAGAAATTAGGGAAATGACATTTAACTGAGAAAAATGGACATATTACACTTTTTTAAAACACTTCCCACAAATTTCCTAAAACGAGAGAAACGTAAAAGAAAATGAATAATAAAACTATTTTTTATTTGCAGGACCTTCTAAACTTTTCTTGGGTAAAACGAAATTAAGTTAGATATCAAATAAAGTACTATGTTAAAAATACTGACATTAGAAAACAAAATAAACATACTGTTAAGTGACTGTGCCCATTTTAAGTGAAAAATCATTCATCTAAAAAAATTGTTGGATTTGTTACTATTTTGTGATTTGTGCAAATTTTTAAATGAGAAAATTCATAAAGGAAATATTTTGCACATTAGCACTGGGTATCAAAATAGTTCTTTATAATTGAATAAACATTTGGGATTAAAAGTTAATAATAATTACATATTTTTTTTAAATAATTTTTATTTGTCTTGTAATAATTATTTATTTTTTATCCCTAATGTTTTTGTTCAATTTTATTTCCGTCGAGTTAGTGAAAATTACAGCAAAGGAAATCTAAAAGATGCTCTTTTCTGTGACAAAGTTATATATATGGCTTTTCATCCATGGTTTTTTAAAGTTTTTCCGAGTAAAATATCTCCCATAATATACTGGGACGTATTTTTAAACTTGGGTCGTGTTAATAATGAAAAAATCTCTGCACTTTTTGATAAAATTTTCGTGAAATCTCAAGATTAATTAACACAAAAGTCGATAAAAATATTACGAAAAAAGTAAATCTTATATCAGTATGATGTCATAGAGATTAGATAATGGCATATTATGACATCACTCCCTCTGTCTTCGTAGATCATAGATCCCGGGCCGCGACGTAATTTCTCCTATCGATATTTTATGAGATCTCTATGATTGTTTGATAACGGGCAAGGGGTGTGCTTCCGAGTTGAAAACCCACTCTTCAAGATTCAACAAATCATCGTCGGAAAATAGAAGGTAGAGGTATCTACAAAATGTACCAAAACAGTTAAAAACAGGCATCAAAATTTTTAATTGAAATGGGAATTTTTAAAATATTGTCTCAGAATTAAGCATTTTTTTATTTTATATTTTGTATTATTTTCCGAAAAATGCAAAAAGAAAAATTTTCTAATAATTTTCTAATAAATTAAGAAAAAAAAATAGGAATATTGATTTTATTTCAGAAGAGATATATTTTGTAATATTATTTTGTATTAAAAAATGTAAGAACCAGGATAAAATTAGGGTCAATTTTTTGTTCAAATAGGTAATTTTAAAATACATTTAAAAATTTAATAAAGATAAAATGCAAAAAATGTAAAATATAACTTAAAAAATTATCTAGAAAAATGCTTTAACCAGAGGTCAAACTAGTAGCATCAATATTAAGGTAAATATTTAAAAAAAAACAATACCAAAATGAACAAACCTAAAAAAAACAAAAAATATGTAATTTGTATTATTATCTCTAATAACCACAGGTTATATTAGCAGCATAAATTTTCAGTTTAGATCGCAGGGTTTTAAAAATATGTCAAAGAATTTAAAGAACATAATAAAAAAAAAATCTCGCCCTTAAAAAGGCAACAACTTACTTTAAAGTCTCTGCAAGGAAAAAACTTTGCTGTACATCGTCTAGTTGTGGGTTCGTAGCGTAGACATCTTTGATCCCACTGTACCCATTGGCAGTTTTACAGTGTTTCTCTAACGCCTTTGGGATTGAATAAATTTTAAAACTATGTTAAACATTTTTGTAAATTATAAAAATAGAGAAATTTTAAAATAATTTTAAAAGAGTGATTTTAATTAGCCTCTTCTATTTAATAGATATATCCAGTTAAAATCAATATTCAATTTAGAATTTTATGATTTTTGTCCAAATCTTTATTGATTGATGGATTTTAAATGTAAAAAGATCTATTTTAAATTTGAATTTGGCAGGATTATTCAGTATAAATCATCTGATTTCAATTTTAATTACAGATCTCTAAAATTAATTATTTAGAAACAAATGAAAGTTTTTGGAATTTAGGAAATGTGGCAGAGATGGACAGCAGGTGTGCTTATCGAAGTTAATTTGAAAATTAAAGAACCACCTTAATTATACACAACACACTGTAATAGATTTGGAAACCCGACGGTGGACACGAGGTAATCTGACGGTTGCTTGAGTGTAAACGCCCCCCTACATATTCTCATTCAGAGAGATAAACATAATAAATAACCTATCCTATTTGTGTAGAAATGTATATGATCAAGAACTTCTAAATGTGGTGACAATACCAAATCTTTAAGACCTGAACCAAAATCATATTATCAACGTTTATAGACACACCACCTGTCCATCTGTGTCACATTTCAAAAGTACGGATCATATATATTTGCACACAAATCATCCTTGACAAGCACACCACCTGTCTATCTGTGCCACATTTCCAAAGTACTTATTATATCTATTTGTACACAAATCAACCTTGATAAGCACACCACCTGTCTATCTGTGCCACATATTCAAATTACGAATCATATATATTTGCACACAAATTATCCTTAAGAAAAAAAGACGACACGAAAAATGATACAAATCTGAAAAAAAATGATCAAATTCCCCAATAAACAGCATACCTGTGCAGCCTCCCACCCCCATTGTCTATACTTGGGGTCCTTGGTGAGTCTCCACATGTAGAAATATGTCTCTATCACTTCGGGACGAAGAATGTAGTATTTCTCGTTGGCACGCAGTGCTGTCGCCTCATTTGAGCCACTTAGGTGGAATGCTTCTGGTCCCAGTTTTGTTGCTAAGGAGGCGGGTGAGTTAATTTAGGCGTACCCTTTAAAGAAATGATTTTTCATAATTCTAGGGTCGATTTTGTTCTTTTCAAAAGGGGTATTATGTTGTTGAGAAACAGAATTTAGTTGTTTTAAGGGGTTTTAAGGGTAAACATTTAAACGGGTGATTTTTTATACGCTCATTAAATTTTTGCTGTTATAAAAGGTAGTTTTGTTGCTCAGAATAAGGGTCAGTTGTATTACAATGTGGGGGGGAAATCGGTTACAAGGGATTTTTTTACAAATCCAGGGGGTAATAGAATTTTTTTGGTTTCGGACAAACATTGTCGGCATATAAAGAGGCATTTTATCAGTGACATTACAAGTCAATTTTTGACCATTGGTCATTAACCAAAGATTGCAATTTGACATCACTAACCAAAGCAACTGGTAAATATAGATAGAATTTACACATTGACAACAAAACATGGGGACTCACGTGTTCTGTCGTACGATTCATGGCACGTATGTGCGATTTCCGCGCCAAGTTTCAGATAATGGGCTTTGTCCTTTGAGCCTTGAGCACCCAGTCCAAACATTCCCCCAGCAAAGCACGTCAGGTGACCCATTTTCGGCTCAAGCCGCCCCGATCGCCATTCACCCAGGTATGTTAACCCACCAGGGGATTTCCCCATTACGTTCTTCTCTATCGCCTGTTAGTGGTGAAATTGGATTATTTTAAGACCAAAAACATATTTTTATGAAAAGTGATTGGATTTGATTTTTTATGGAAAAATAAACAATTCGGAAAATTCATTTCTTGAAACATAGAATCCGAACAACTTTTAAATTAGTTTGATAAAAATTCCATGGTTTGAAAAAGGACGTAATCCGTCTCTTTTTTGAATTGCAAAAATAAAACAATAATAAAACAAAAGTTTTGTGTGAAATATCAACTTGAAACAACTAAATGACTTGAATTTAGGTGGATTTACTTATTACCAACACATAGTTGTATCTTTGGGTTTTTGCAGTAAAAAAAATACTCATATTTTTACAGATTACCTTGTGTCTAGTGTCAGTTAGATGAGCTATGGCAATGTATGCTGAATAAAGATTTTGTTCAACTATTATTAATCCACTGGGTTTTGAGTGGAGCCTATCCCAGGACACAGCTGACTAGCTTGTGACCAGTTTTGATTCCACAACCTTACGGCTAAGATTCTGACACCCTACATAATATATTAAACAACAAACCAGCATAAAAATAATATACATTCATTAATATTACCTCTATGGCTTCGTCATACATTTGTCGGGCAACCACGTCGGTTTTGTCCGACAAGATCCACGTTTTAAGGAGATACTCGTAGAAACTGTCGCCCAGTGCACCAACAGATACATGTCCTGGAAACGTATGTTCATGAAAAATGATAATTTACTTTATAAATATGCTTAAAAACTATCTAAAATTTAACCCAGTTTTAAACCATATATATTGGTACACAAATCAATCTTAAAAATCACACCTTCTATCCGCCTCTGTCCACCTGTTCCACATTTCCAAAAGTCATTTCACATTATTTTTTTAGTCAAATCAACCTTGATAAGCACACCACCTGTTCATCTGTAGGACATTTCAAAAGTCCCAAATATAAACCGAAGTATTTTATGCCGTATGATATGGACAAGACTAAAAATGCCGTATGATATGGACAAGACTAAATAGCGATATAACGGCTAAATGATGGCGTCACAGCTATACTTGTGCGTCACTTAACGGAACAGTGGTTTTAAGTTTTAACCAGTAATGTAACATATTTCTTTTGTTTTTTATCAACAGTGACAAAATATATATGTGTAAAAATAAAATGATTTTGGATCTTGATTCAAACAACATGCCCCACCCACCCCTGGTTTTAGAGGAAGGCCGACTTACTTTGTCCCCAAGCCCCCGTTTGAGGGTTAACGTAGTTGGGGTAAAGACCACTTGGTTTGTCAGCTTTGCGCAAAAACTCCCGAATTTTCATCACTTTCTCCAAGTAAACTGGGTTTCCTGGGAAATTTAAAGAATAAATTTTATTGTTCTAATGACTTGGTGCACACTTATAACCTATAGGGATGAATTAAAGGGTGTTTGGTATGGATATTGAGGCCCCTATAATAAACCAAAATTTTGCTAACTGAGGCTTAATATACCATAGATTAAGAATTTAAAATCAGAGTTTAAATCGGGAAATTAAAACCGATATTAACGGAAGAAATAACAGTCATAGGGGTCGAATTTACCAACATTTTTGTTTAAATAGATAGTTCACATTAAGCTTTACGTAAAATATTTCACTTTTAAATGACATTAAAGTGTTCAATGTTATGTTTTCCATAACAGATTTGACTTTTCAACAAAATCACATTAGTCGGAGCTACACTTTATACAATATATTTACATTAAAATCGTCCAGGTTACATTTCAAATAAACTATTATATTTTTCCCGACCTTTCCTAGACACAACAAATAGTCAACCAAATACAAATGTCACACCTGTTGCTTTGCTCAGCATTGAAAACTCGAGATGCAACGTCCCAAACTCGGACAAGATTGAACTTCCCCCAGAAGCCCAACCCCAGTTCTTGACAGCCCCACTGTGGGTAAGGGGTTAATCTATTGCCAATCTTGGTTTGTGGGTTATTTTTTTTTGTAGATGGGGTTAATTTAATCCCCATATAATAAATAAACCCAATATTTGGTATTACTACTGTAGAAAATGGGGTTAATTTATTGTGAATCTTAGATTTGAGGTTAATTTATCTGTAGATGGGGTTAATTTAACCCCCAGATTCTCAAACCCAATTTTTGTACATGTATTTTAGTAAAGCCAGGATAATAACAACTAGAAAATAGAATGGAATATTAGTTTATTCATGTTTATTCCTGTAAATGCAAAAACGCAAGAGCCCTTATCACACGAGCAATTGTCAGATCCCCTCACGACCACCTTCGGGTTACCGGGTTCTGGTTACTAGAGCTTTTGCAGTGTGTTGTATATGATGAGGACGTTCCTTTATTCTAAGCACAACCCAATATTCCCATGGGTTCAGGTAATGGTCGCCCAATGCCTTGCCCAAGGACACAAGTCGCACAACCGACTAGTCAGCAACCAGTTTCGAACCTGCAACCCTTTGATTAAAATGCGATGCACTAACTCTCCAAGCTAATCAGTCGAACGAAGATATTCTCCTACAACACAATACAAGCAACTCACGAAGTTGGGTTGATGAGAGCATACGGAATCCCGGTCTGCGTATTGAACGCTGGGAGAAGCTTATCGGTGATTATCTTCGCCTGGTTGAGAAGTGTTGTGTCCCCAGAGAGAAAGAACGCCGATAGAAGGCCACCAACGAACCGGATATTTACTTCAAACACAGAGATATCTGTCCTCTGTTGATAAAATGATAAATTTCAATTTGATTAAATAAGTTCTCTGTTGATAAAATGATAATTATAAATATGCGATGATAATTATTACTTTGGTGGCAAATATTGGACTTTGTGTTACGAATACTGTAAAGGAAACTTATTCGGACTCCTGGTTCATGGATGTCTGGATCACTTGAAGCAATCATAATATAAAGTCTATGTCCAGATTAACCCTTTGACGACGACGGAACTTTTGCAGTTTTTGGCACTTTTGAGTAAGGTTGCTTTAACCTTGTTTGCTGCGAATACTGTTGGACTTAGGGAAAAACAATCTATTACAAAGTTGTCCAGTAGATAATTTTCTACAAATTGGTATTTTAATTTTTTTGATGACGTTGTAGTATTTGTAATGACGTCATAATTAGTAATTTATACTCTAATTACTCGTTACTGGTAGCTTGTAGAAGGTAGTATTGTATTACAAAAGTGTTCAAAATGAAATTTCCTACAAAGATACGTCTTTTATTTTTTGATGACGTCAACTAAGCGTGATGACGTCACATAAAACTGACAAATATGGCATTTCATCACCACAATCACTGTCGGCCTCGATCATGCTGGCAGCCTAATCGGCTTTAATCCATTCCGAAGTTGCCATATTTCTTCCGAATATCAAATAATAATTGAAAAACAAAGTAAACAAAGGCGAAAAAAATGAATAAATGTCAATAGTAATTAGAAAAAAACCATGTACACATATGTTTACATATATCGTTGAAAAATCGTAAATGACTGGAAAACTCGAAAACAAAGATGGCTACTGCTAGTTTTATTCTCACAGCAGCTGGTGTAACAATTTTAACTCCCCAGAACCCAAAAAAGCGATATTTTACCTAAAAGTTAAACTAGATACAAAAATTTTGAAGAAAAATGTTTGGAGCAATATTACTCAAAATTTTTAAATGAAAGTATTATGTTTTTATGCGTTATTTCGAAAGATCTATTCAAATGCTTTCCAAAAATATCAAAACTAGGAAAATCCCCCAAGAAACGACTGAATTGTGCATTTTTTTCGGGGACAAATCTGGGTTACAAATATGTAACCGTCGTCGTCTAAGGGTTAAACCAAGGATAGACTTTAAACCTATATACAAATATGCACAAAAGGCTACAGAGATATTAGGTCCATGAGTCTCTGAAACACACAAGACAGATTCCCTTACATAACAGACCGCAAAATAACGGTCGGTCATCGGTCATTTGACCGGCACTTGAGCTATCGTGACCGGCGCTTTATACCTTCCATCGGTCATGTTGACCGGCGCTGACAATTACCTCACATAACACGGGCATTAAATAGTTTTCAGAGACGGCGGTTCCTGCTTTGTATTATATCTTTTATTATTATTATTTACTAAAGATTATCCTTTAAAAACACGTTTATAGTTTCACAGACGCTTTGTTACATCAGACAATCGACGTGTGAATGGTCTTTATTAAGATACAATTTACCTATCTAAAAGTGAATAATGGGGAAGTTTACTATAAGAACTTGTTCCGCACAAAATATACATTTAAAACAAGAACGAAATTAGGCTTATTGCCGCAGAGCAATGATGTTTGTTACCACGTCCAATAATAAAACACGAAGAGCGTAATAGATAAAGCTTGCATTTAAAAGCGCCGATTAATCAGATTTCACGGCGGACGCGTGATAAGGTATTAGTGTTGGGTCTACCGCCTCGTACCGCGTATTTAAATGGACGTTGACGTTTAGGCGCATCCCCAAGCAAATGTTAAATCGAAAATTACAACGGCGTGACGTCATGTATACTCGACAATTACGACGGTTTGAAATAATGGCCGTTTGACCGGCGCTTTTTTAATTTGACCGGCGCTGTTTGTTTGTTGCCGGTCATATGACAGGCACCTTTAAATAATTATTTTGCGGTCTGCATAATATAGAAACTTATATGGCTAACAGGGCTACATCCTAAAATTCAAGGTCGAAAATTACTACCGGTAACCGAAATTATTAAGTTAAAAATTAAGCTATATTCTTACTTTCAAGGTCAAAAATGACTTATCAAAATTATTAAGGTAAAAACCTTAATTTCAAGGTCGAAAACAACTTACCTGAAATTATTAAATTAAAAAATGAAGCTATTTCCTTAATTTCAAGGTTTAAAATGACAAACCAAACTTATTATTTTAAAAACAAACCTACACCATTAATTACAAGTTCAATACCAACTTACGGATTTCATTTTGAGACTGAGAAGAAAATTACCATAATTTCTTTAAAAACAAACCTACACCATGAATTTCAAGCTTAATACTTACAGAATTTATGTTAACACCGAGAAAAAATGAACATAATTTCTTTAAAAACGAACCTACACCATGAATTTCAAGCTGAACACAGAAACTCACGGAATTCATGTTGAGACCGAGGACCCATTCAGCACCTTGCTTGAACTCATCATGCATTCCCATGATGTAGAGAGTGTCTAAAGCATCCACGATTGTCGCTCCGGTTTCCGCACTAGAAAATGTGGGATTTGATTATTTCTTTCAATATAATGTTTATACATGTGTTTGACACCATAAAAAGCAAAAAAATATAAAAATGTTGTCAATTATGTTTCGAATTATATCTTCCAAGTTCCAATATAATGTTTAAACATGTGTTCGACACCATAAAAAGCAAAAAAAAGTAAAAATATTGTCACTTAAATGTTTCCACACTGGAAAATGTGGGGTTTGATTATTTCTTCCAGTTTAATGTTTATACATGTGTTTGACACCATGAAAAGCAAAAAAAAGTATTGTCACTGATGTTTCCGGAAAAGAAAAGTGTTTAATTTAACCTTGTTCTTGAAGTTTAA
>CH003233.1:356364-452668 GCA_000149265.1 Ciona savignyi | reverse complement strand
AGAAGGTACCGCTGAGGGTAGAAGTCTCTTCTGTTTTTCTAGGAAATAAAAAGCATAGTCATTAAATTATGTTAGCTAGGTCTTTATAATTTGTGTATGTTTACACACTATGGACCAGCCTGGAAAGTATGGCAGATCTTGACGAGGTATTCAGGTTCACATCCCGACGCAATGCAAAAATGGTTGTAATTTCAAAATGTGTAATTTGTAAAGTACCTGTAAATTCCGAGTAATCCGTTGATTTAAAATGATCTTGACAAACACGATCAGATGGTCCAGCATTCCATAATTTGTTGGTTCCGGGAAAATTTCGCTTTATTGCTACCCTCCACTGCATTCTTAATTCTTTTTTTTTGTCTGCATTCGGAAATGTGTGGCCACCCTTTCGACTTTTGCATTGTGGCACGCAACAGTATTGAGGCATATTTAAAAGGCGAACTTGCTTGCTAATAAATTACTGAACGTTGACAGCATAGGCCTATTACCGTAGATTACTACTTATGCTGTTGCTATGAAGGACCCAAATTCAGGTTGCGCCACCATGCGGAATTCAAGCCGTTTAACCCCATTAACGCACCGCGATAAAAAAGGAGCAGTTAAAAAAATATTGATTTAAATGGACATGGCCGTCAGACCGTAAGTGCACAAACTAAAGACATATGTCGTGGATCTCTGTAGTTCCAATACATAATTGAATTTGGTATACGAGCAAGACTAAGGTATCCAGTATAATTGAAATTTACTTATATCCCAATGAGTTACGATATAGTGGAATTTGTGTGTACCAAAAGGAGTTATAATTACAGCATAATCGCAAAAACAGGTTTCTAACACATACTTAAATTAAATTATTAAGGGAAAAAGGCACTGGAAAGCGCTTAATAACGTGAAAGTTACAATACCAAGAAAACTTAAGTTTATCTATTTCTGGTACCGGTACCTCATTATTTATACAAGTGTAAGGAAATAAAGCAAAATATTACCTGGTTTCACAACATTCACAGGCAAAGGATCATGACTGTGTTCAAAGAATCCTCTTATATCCAAACTCTCACTTTTAGGAAGCATGAAGACCATTGTGTAGCAGAACACTACAACGATCACCAGTCCGCTTCCAACCACTACTTTTTTGAACTTTATTAAGGCCATTTTCCTACATGTACCTTTGAAATTTAGGTAATTAAGGTTTGTCGATAATATCCAAGAAGATGGCAAGAGGATAAAAAACGGTTATTACGTCTGTTTATAACTCTAGGGAAAAAATCGCAAAAAAATGGGAAACAGCAAGGGGGATTATCACATAGCTAATAATCAGATTTCCTAGCTCTGACCATAGGAGCTATTACTGGAGCTATTACAGTGCGTTGTGTTTGAGTCTTCATTCAGTTTTGGTAGAACCCATTATTACACCCAGATGTGATATCCGCCAAGTGCATTGGCCAAGGAAACAACCAATTAGCTAGCAACCAGTGTAAGTCCAACATCGTTTTGGCTAAAAGGGGACATACTACAAGTAACCCAGAGGGCTAATCGGCAGTTTTTGACTAAATCCCAGAAATATACTAAACCATTTTATTAGAGTGAAATGTTATTTTCCCCATGTCCTTAATATTAGTATCTTAGTTTTAACTCACTGCAACTGCCTGCTGCTTTGTTGTGAAAATTAAAGTAATCTTCAATGTGTAATGCAATATTAATATTGTAATTTAAACTTAGTAAAATGTAGGATATTCTTGTTTTATCCATGTGAATGGTAAAATACCGTTGACTTTAAACCTTAACTATTATTAAACGTAACCTATACAGGATTTGAGGCAAAATTTGCTGTATTTCAATTATTTATTGCAATTAATACCGTTTATACGCAAAATAGCCTAAACTAAAGGCTACACAGCTAAACCAACTACCTTATCTACGTATAACACACGTAGTTGCACAACCAGACTGACTAGCCACCCGTTTTCCACGAAAGAAGAGGCAAAAGCAAAGCGGTCATATCGGTTTTACAAATTAGAACGCAAAATTTCGTGTACACTCTCAGCTGTGATTCCCTGAGTTGTCACTCGATTGTGACGTATTGCATTGGTCCCGCTCGACTGATTTTAACTAAATAATTCAGCTGATCGAGGCCATAGAGATTTAACTTACCATGTTGTATCGTACAGTGGTAAGTGTTGGAGTACCGTCGTGTGTCCGAATGGTTAACGCGACCAATACATATACCGACTCTTATACAAAAACTGTACTGGTGACTAGCCCATCATGGGTTAAAAACTTGGCACGGTAAAAACGTAGTAGTGTTGGAACCGGAGATATATAAACAAGAGACTCTTGTTTATATATCTCCGTTGGAACGGTGGTGTGGCCAAATGAATGTAGGGCTATGTAGCGGCATTCGCGGCTTGTGTATTATTTATTGCACATTATATTAAATTTTGTTAAATTGTTTAAGTAAGTCATAATTGCATGCTGCACAGCTGCGTGCGTCCGTTCTAAAAACCCGTTTGCCTAATTTCCTGTGCGTGTCAACGGGATATAATCCCCATGCCATACGTTTTTCAAGCTGATGTTTTGTGTATACAGTTTTTGCATTAAATATTATCGAAAACGCGTTTTGGAACAAGGACCAAAAATAAATCGCCTGCTCGGGCGCGGCTCCGAGCATGTTCAGGCAACCAGTTGAAGTGTATGTGTTTTACTGAATTAGTTTATAAGATACAATTCAGAAACTTTCCGAGACGGAGTCAATTCGGAGTTTAATTAGTTGGAGAATTCAGGTCAGGTTCAGTGCTATAGCTATAAGCACGCAAACCAACCGACAACAGAATCTCTTGATTCTCCACAGGGCTATTACTTTATCTGTGACTTGCGGCACCTGAAATAATTATAAGTATACAGTTAAACAATCTCAGAATACCCGTTTTAATCAATAAAAATAATATTTCTCAAAATCTACCTAAAATCCATATGCGTCTTAACTTTAAAATAAACATAAAAATGCTTTATTTCAAATCTTAACTTACAAACTGAACTTATTAATTTGGCCGATTAACTCACATATGAGTAGACACTTAAAAACTAGCGTTTCATAGTTTGGTAAAATGCATCATATAGTTGAATAAAAGGAAATAAGGAAGTATATAAGTCATAATCGAATTTGTATATAGACAGTAATGGGAACGATAAATCTTACAATATCAATATATCCGGTTACCCTACAAATGAAGGCCATTAACACATTGATACATAGAATATGATACTTGCAAAGTTTGACAATATTTAAATAAGATCCCTTGATGCTGCTGAAAATCATTCGCGCGTGGATATTCTGTCCGAATCCGACTCCGAAATCGAGTCCACGCTAGTTTGTACGTTGCTTTATTTATTGACAAAACGTTGTAAATAAAACACATGAATAATGCGCATGTCCAACAGATTAGTCTGGTGATTTAGTGCGTCGCTTTTCAGCCGAACGGTTGAAGGTAGGGGAAGAGTGGGTAAAATGGGCCCTTTAGTTGCAAATCGGATTTTTTACTGATATAAAGCCAGCTGGACTTAAGTTTTTCATGTGGTGTCACCTAATACCAAAGTCTTCACATATAACATGTTAACTTTCTAATAATTTTTTTAAAATATATTTTATCAAAAAAGAAAAATATTTCGTTAGTGGCCCATTTTAGACAAGGGTGTAGTCTAAAATGGGCCCCGGCCCGTTTTCGATATTAACATTTCGCTAGATAGCAGTATCAATATTCGCTTCCCATATAAACAATGTTATTACTTTTCTTTTTATAATGTAGTTTTTTTTTTAATTTAACACTTTGGATTACAGCAATTACTTTTTATTTAATACCCAGTTACTAGTATACTAATGCAATAACACCTTGCTACTTTAGTGGAAGCATAACTATCAATTCATGTTATTAATAGCATTTAGAAAACCCGTTTAGTTTATTGTGAAACACATAATATGACTGTTAGTGCTAAGTCTAGCCCTTTAGTACTGTTAATGCTAAGTCTAGCCCCGTTAGTCACCAAATGAACACAGGGGGCCCATATTAGACAGGTGCCAACATGCGACTTAAAATCTCTATAAAAAATTCTTTAAAAAAGAAGTTTTATTACTACCAGTAAAAATAGGTCTAGGCTATATAGTTCTATTTAACTACAGTAAAAGTTATTTTAGTATTTGATCTTTTCTATTATATATTAGCAGAAAACAAAAAATGCAAATTTAGATTCAGACCTTCTCAAACCGAAATAACTACAGAAAACATTGAGTTTGGTGATTTCACGCTCAAACTTCGGTTTGGAGATTCCATAATTTGATATACTGACACTGGTTCTGGCAGCAAATTTTATTCTTCAAAATATATTGAAAATTGGAGGGGGCCCATTTTACCCACGTGGCCCATTTTACCCACTTTTCCCCTACGAAACTGGTCGCTCGCTAGTCGGCTGTGTCCTTGGGCCAGGCACCTTACGGACATTGCCTAAACCCACCGGATTACTGGGTTCTACTAAATTAAAGGAACCTGTGAATCATACACAACACACAAAGCAATATATATATCCGGTAATCCGACGATGGGCACGAAGTGATCTGACGATTGCCCGTGTGTTAACTCCCTTGGTTTTCCCATTCACGGGGATAAACATGAACATCCTATCCTATCCTACGCTATGATCAGATTACTACCTCTTGCCCACCGTCGGGTTACTAGAGATTTTAGTTTTATATATATAGGCCTACCTTTGATAAGAAATTGGAAACGGGAAAGAACGACAAAACTTTTGCAGTGAGCTCTGTATGATTTTTGATGCTCCTTATATTTTGGCAGAACTCGGATTAGTCTACTGGATTTATTCAAATTTTTGCTGATTGCCTACGGGAGGCGGGCCGTTTGTAAAAAATCAATTTATTGAGCGATTTAGCCAAATCATCAACTTTTCTGCCGATTTAGCGAAATCGGCAACTGGTCTTCCGATTTAGCTATGGGGCGCCGTTTGTAAAAATGCAAGTGGTATAAATGGGAATCCCCCTTTGTTTAAACGACATTCGCTAAGTTACGTGCCCAAAGATAGGCTACATGTGAATCATACAAACAATCCAGCGGTTGGTTTCGATCTTACGCCCGACCGGTTAGCCTGGTAGTTTAGCGCGACGCCTTTCAACCGAAAGGTTGTGCCCAAAGATAGGCTACATGTGAATCATACAAACAATTCAGCGGTTGGTTCCGATCTTACGCCCGACCGGTTAGCCTGGTAGTTTAGTGCGGCGCCTTTCAACCGAAAGGTTGCAGGTACTAAACTGGTCGCTAGAGGATTGCCCGTGTTAACCCCTTTGGTTTTCCCATCAACGGGGATAAACTTGAATATCCTATCCTACGCCCGTTCGGCGGTTGACGCTTAAAATATGAATATTTATGGTCCTACCGACCGCTATTATCCACATTTTTCGCATTAACATAGCAATATACCCGACTGATTTTCACTCTCTGTCCAACACTACCAGTTTATAACATGTAAAATTCTACCGAGGCGAAACTTGCTTTAATGCAGGTTGCCATTTTTCATAGTGGGAAATCCCCCTTCAATTTTCACGATTAGCATATAAGCCTTATAAGGGATAGTCTTTGTGTACTGCTGAATTTCCTGGTAAGCAGGCTGCGCCTTTTTAAACAAATATGTTTGGATAAATGAAGTGTAAGTTTAGAGAATTAAAATGTGACTTTTAGACTAATAAGGTGTGGTTTTTGTACAAGTAAATTCATATTTCAGACAAATAGACTGTGCTATTTCTAGACAAATACAGTATAACTTTAGACAAATACAGTATCATTTTATAGCAATAAAGTGTGCTTTAAAGACGAATAAAGTGTGCTTTTTAGACACTGTATTACAAACACAGGTATACAAATAATCAATATTGACTTTACTAAGTTAAATTAGCATCGCTATAAAAACAATATTTGGCCAGATGTTTGTGTGCTATTCTGCAGAATAGAAAACATAAGTTTTTCACAATATACATATATCAAGCTTTAAAATATATATATATTAGGTTTACAAGCACCAAGCAGTTGACCAGTATGGAAAGTACGGCAGCTGCACACTCGAGTTTTTTTTTTCTCTGCGTCTTTGCACACTTGGGTAATTTCACACACGCTCGCGAGCTGGCAGTATAAACATCGTATAATTTCCAACAAACCTGTAAACCTAACAATCTTATTTTTTTAAACAGAAAACTTAGTTGATAGGCCTATTCTTGAAACCAGGTCATATATTAAAGGAAAAACTTGGAAGTCACCCACAAGATAAAAAAGAAATAAAAACTGATCATTTGATAAAAAAGGTGCAACGAACTTAGTGAATTAAAACCTATATGATGACCGACAAGAGAGAAAGTACAAACAAGTGCGATGTATGTGATAAAACCTTTGCTAATGCTAAGCTGTTAAAAAGACACCGAAACATTCACAATGGGGAGAAACCTCACCAATGCGATGTGTGTAATAAATCGTTTAAACGGATTGATGTTATGAAAATGCATCGAAAAATCCACACCGGAGAAAGGCCATTCCGATGTGATATCTGCGATAAATCATTTCGACGGGTTAGTGCTTTGCAAATACACCAAAGAGTTCACACCGCAGAGAAGCCTTACACATGTGATGTTTGTAATAAAACATTCAATCAAACCAGTAATTTAAGAAGACACCAACTTACTCACACTGTTGCTCAAGTGTATAAATGTGATGTCTGTCAAAAGTCGTTTAATCAAGCAAGTTATTTGAGAAAACATCGAATAACTCACAGTGGAATTCAACCGCACAAATGTGATGTCTGTGAAAAAACATTCAGTGAAGCGAATAATTTAAAATTTCATCGACCAATTCATTTTCCTGAGAGACCCTACCCATGTAAAACATGTGGTAAAACATTTAAAAGACCCGAAGATGTGAAATTTCACCAAAAAACGCATTTTGGGTTAAATACGTATCACTGTGATGTATGTAATAAATCATTTAAAAGGTCTGGTAGTTTAAATTCACATCGAAGAATTCATTTCGCGGATAAACCTTACAAATGTAATTTGTGTCCCAAGTCATTTAAATGGTACAAAGGTTTGAAAGCACACGTAACTACTCACAATAAAAGCAAAACTATAACAACATGATTGTGTGAACAATGCTAAAAGAAACAGATTAGTTTCTGATTTACTTGTTCCGTGTTTCAATTTTATGATGTGTCCCAACTTTTACTTTTATGTATCTTTAACATGTGTTTCATTTTTATCCCAATGTTTAACTGCTTTTTTCCCTTTTATATGTTTTACATTTATGACATGGTTTAAACTTTTTTTGTTCATTTTTTGTCCCAGTATAAAATAATAGCAAATAAAACAAATCACGGCATAGGAACACAAAAAGACTGTAAAATTAACAGCCGTTAAACCACCCCATAAAAAGGGGTATAAATAAAAAATATAGCAGTCGCGGCTGCCAAACCTAGATAAAATAAATGTGAAAATCAAAAGCTTCTGTATGCTTTGCACTTGTGGACCGTCATCAATCCTGTACTTAGTTATTTGATAAATGAAGTATTTTTGTATTATAATTTGTATATACAGAAATTAAAATGTTTTTCCTCCATTTTTATTTTGATATTGTTGTGAACAATCTTTGAATATACTTGTTGATAAGTGACCTTCTATATATTTAAATTGTAAAAATGTTGTTGGTAATATAAATAAACTAAAATTTCTGGGGCTCGTATTAAACTTTTGAAATCAATAATCCCTAATATGATAGGAGAGTGTATTCATGTTTATCACCAACTAAAGGGGCGTTAACACGAGAGTATTCGTCAGGTTAACTTGCGCACACAGTCGGGTTACCCGAGATATTGCAGTGTGTTGTGTATGATTTAGACTTCTTTAAGGGACGTTTTGCTGACCATGACAAAACACGCATATGATTCTTTCAATATATGCGGGCACGACTTAATAAACACCAAACTCGGCTTCTTTGAGCTGTTCACTCAAAGAGCCACGAGTCCAAACTGTTGGCAGTATGGGAAAAAAAGTTCTGGAAACGTTTAAGCCTGCGTTCATTACAACTGTGTGACAGGGAAGTTACATGGAAGTTTAAGTTAAAGCGGCCTTACAACCGTGTAGTAAATTCGCTACTTGTGTGATCTTTTTGTACATTATATTGAGTTTTGTTAAAATTGTTGGAGTGAGTTCTTAATGCATACACAGCTGTCCTCTGGCCTGTTATTCATTTCCTTTGGTCTGTCAAATTTTCATCTGGCCTGTCAATCGGCTATAATCTCCGCACCAATACTTTCCATCTAATCCACTTACCATATACCATAAGCTGTCATGCGGTCGATATATTTCATTTTTTAAACGATTATCAGAAACGCGTTCTGGTATACGGTCCTAAATAATCTCCTGCTTGGAACGCAACTGCAGGCATGCATAACGAATCAGTTTAACCGTATGTATTTTACTGTATCAACTTATAAGCTACAACAAAGAAACCTTCTAAAGCGGAGTTCAGATTGTCGAAGTCATTTCCGAAATTTAACAGCCAGAGAAGATGGCGTATAACCAATTAAGACATCTATGAATGGCAGGATGTGACGAGTGGTACTCTCCTTAAGTCATTGTTTTTAAACAAGTGTTTTGCTGAGTAACAATGGTGGTGATTTCCCAATGTTTGTTTGGTTGAAAGCAGCACGTGCTAGGCTTCGCGCCGGTGTTCTCGTTTAGCTGTAAAGTTTTGTAATCGTGAAGCAGTGCTTTTTGAAATAAAGATGTTAATTGTGCATCTGCAAGCTGCTTTGTTGGAAAAAAGTTGCCGATGTACGAAGGGGTATGGGCCCAAAATTTTGTAGGGTTTTGAGTTTAGGTTGTAGATCCAAGCTTCAATTTTAAATTGTAAAAAATCTAAGACTTCCTATGTCAGGATTTTTAGTGACAGCCGTTTTTGTAAGGTCAGTTTGCATTGGAGAGATAGGGAGAATAATTAGTTGAACGCCTCCAGAACTTCAGGCCAGATTCAGTGCTAGACATCTAGGCACCCAGCCATAAAATCTCCTGAAATTCCACAACCATGTGAAGGGGGAATTACATAGAACCAGTGATAAACATGCAGCACATAATGAACAATGACGAACCACGAAATTGCTACATATTTACTTGTATGCGGTTGGACTTGAAGATTAGACACACAGATTACTCTTGGTTAGAAATTTTACTAAATCTGCCCTACAATTCCGATCAGAAAAAAGGAAAGCTAAGAGATTTCTAACACAGCTGCTGCTGTAACATTAACCTGGCGACCTTGGTAAGCACTTAATGTACATCAAACTGAGGCTACAGCTGATCGACATTTGTGACGTCATACAGTAGCTTATGGGAACTCCTGATGTATTATGGGTAAATTTTTTCCTAGGAGAGAGTTGTTCATGCGAAACGACAAGTAACTTGTGAAAACACATGGTGTATTGTGGATTATATCTACCGGTATATATCTAGTGCGCTTCTGTATGAAGATGTTAAAACATTTCGAAATGTGATGGGTGCTAAACCAAATGCTGGGTATTCAGTAGTGTGCTTAGTCTATGCACTGCACACACTATTTATTCTATGAAACTGCACACACTATTTGCGTCAAAACTAACTCTAAGCCTGAACCCCAACCCTAACGCTAATCTCTACCTGAACACCAATCCTAACCCAATCAGTCAACCATGGGGTTATTGTGCATTGGTATTGATATAATACCGGTATTAAATTTGCGGTAGCCTACCTCTAAATACTACAGGATCGCTTGGATTGCACGGATCGCTTACTATACTGCGCAATTACAAAAGCCATGATATTAATGTTAGGGTTGGGGTTAAAGTTAGTTCTGGGGTTGAGATTAGTGTTAGGGACAGGGTGAGAATTACTTTCCATAGCAATCTAAGTGAATCAAGCGCTCCAAGCGATCCCGTAGTATTTAGAGGCACCCTTTAATTTGTGAATTTTCTGGATATTGATCAAGGAGATGCGGTTTTAAAATCATCTTTGCCGATATACAGTTTGAAAAGAAGAGAATCGGCCTAAAAAAAGAAAAAAAGATTTAAAAAAATTACCCATAATACATCAGGAGTTCCCATAAGCTACTGTATGACGTCACAAATGTCGATCAGCTGTAGCCTCAGTTTGATGTACATTAAGTGCTTACCGGCGACCTTGAACAACTAATAAGCTAAAAGCTTTCATTTCTATTGTTAAGACAATCATCAGAAATTTTGTATTTTGATTTTATTTGCCACAATCACAAAACAACACAATCTGCCATTATTAATTTCGTTATTACAATACGCAATAATCTTAAGAAAAATATTTAAAAAAATTTAAACAAATCTGTATAAATATTTTAAGGATAGTCGGAAAATTTGAGATTTAAAAAGACTGCTGAGTAACAATGGTTAAAAAACACAGACGTCAGACAAACATGAATAATAAAAAGAAGTCGGTTTCAATGTGTCATTTTGATCATGAAGGGAAGAAAATCTGCAAGATAGGATTCAAAGTGTCACATCAGCAATACGGGGAACCATTTTAAATTAAATTATAAACGCAACACTAAAGAGTAGTAGGCTAGGCCTAAACTGCTCGTCATAACCATAAAAACTAGGATATTCATGTTTATCCTCGTAAATGGGGAAACCAAGGGGGTTTACACACGGGCAATCGTCAGATCCCTTGCGCCCGTTGTCGGGGCACCAGAGCTATTGCAGTGTGTTGTTCGTGATTCACACGTTCCTTCAATATGGTTGAACCCAATACATTACCTATTTTTCTCCCTTTGAATCTCGAGCCTTGGATCTCATCTTGTTAAGCTGAGACTCTGCCATCTCTGCTCTTTCTTCAGCATCGTCCAACTCGTGCTGGAGTTTGCGGTACTTGCTCAAGTTGGTGTTGGCTTGCTCTTCCTGCAACAATCGTTCGTGGAATTAATTTATATACGTTTGCCACAAGATCAATCAACTTACCGCTTCTTCGGCTTGTCTTTTGTATGTCTTCACTTTGATCTGGAGTTTGTCCACGAGATCCTGGATGCGAGTCAAATTCTTCTTATCTTCCTCACCTTGGTATGATACTTCCTTCAATCGTCGCTCTATCTTTCGCTGGCTCTTAACCGATTCACCATTTCGCCGTTGCTCAGAGTCTAGTTCGTTTTCAAGTTCACGAATCTGTGAGAATTAACAAGATTTTGTTTGATTGCAATCAACAAACTGATACTGTCTCATATTAAGTTGAACTTACTCTTGTCTCAAGTTTCTGAACTTGTTTCTTGCCTCCCTTCAGTGCAATGTTCTCTGCTTCATCCAATCTCTGCTGAAGATCTTTCACAGTTTGTTCCATGTTCTTCTTCATTCGTTCCAAATGAGAAGACAGATCTTGTTCTTTCTTTAATTCCTCGGCCATTGTAGCGGCCTAGCAAGTAAATAAGTTCCGGAGTTTATGCATTGGACAGGATAGGATATCCATGTTTATCCCCGTGAATGGAAAAACCAAGCGGGTTATCACACGGGCAATCGTCAGATCACCTCGCGCCCACCGTAGAGTTACCGGAGCTATTGCAGTGCGTTTTGTATGATTTAGAGTTTTAGACGTTTCTTTAATTTGGCAGAATCCATTTATCAGCTGGGTTCAGGTAGGGTCTATTAATTGCCTTGCCCAAGGACACAACTGACTATTTAGAGACCAGTTTCGAACCCTGAACCCTTCGGCTGAAATTAGACGCCACAATCCACCAAGCTATTCGGTTGCTATCGTCTGACAATCACTAACAAAACAACAGACCACTTACATCAACAATAGCTTTCTTGGCCTTATCTTCAGCGTTCCTTTGTTCTTGTACAGATTCCTCAACCTCTCCTTGCATGGTTTGAAGTTCTCCTTCCAATTTCCTCTTTTGGTTAATAAGCGCTGTGTTTTGGGTGTGCAGAAGGTTGGACCGTTCACTGTAATAATACAAGGTAATTAGAGGACTAGAAACGACATGATAAGATAGTATATTCGTGTTTATTTTTTTTATTTTTTTAACCAAGTTTCGAGCCCATGATGGGCGTGTCAATAGGACCGTTTTTTTTATACGAGTCGGTATATGTATCGGTCGCGTTAACCATTCGGCCACACGACCGTACTATAGGCATATCCATGTTTATTTCCGTGAATGGGAAAACCAGGCGGAAAACACGCCCACATCGAGTTACCGGAGCTATAACATATTGTATACTTCAATAATCGACTGACACTTACCTGCTTTCAAGAAGTTCGGTTTCTGCCAATTTGCGACCTCGCTCTGCTTGTTCCAGCGCTGATCTAAGCTCATCAATCTCAGCAGTAAGAAGGTTTCCCCTTCGTTCTATCACAGCCGATTGTTCCTGAAGATCCTCGGATTGGCGTTGAGCCTCATCCACTTGCATTTCAAGGTCCTTTACAAATAAATCACAGTTAATAAGTCAATTAATAGAATTAAATAAAAACTAGAGAGCGTCAACCGCCATGTGAACCATTGCTATTTTTAAAACCCTTTTTGAGTGTACGCGCTATTTTTTGCATGCAAAACCTTTTTTGTCCCCTGCCTAACTCATTACCCTTGGCATATCTTATACAGAGTTATATATCATACAGACTTAATTTTACCTTAACGCGGCCTTGAACAGATTTAACTTGCTTCTGGGCTTCAGATGCTTGTCGAGTGGCGTGTCCAAGTTGGATTTCAAGATCGTTAAGATCACCTTCCATCTTCTTCTTGATCCTGACAGCTTCTTGTCGAGACTTACTCTCAGAATCAAGGGTAGTTTGCATGGATTCAATAGATCGTTGCTGGTTACGACTGCAGAATAAAATCCATATTGATTTCAAATATTATTTAAACAAACATCCATATTTAAAAATAAACGTCATGCAATTTACCGTTGGTTGTCAAGTTCCTCTTCTTTCTCGGATAATCGTCGCTCAAACTCTTGTTTAATCTGAGCCACCTCAACTTGGAGTCGGAGTACTTTCGACTCTTCACCTTCTATTGCTCCTTCTGCCTCTTCAAGGGCTGATTGCATCTCGTTACGTTCATGTTCCAGAGTTCTTTTAGCTTTCTCGAGTTCGTGGATGCTTTTGCCTCCTTCACCAAGTTGATCAGTAAGATCAGCAATTTCCTCTGCAAGGTATACATAAAGTCGGTTAGTATTTTAAAATCCGTTTTATATATATATATATATAATTTTAGAACTAAATTTATTACCTTGCAAGTTCTTGTTTTCCCGCTTAACGGTTTCAAGGGCATCAAGAGATTCTTCGTATGCGTTCTTCATTTTGAACAATTCAGTTGAAAGGCTACGGGCTTCCTTCTGAGATTGCTCAAGCTCAACTTGGATTTCTTCAGATTTTTGTTTGTGTTCAGCAAGAACCTGATAAATGTTAATTGCATAAAATACTTATACATCACAATGGTTAAAGAATATGGCTTTAGTTTACCTTATCAAAGTTCCTTTGCTTTTTGTCCAAAGCAGCAGCTGCTGAGTTTGATCTTTCCAAATCAATAGTCAGGTCTTCAAGTTCACCCTGGAGTCGGTTCTTTGTCTTATCAAGACTTGATGCCTTGGCCTGCATTGCTTCGACCTGCTCCTCGGCATCTTGAAGACGGATCGCGAGTTTTTTCCTTTAAAATGCGAGTGGTTAATATAACGACATAAATCCATTGAAATTGATCAAATGATTAACTTACTTGGCTTCTTCCAATTCCTCAGTTCTCTGAATAGCATCCGTTTCGTATTTGTTTCTCCATTGAGCAACCTCAGCGTTTGCCTTTGATAGCGCCCTCTGTAGTTCAGCCTTTGCTTCTTGTTCTTCTTCGTATTGCTCCCGCAAGAGGTCGTTGTCGTGTCGGGCAGCCTTACAATAACATTATAGTTAATACCAAATACGGTCGTGTGGCTAAATGGTTAACGCGACCGATACATATACCGACTCTTATACAAAAAAAGGTCCTAGTAACGAGACCATCATGGGTTCGAAACTTGGCTCAGTAAAAAAAATATATATATATATAGTTAATACCACTTCCTTTGGCTACGTGACAACACTTAAACATTATTTACCTGTACAGCGTGAGCAAGTGCAGCTTTAGCTTTGGTCTCCTCTTCAACAACTCGTTTTAATTCATCAATTTGCTGTGAGGAACTGTTCTTGCTGCGAGTAAGTTGCGCCATCAAGTGTTCGCGCTCCTCAAGTTGTCGGCCAAACTCACCTGTTTGACAAAGTGATAAATTTATAATTATCCAGAATTATCATATTGACTATGAATATACAAATGTACCATTTTCAGACGAAAGTCTAGCTTTAGCTGCGTTCAACTCATTAACTTCTTTAATGAAATTATCATTCTTCATTTTCGTTTCGTTCAATTGTTCCTCAAGGTTTCTTGCCATTTTCTCGTAGTTAAGTTTCGCCTTAGTGACGCTTTCTACGTTCGATGCAAGATCGTCAATTTCCATTTTCATCTCGCTCTTTTCCTTCTCAAGCTTCTGCTTTACTCTTTGCAAGTTGTCAATCTGAAATGTTTTCGATTAGGTTAAAAACATTACCATCAGTTGCATATGATTGAGATGGTTACCTGCTCGCTCATTTCGGATGAAGTGTCGGCATGTTTCTTTCTCAAAGTTGAAACTGTGGCCTCGTGACCTAAGTTCGACTCCTCAAGCTCACGCCGAAGTTTGGCAAATTCGGCTTCCCGTCGTTTGTTTAACTCAATCTTTAAAAAGTTTATCATTTAGATGTCTTGTTAAATACGCCTAAAGAATATCACTTGACAGGCATACCTGAGCGGCAGTGGCACCACCCGCTTCTTCCAGTCTTTCACTCAACTCTTCGAGTTCTCGAGAGAGATCAGCTCGCTGCTTCTCAACCTTGGCCCGAGCAGCTCTCTCTGCTTCTAATTCTTCCTCAAGCTCTTCAATTCTTGCTTGCAGCTCCTTGATCTTCTTCTGAAGCTGAGATACGAGAGCTTGCTCATCTTCAAGCTTGGTAGCGAGTTGACTGTACTCGAATTCTTGTTTCTTCAATTTCTCTTCAAGACGCTGCTTGTCGTTCTCAAGATCCATAACAGTTTCCTGAGTAAGACGAAGATCTCCTTCCAACTTCCTCTTGGTTCGTTCAAGCTCCATTCGAAGTTTTTTCTCTTGTTCAAGTGAGGCTTCCAACTGCAACAAAAATTTGATGTTTTATTTCTTGTTTTTAAAGATATAACAACATTAAAATAACGTATTTTACTTACATCATCAACTTGTTGTTCAAGTTTAGCTTTCTGCTTAGTCAAGCTGTTGACCTTGTCTTCCTCAGATTGAAGATCATCCAGGGTTTGTTGATGAGCCTCTTGCAAAGCTTTTTTTTCCTTCTGGAGTTTGGCAATTTGCTCATCTTGAGTAGCTAACTCTTCTTGGAGATTTTTCAACTAAACGGATGTTAAATGTATTAAAAATAAATGTATAGACATATAAGTAACTTAAATATACCTTGTTCTCAGTTGCGTGTTTCTCTTTTTCAACCTTAGCCAGAGTGATCTCAAGATCATCAATGTCTTTCTTTAGCTCAGAACATTCATCTTCCAATTTTCTCTTCTTGGAAACCAACTCATTGTTAAGCTCTTCTTCGTCTTCTAATCGTTCTGTGAGCTCCTTGATCTTTCCGTCCAATTCGACCTTCGTCTTGATGAGTTGATCGCAACGATCCTCACCGTCATCAATTTGATCTTGTTGCTAAAAAATATAAATTTATCTAATTAGTAATTAACTTGTAATTACCAATTAACTATCAGTTTTGCTTGTATTCTTACCGCTTGTAATTGCATAACAAGATCGTTCTTTTCTTGAATAAAAGAAACTTGCATTTCTTCCAATTCCTTTCTTCTCTTGGTTTCCTTCTCCAAATTTACTTTAGTTTCCGCGAATTCTTTCTCCATTTCTTCTAGTTCTTTGGCGGACTCAGCTGTCTTAAGAAGAGGCTTGATCTTGAACATAAGTTTCATCCATTCGCAGTTCGCCATTCCAAAGAATGCTCGCAAGTTGGACTGAATAATGCGGCAAGCTTGTCTGGAATTATAGTCAAGAAATTTTGTTACTGCTTGTTTGCAAAATTTATATTAGCGTTGTCAAACCTCCTTTCAATCATCTTCTGGTATTCTCGTCGCATCAACATTCCTCTCATGCGAGCTTGGATCAGTTTGAAGATGGAAGATAACTTGTTGTCTCTCATTTCTTCGAGTTTACCAATCATACCAGCTCGGAAGAACACCTGAAAGAAATAATACATTTAACATCTTGAAACAATTGAAAGCTATCACTTTTCCGCACCTTAGTATGACCTAGTTTGTACGCTTCGTGGTTAATATCAATGCTTCCAAGCAACTTTTCTGAAGACTTTTTGCTGTCCATGAACTGTCCTTCAGGTGCAGCATTAGGGTTCAAAATACGGTATCTGAATACATAAAACGATGTTGTAATCGAATATCTAAGAAGGTGAGTACTTAAAATTTGTATACATTACCTTTGTTTGAAATCTCCGTAAGGAACCCTGTTTGGAAATCCTTTTCTGCAAATACGAATACCTTCCAACACACCGTTGCATCGAAGCTGGTGAAGAACCAAGTGAGAATCCATTTCTCCGGGACATTTTCGTTCGTTCGGAATAAGACAACGTACGAAATGTGGAGCGGTCGATCTAAATAAAATTAAATAATTTTTGCAAATTTTAAACAAAACAATATTTTTTTTACCTCAAGTTCGTCATGAGAGCGTTAAGAGATTGTCTGTGCAGAGAAGACACAGTCATGAAGGAACCTCCCTTCTTACGTTTGCCTCCTTTGCCGCCGCCGCTAGCAGCTACATGTGAACAGTACTGTATTAAGCAGTTGTTAAACAATAATATCAGACGGACGACTTACCTTCTTCTGGGCTAACATAACCTTCCCAAATTGTTTGCATAAGTTTCATCGAAGCTTTCTTGTAAAGATCAACGACACTGTTGTTTAAAGGATCCTTGTTTTTCTCCAACCATCCACAAATGTTGTATTGGACCTACAACAAAATGCAGCACTTAAATTTCTGCTTGATTGATTGCAATAAAGAGAAAGAAATTATAAATTTGACATACGGTTCCTGCGTAATGGTAAAGCTCGAAGTGGGCTTCGTATTTAGTCTTCTTCACAGGTTTTCCAAATGCCTTGCTCTTTCCGAGATGGTTCTGGTACAACTTGTCTTTAAATGTATCATCGCTGGCTTTCGGAAACATGCATTCTTCCTCAAGGATGGACATGATTCCAAGGGGCTGCAATTTTAAATATGTTAAATAATTTGTTTTATCGAAGGTATTTCATTTTCTCGTAGATATGCCAATGTCTATTAAAGCCCGCTAAAAATACCTTTTCAATGAGTTCAATGCAGGCTGCCAAGTCCATTCCGAAATCGATGAAAACCCAGTCAATTCCTTCTTTCTTGTATTCTTCTTGTTCAAGTACGAACATGTGGTGGTTGAAGAACTGCTGGAGCTTCTCGTTTGTAAAGTTGATGCAAAGTTGCTCGAAGCTGTTGCTCTGTTGGTAGAGTCAGTGTTATTTACAACCCAGTGTCACATTTTCTATTTGTGTAGACCAATATTCAATACTTACGTCAAAAATTTCGAAACCGGCAATATCCAGCACACCAATGAAGAAACTTCTGGGCAATTTGGTGCTAAGTGTTTGATTGATCAGTTTGACCAACCAATCGAAGTGACGACCAAACAACCCTTTGCTAAGAGCTCCAATTCCGTAGCTCACCTAAACGAATACCAATTATTAATTTTTCTCTCACACTGCGGGTTGCGCAAGTTCTTAAAAACCAAACTTGCCTGATGACATGACTGTCCCTTGGTAACGTATTCGTTTCCTACTTTTACACGTGGATGGCAAAGATACTTGATGAAATCAGCTGAGTTCAAACCAAAGAGGTAGGCAACTTTGTCGGCATCTACGCACAAGTACAATGGTAAATTAAATCTATACACACATAAAAAATAGAATTTGGAAATTCCATACCTTCTGTGCCATCGGGCTCAGCCTGTTCCTCACGCTGCTTATTCTTGAATTTCATGTTTTGCTGGTGCATAATACCGGCCATGAGGCGATAAATGCCTGAAATTTCTTCTTGATTGAAACCGAGAACACGGAAGGCGTCCTAAAGGAAATTACACAGATAACATATTTGTCATATCTGTTGCGGTATCCTATAAACCAAGTACGTACGTCTGTAAGCAACAATTCGGCGCCATCGTCCATACTTGGCACGCTCACCACTCCTTGAGAAATAGATTTGTAATCGTACGGATCCTTGGTCACCAGAAGTTGATCTATAAACAAATTTACGTTTTGATTTGGTTGAACATAAACATGCTTTACACATTATCTGAAATACAATCTCACCAATGAGTTCTGGCTTTGAACCAGAAATGATCTGATAGAAGATGTGGTAATTTCTCTCCCCCTCTTGTTGGTAGATTACACGGGATTTCTCAAGAAGATCTGTCAAGAATTGGTAAAATTTAATAAGAAATCATTAATACATTTTTTGTCTGTCATTTGTTCCACTTACAATGTTCAATATCTCCTGATGCAAGAAGACCGGTGCTACCGAAGTGGATTCGGATGAACTTGCCCTGAAAGAACAGTTTAGAGTGTCTTACTTATATTCGATAATAATATTTAGCCTGCACCGAACTGGTAATACTTACGAAACGAGATGAGTTGTCGTTTCTCACAGTCTTAGCGTTGCCGAAAGCTTCCATAGCCGGGTTACATTGAACAATTTGGTCTTCAAGTGTTCCCTAGAAAATTAAATAATTTTAAAGGCTTTAATTTAATTCATTTTAATTTAAAGTTTTCTTTGCAATTTCTTTTTTATTAATGTAAAGTTTAATTACTTTGATTTTCCCAATATATCGTGTATTTTCACTGAAGTGTTTTAACTACTGTAGTTTTGTTGTTTTATCCTGCCGCCTTGACTTTAAATAATTATGCCATTCCTCTTTACTGTAATAAAGGAGAGAAAAATAAACTAAATTAAATTAGGACCAAAATTAGTGTTGCCCACAAACAGCGATTATAGGTTTTATTAACAAACCTTTCCGTCGTCTTGGGATCCACCGAATGCGGCGACCAACGCAAAATATTGAATAACTTTCTTCGTGTTCACAGTTTTTCCAGCTCCGGATTCACCACTACAAAATATTATGTTAAAATGATTTAATACATAGGTAGGCGATACATTTAAAACATAACTTACGTGATCAACATAGATTGATTCTCTCGGTCTGTAAAACGAATTAGGGTCAGTTAATTATTTAAATGTTCGGCTTTCGTTTTCATTTTATACCTAATTTTCAACCCCTGATAGGATCGTTACTGATTTAAATTACATTTTGTATATGGATCGGCCACATCCTTTGTTCAACCACATAAACTCCGTATTAGTAGATGTTTGTGAATTTTTTTTATAGTTGTACGGTCGTGTAGCCGAATGGTTAGCGCGACCTACCAACGAGCCCATCCTAACATATCAGCACATCCTAACATATCAGATCGGTTCCAGCAACATATCAGATTGAAACCAAAGCCAGTAAAAAATGTTCTATACTTACTCATTAACATCTCGGTGTACGCGTTATCAGCGATGGAATAAAGATGAGGAGGCATCTCAGTTCGACGTTTGCCCTTGTAGGCAGCAATAACATAAGGGGCATATACCGGTAGCATCTTGTAGGGATTCACAGTCACACAGAAGAGACCAGAGTACGTCTGTGAAACAATTAGTTTGGTTATTCTGCTCTAAACCAAATGCAGTTTAAGCAACATACGTAGATCATGAAAGATTCGTATCGACTTCGAAGATTGTTAAGAACGCTGGCTTCGTTAAGGAAAGTCATGCCCGCCATGTCTTCGCATTTCTCGTATCGAGGAGGATTCATTTCTTGGAGATCATCTTCCTTTACTGTCATTTCCTGAAAATTTCATGTATGAAAACTATGTTTAATACAACAGTTAAAGTGTTGTTGAGACACTCTACCTTTCCACCGTCGCATGCCTTGATGGTGCATTTGCCCTTGTCAGTTTTGATCAGTTCACCTTTCACGTAGGCGTTTTCTTTGTCCGGAAACCAGACGTACTTCTTGCCTGCAATTATCCAATAAATGAAATTCTTTCCATAAACCAACAAAAACAATTTCTATAAAGTAGTCGACTTACCATCCGGTTTCTGGGTCTGGTTGGCAATGATTTGCTCCCGGGACAAACGGAGATACTGGGCGGCATCTTGACAGGCTTCGTAATCAAAAGACATTTTGAGAGGATTATGTTATAGAATGACTCAAAACTAACAAGATAAAACAACTAGTTTCTATTTTGTTAAAAAGCTATGCTTACTGAAGATGTAAAATAATTTACCAGTTAATTATTACAATACATCTGGGTTACAACGAATTTGAAACTCAATATTTTATAAAGCAATTAAAAAAGCTTTCGTTCCTCAACTACTACATATTGGAAAGACTACAACTTTCCTTTCCAACTGAGCGTCCGCTTATATACCTTGTACCAATTATCACTTCTGAGATTTGGAACACAGCTGACTTGACACTGTCGGCAACTCATCACCTTTCAGTCCACGCTTTCAATTAAAAAAGTTACGTGATAATATATTCCATTCACGCACACGTAATCTTTATCAAGTATTTTAAATTCAGAATATTTTTAGTTGCTTTTCAAGTATAATAAAATTCAGAATATTTTTAGTTTTTTTTAAGTACAATAAAAAATAGAATCTTGTTTATTGTTTGCCATAAAATTACCTAATGGATTTGTGTTGATTTAAAATGTTTAGCCGATTTATATATATACGTGGTAACAGTATAGTAAGGTATAATTTAAAATAAAACATTCACCAAATGGCCACCGTGCTTATATTTTTGGGTCTGACGAAAATTTCCTTACCGAAATTTATCCAGAATTTACCACTGTAGTTCTAAAACATATAAGATAAAATCACCAGAATTTTTAACTTGATTGTACATTTCCTTCCTTATAATTTAAACGTAAATGTGACTGATCACTAGTTTCAGTGAAATGAAAGAAAAAAGGGATCTCCGGAAAGGATTTAAGAATATGTGTTGGTCATACGCATCTCTTTCGTTCATATTTACATTCTTTATTTATTTATCTTAGTTTTGTGTTCCCACCTCATTCATACGCTTAATAAGATTGTATTTATGATTGGGTGGAGATATTTTATTTTGGAGGATTTCCTGGAAAACACTAGGTAATTCAATTTTATTTATGTCTTTCTGATTCGTATTGTACATCTTTACGTTTCTTTGATTTTTCCCGATAGTGGGGATTCCCCTTGTCTGCACATCACAATTTAATGGCGCATTGTTGTTATTTTTGGATAAAAAGTATTCTTACAATCATGACCATGAGAATATTCATGTTTATCCCGGTATATGGGAAAACGCAATGAGCGTTAAACAAACGAGCAATCGTCAGATAACCTTACATCGTTGGGTTACCAGAGCTATTGCAGTGTGTTTTGTATGATTCAGAGGTTTCTTTAGTTTGGCCTAACACTAACCCATTATTCCACTGGGTTTAGGCCAAGTGCATTAACGGGTTGTACTAATAGTAACTATACCAAGAATGATGCGTTTTACCTTGAGTGGTTCCAATCACGGGAATAAAACATGAGTATTTTAAATTTTACGGTCACCTATAAAATTATATATTGTGTTTGTATTTCTAAATTACCAGACACTGCGGTTTCAATGTCGGGTTATACGGTTGTGTCCTTGGCTAAGTTAACTAATGAACCATTTCGAAATCTATAGTAGATTAATGGGTTTTGCCTACACGAAAGGGACGTGTCTATCATACACAACACACTGCAATAGCTCCGGTAACCCGATAGTGGGGGATAATCTGACAATTTTCCATGTGATAAATTTCGCGTTTAAGCATATTACGGGGATAAAATACTGTGTATATCTTATCCTATGATATTGGACGGCCAAACTTTTGGGTATGTGACGTCACAAATGACTTTAACGATAAAAGATGAAGGGGAAATAATTTTATTTTTATAATTTGTTTCACCTTTTACATGTTTGGCGGTTAAGCTAATATTCGCCAAGGTGAAAACGTTAAAGGCGTGCTGCATTACTCTTTTAGATAATAAAATATGGTGACCCTGTATAAAGTCACACTCCAGCAAAGATTTAAAACGCACAAACAAAATGATAAGCGTACCTTGTCATATTCTTAGTCCGTTACACATGTATTACATTTTATACGAATTGTCAACTATTTTTTACCGAAATCAGTTTTAAACTCTTGACAGGTTCGTCAATAAGGCCGTTTTTGTATGTGTGTGGGGGATTCGGTATATGTGTTGGTAACCAACAGTACATAAAGTGTCAACTTCACACATATAGTGTTACTTTTCTAACAACTGTTTCGTTGAACCGTCTTTTCTTGTTGTATAGTATGAATTGTTTCACTTGCTGTTATTTGATGATAGGGCAAAACTATGTTTTTCATTGGTGGATCCGGCAACATATCAGCATAGACACTGTATAATTTACACAGAAATATAAAGAGTGTACCTATAGAAAGTCTGCGATATCAGGAAGCATTCCTGGAAGTTAAAAATCATCGGATGATCTAATCAAGCCGTATGGCGACATGGCACGCCCGTATCGGTCTTTACGCAGAAAATAAAACGAAACAAAGTGAAATTGTTTTTTTGGCTGCGTATATTTTCTTGAATTATTTTAATTTTATTTTTCCCGGACGTGCGCTATAATAACTGTCATTTTGCCAGTTACGCCTTATCCTTTCCTATATTTTAAGTGTTTGTTTGTTTATTTATTTTTTATTGAAGGAACAAAAACCAATAAATAAACTAAAACTATGACATATTGTTAAAGTACCATGTAAGCCATAATAGTATTATGTACTTTTATTACCTTTTTATTTTGGCCAAGGTTTGAATTCATTATGTGCTCATTAATACAAACGTTTTTGTATAGAATTTGTGGTATATGTATCGGTCGCCTTAACCATTAAACAACACGGCTATGGTCGAATACACTTTTATTAGTTTCGTCTTAAAATAGGCGTTTTCACCACGCCTCCTATATGCTAAGCGTCATTTTTGGACTTCGTACCGCCGTCGGCATGTCGTCATTTAATACGATACGCTATGAGAGATTTCTGAAGGATACAGTAGAAAATATCACGTTTACGAGGTAAATATACCTTAAGGCAGTATTCTAGTCATGCTTCAAGTTTTAAACTCGGAAGGGCAAAGTCCAAAACATCATTTAAGTATGTTATGTACACAAATAAAGTTATGACTCAATAAGTTATTCTTGTTTGTATGCTTTTTCTCGGAACTTTTACATATAGGTTGGTTAAGTTTATATACAATGATATAATAAACCACGATGATTTGTTTTTCGGATATCAAACCATATAAAAGGGATTAAACGGCCACACTAACGACATACACTGGTAAACTCGGTTCTAGGATATTCATGTTTACCCGTACATTGGAAAACGCAAGGTGCGTTGTCATACGGGCAATCGTCAGATTACCTCGTTTACAAGCACTATGGTTGGTTTGTTTATATTAGGCTGTTAGACAATAATGACTAAATAACGTAATATTCTACTGTACGAATTTTGTTGATAGTAAATGTAGGGTATACTGGTGCTGTAAATATACGGTACGGTAATTCATATTTTAACTTTCACCATAAAAAATATTTACCTTTTTATAAAGGAAATGGGAACGGTTTACAGTTACAGTACAAGATAGGCATTAAGTTGGTTTGTTTTGCTTTTAGATGCTCGCTAGTTTTATTTGGTAAGCAATGAAAATGCAAATAGTAGTTCTATAATATAATATTATGCATAAAATTTATGCTGGCCAGGTTAACAGTAAAAAGTCATTGTCCAAACTCTAATTGCACGGTGGGTTGGTGTGTCAACTTTTAGCCAAAGGGTCCAGTATTAAAACTTGTCGCTTGCTAGTCGGTTGTGTTCTTAGGCAAGGCACTTAGTGGTCATAGCCTATTTTAAGGAACTTCTTAATCATACACAACACACTGGAATAGCTCTGGTGCGCAGGAGGCAATGCTTTTCCGAACTTTAGTCTTTAAGGTTGATGACTATCCTATTATTGTGTCCCTTTTTTAAGATATTATGTATATATATTCAAACAAAATATAAATAAAAGAGGGATAAACACAAAACGAAATTGTGACACAATTATTTGAGCTATTCAACATGTGGATAGACTACAAAGCAATCACCATGATTAGTTTACTATTCAATGCTTAATCTGATTAATTTAGAATACAATCCTAGTCAGTGTGGGTTAGTTATTGTTGTGGTCCTTTTAAAAAAATGCAGGATCTTTATTTTCATTTTTTTCTAAGGAGGCACCAAAACTTGTAAAGCTTTGTTTATTTTTTGTGCCTTCCTGTTTTGGTAAAGTATCTCTTAACTATCTTATGTTTCGTGTTTTGATTTTCAGCTATTGGCAAATTTGTTTCAGTATATGTTTGATGAAATTTTAAATTGTTGGTGGTAAACGCTGCAGCGAAAGAAACAAAATAAAAATTGTATTGTGATTTGTGTTTTTTTTATTCAATTATTATAGGTAAACGTTGCAGCGGAGCCAACATAAATTATAATTAAATTGAAATTTTGAATTATTCACACAGCAAATAAACATATTTGCCAGGCAAAAATGGTCACTGTGATAGGTATTATTAAAATGGTAGAAATAACAACGATATTGGCTTACTGTTATTATGATTAAGAATTAAATATAATGAGATACGGTACATTGTTGACAAATATAAGGTATTGAATGGTCAATTGCAGCTGTTTTAGATTAAGCATTCCGTCTCAATTGGTTTACCAGACATTGCTTTGACCTTTTACTGTTGATTTGTTATAGCATAGAGTGATGGTTGGTGTGATTATGGTAAGACTTGTGGTTATATTTTAGACTTATGGCTAATGTGGTTATAGTACAGACTTTTAGCTGATGTGGTTTATAGCATAAGATTTAATATTTTATTCGGTTGCAGGATATTTTTACAATTAGTAACAATTGTCATTTCAAATAAATAAATAAAGAAAAGATAAACACAAACCATGTAAATAACGTGTAATCATGTTTTGTTAAACACAGAAAACTAATTCATTTTAATTCCATTGGTATAGTTGTCCAATTATAGCTGATGTCGTTATAGTATTGACTTTATTTTAAAGGTATTTTAAAAAGACCACATGCAGGGGCAGTTACTGTAAGGTGTTATTTACAAGATTATAAATTTTCATTGTGACTGTTATTAAACAGTTTTACTTCTTGTAGGTTTTACATTCTTTCGTTAGTGATTTGTAATTAATTTAATTAAAATCATGGGAAAATTAAAACAAAAAATGGATATCACCGAAAAGGAATTGGAATTCTTCGAAAATAATTTTGATGAAATATTCGAAAAAGTCGGTTGCTTTGGTACAAGGTCTATCTTTGTATTTGTCACAATGTACATTGTTATCATGTTTGGGGCAATGAATATTGGCGGGACGGTGTTTTTAGCAGCTGATATGGACTACCAATGTAATTTGGATTTGAATGTGGAACAGACCATATCAAAGGTGAGAAAGTCTTCTGTTTCCTTTCTTAAACCTTAAAATCTGTATTGCCGCAAAGGGGCAAAAATTGTATTATACTTCCTTTTTTTTTGATAGTATTGTTTTTCGCCTAGAATTGACGACCACTGATATACTTGTTTATTTAAGTCATTTTTTTTTATTTTTATTTTCGTTCTGTGCCTTAATTTGATTAATTTGCTGCTATTTATTACTGTAAAAATATGTGAATTAAGTAAACTAACTTAAAAGAACTAACTAAATGTCAGTGTTTTCTTCATGCTCCATGACTCTGTATAGGAATGGCATTGTAGTGGTGCTTAGTGTATGGGGTTGTAGGGTTAGTTTTTGCCATGTGGTTAAAGGGGTGCGGAGTTATTTTTATATTATAGTGTGGTGTAAGGAAACAATATTTGTCTGGCCAATTAGCTCTACTTGTAAAACTTTGGACCATCAGCTAAGCGTTTGATAAAGTATCTGCTAGCTTGTTGGTGGCAGTTTTGATTCAGCTTCTTAAAAGTATCATCGTGGTTGTGCTGGGTGTATGTTTTTTCATAAGTTCTACAATGTAGGGCCAGAATTGAAATTCTAAAAATGTACAGTTGATTCTTATCCGAAGTACTTTTTAAGCCTAATATTGTAGAGCTTGTTACATTTTTATATACTTTTCTCTGATGGTGAGATTGACTTTTCATATAAACTTGTGGCTATTAATGATTTCGGCAATTAATTAAACATTTTTTTTAGAAATGTAATTTCAATTGGACAGATGATGTGCTGCAAAGGATCAGTCCAGTTGTGGAAAACAAGACATCTAAATGTTCAAGGTATTAAAACAATGTATTAAATAAATATCAAATGTGTAAAGAAATAAAATATTTATCAAATGTTTAAGGTATTAAAATGTATATCATATGTATAAAAGTATTAACAAAACATATAGATCACTGTTTCTATTTATGGCATTTATGGACTTATTTTGTTAAATTTGAATTCAATGGGTTTAGGTTGATAATCTGCACACCTCCTGCCCACAGTCAGACTAGTTAAGGATTGTGATATATTTTAAATTTTAAATATTTATGTTTATCCTAGTGAATGGAAAAATGCAAGGTTTGTGAACACACAGGCAATCGTGAGATTATCTTGCGCCCACCATTAGGTTACTGAGAGTATTACCATGTGTTGTGTAATTCAGAAAGTTCTTTGATTTTGTAGAACCATTTTACTTGGTTTAGGTAATGTCCATTAAGTGCCTTACCCAAGGACATGACCAACTAGCTATCGACTAGTTTTCAACCTGCAACCCTTCGACTAAAAGGCAACGCTTTAACCAACCAAAGTGCTGAGACTTAGTATATATGGTTTGATAAAAGAAAAACAAATCTTGATGGTTTATTATATCATTGTATATAAACTTAACCAACCGATATGTAAACTTTGTAAGAAAAAGTCTAAACTCTTCTAGTCATAACTTTATTTGTGTACATAACATACTTAAATGGTGTTTTGGACTTTGCACTTCCGAGTTTTACACTTGAAGCATGACTAGAATACTGCCTTAAGGTATATTTACATCGTAAACGTGATTTTATCTACCTTATCCTTCAGAAATCTTACAAAGCATATCGTATTAAATGACGTTATGGTACAAAGTACAAAAATGACGTTTAACTTATAGGAGGTGTGGTGAAAACGCCTATTTTAAGACGAAACTAATAAAAGTGTATTCGCAGTTACATATAACCAAGGAAAGTCCTAATGAGAAACTTAAACAATGATCATACATATAAACAACGGTCTTGGTGACAAGCCCATCATGGATTCGAAACCTGTGTGGCATTTGGTTAACAGGACCGATTTATATAAACATTACTATACAAAGACTGTCTTAGTGACAGGGCCATTATAGTATCGAAACAAAGCCTAGTAAAGAAAACCTTTTGAGCCTATTGGTTAACAAGGCCTATTTATATTAACCTTTTCATACAAAACAGTCTTACTGACGGGCCCATCACAGGTGCGAAACATAGTGAGGTAAAAAAATATTGTTTTTAAATAAAAAAAAACTAAAATTTTTAGGTTCTCCGACTCGGAATTACTCAACTTCACTTGCGATTATTGGACCTCCACCTCTCCAACGACACCAAGTGGTAAGAGCGAAGCATGCACAGGGTGGAAATACGACCAGTCAACATTCGAATCCACAATTATTTCCGATTTCAATCTCGTCTGCAACAACAAATGGAAAACAAATGTGTCGCAGCTGTTGCTTATGTTTGGTGTCTTGATTGGTGCACTGGTGGTTGGAGTGGGTTCAGACAGGTTGGTGGTTAAAGTATAAATGGTATCCATTAGGTTCAGATAGGGTTGGTGGTTAAAGTTTAAGTATAGAATAGGATATTCATGTTTATTCCCATAAATAGGAAAAACTAATGGGGGTTAACACACGGGCAATCATCAGATTACCTCGTGCCCACCGTCGGGTTACCAGAGCTATTGCAGTGTTTTGTGAATGATTTTTTACATGTTCCCTCAATTTAGCAGAACCCATTAATCCTCTGGGTTCAGGCATTGTCAGTTAAGTGCCTTGCCCAAGGACACAACCGATTAGTTAGCGACCAATTTCTGCAACCTTCTAGTTGAAAGGTGTCGCACTAAACCAACAGACTAACCGGTTGGATTGAATAGATGGAATCCAGTAAGTCACATGCATGCATAGATATACATTAATTAATGTCTTAAATTATTTTTGACGCAATCATTTTAAATGTATATTTCAATGCAAATGTATATGTATACATTGTACATGAAGTAAGGGATGCCCTGTTTTAATCAGTTTGGTTTCTAGAATTATTCCAGAATTAATAATTTGGAATATAGAATTTCAAACTGCGAAAATACGACTCAGTTTTTTTAACTAATTTAATAAAAGAAAAATAGAATTGCATGTATGTTAAATGAAATATTTGTAATTTTAATTATAATCATCATATAGAATCTGTGTTAAGGTAAAAATCTAAAATCAGTAATTTTTAATTTAGAATTTTAAATTGCTTTTAAATAGCCTTAAAAAGCAAGCAAAAATTTTTTGTAAACATGTTTAATAAAGAAAAGTACAATTGCATATATATTTAATGAAATAATTTTTAATTATAATCATCATTACCGTTAACCTAAAACAAGTTTTACCACTTTTTCCAATTGCGAAACAAAATTATCTCAATCAAACTTGTTGATTATCTCAATGTGAGCACTTAATTTCGAATTGCAAAAATCCAAAAAAATAATCCCGAATCATTTTCAAATTTGATTCTAGATTGGATATCACTACATGGGATCTAGTAGTACTGCATACAATGATATCCTTTCGAATTAATTTCTGGTATTATGTTTCGAGCAATCATTTCAAATCTATAATTGCAATCAAAGCTGAATAGCCTATATAAACCACCTGATTTATGTGATCAACTGAAATAATTATATATTCCAGATTTGGCCGCCGAATTTTGTTTATAATCTCTCTAATTCTTTTGATGGTGACTTCAATAGCCAGCTCTCTTGTTAAAGATTACTGGTTGTTTTCTATGGTTAGAGTGTTAGTTGGTCTTGCATCTATAGGATTGTGTGTTTCAGGATATGTGTATGGTAAGTCTAGCTAAATAGCTTGGTGTATCGCTTTATAGTCTAAAGTTTGCAGGATCAAAACTGGTCGCCAGATAGACGTTTTTTTTTTCTAGGGCAATACACTTAGTGGACATTGCCCGAACCCCAGGGAAGTGTTGTTTTTAGCCCTCAATTTTATAGAAGGGTTTATATACAGGTATGCTACTGTCACAGCAATTAACACCTATGAATTAAACCCGACATATACGGGTGACACGCCACCCAGGACACCCCAGGAATCTATCTATACATATACAACAAACCAACTATAGCTAATTGATTCAAAAATTAACCTGGCAAAATATTTTTTACCCCACATTTTCACAGAAGGTATTTTATACAGGGGTTACATACCACTCTTGACACCCCATTATTTGTTGCCTATACAACTTTACTCCACAATTTCATACAGGGCTGATATGCAACCCCAAAAATCCATACATATACAGCAAACAAACTGTATATTATAATTCATTGTTTAATGTTACTAGTGACACCCCATGAATTGAACGCCTATACAACTAACAAACAACATTTCCTTAACAGCTATGGAAGTCATGGTGTCAAAGTATCGTGTTCTGTTCGGGCAAGCAGTCCATGCAACATTTTCGTTTGGTTTTATGGTGTTTTCCCTGTTTGGGTACTTAGAACGCCGATGGGTCTACCTCAATTATATTATTTCGGTTCCACTTGCTTTATTGTTGCTCATTTATTTGTGGTAAGTTGCTGTTGATAAACAAACTACTTTAAACTGAAGCTTATAGTGAATGTAAAGCGTAGATTATTTTTAGGGATGCACAATATAGAATTTTGAATCTTTGAGATTCGAATCTCTAGGGATTCGAATCTTTACAAGCAATTTAATAAGAATAGTTAGGATTTGAAATTAAAAACGTAAAATATTGGCTGCGATCCATCGCGCAACAACACACGTGGTACCGATTATGCAGACGTCAGCGTATCGTTTCAGCAAGCGTGCGACAGTGGATAACTATGATAAGAAACTTTTGGTGAATCGTCATTGAAGTAAATTCGTAATCTTAAAACTGTAAAATGGCTTCTTCATTCGTATGTAATACCCGTAATGCGTTTCTCCATACCGAAGGTGCATCTATGGTGCGAAAGCGTCTGAACATTTGCTAAAGCGGTAGCTCGGAAATACAACTTGCATCAAAGCACAACAACATTATCTTATCAGTTGTCCCATACACGTGCATCGTGGACAGACGCGCTTAAAACGAACGCACGCACAAAGAAAGTAGGTCACGTTCGCCAGGCTGTAATCACGTGGTTAAACGCACCTTTAAATATGACGCAATTATTCCAAAGGCGGAAGAGTTATTTACAGACTAAACACGTTAGTATTTGCAATATATATTTCACTTAAACAACTATGTTTTCAATAAACACAATGAATGATATCCTATGTATTCAATTTAATGATATCCTATGTGTTATTTAGTTAGATGATTTTGCAGTGATTAATTTATTATACTTTTACCAATGTATAACTGTGTTAAATAGTAAATTAATGTTTAATTGTGCAAGGGCATTAATAGCTAGTCTTGATACCAAACTGGTGAAATAAAAATTGTCTGGTGTTTGGAAGCATTTTCTCAGCCATTCATTTCAACAACAACCTACTAGACTATTATCCTCCCTCATGGCAGATAGTGTTTAAAGATGTTACATATGATTAAAAAAATATGTAATGGTAAAATATTGCTGCACTACGTAAATTGCTCTCATCACAGTTTAAAAGCATATGGCTAATTCACTATAAATGAGAAATTATATGCACAGCATAGCAAATTTAAATACATGGTAAAACATTCTAGAATAGGATTCAAATTCTAGATTCGAAATATATTATTCTAGAATATTCTAGAATACCTAACTATCCTATATTGTGCATCCCTAATTATTTTATTGAAAATGGAAAAATTGAAAATGGGAACTTTCTTAGACCTTAATCTCATTAGGATAGTTTGGGATATATATGTTATTCTCGTAAATTGGCAAACACAGGTGGTGTTAACACATGGGCAATCGTAAGATAACCTCGTGTCCACCATCGGGTTATCATAGCTATTGCTTTTTGTTGTCAACGATTGAAATGTACCTTAAATGTAGTACAACCCATTAACCGGGTTTAGGCAATGTTCACTAAATTTCTTGCCCAAGAACACAACCGACCAGCTACTAGCTAGCAACCAGTTTCCAAATTTCCAGTTTTAATTAATGTACCAAAGATAATATATATTGATAATCAACAAAGAAACTGGGAAAAACAGCACCACAGTTCTTATGTAAACCAAGTTTTTTTCTCATAAAGCTGTGTCCCCCTCCTCCATTGCACAGGTTGTTATACTGCACACTTTTATTTGATGCTTGATTTAAATACTTTTTCAGGTTTTTTTTATTATTTTTAAATAAGGGTTAGATGACAATTTCCGGCCATACCTATACTTATTAATTAATTTGATTATAGACATCTTTTAACGCCTGTCGTTTTTTCATTATTTTGCAATTGTTTTTAGAGGGTCCTTCTGCATTTTTTCAATTATATTTTCTGTTCTTTTCCTGAACTAAACTTCATTCTATATAGAATAGAATGGAATATATTTGTTTTCCTCCACTAAACTTCTCTTTATCCCCTTCTATTTTATATTTGAAAGGCCCTGTTGTGTGTTTTCATCATGAAAAATAAAAAACTAAACTTCTACCCCCCACAGTATATCATCTGAATCACCACGTTGGTTGGTATCTAAGAAAAGATCGGAGCAAGGTTTAAATGTTTTGAGGGGACTCTCTAATAAAAACGATGAATTTATCAAACAAACTATAAAAGTCTTGGAAAAGAGTAAAACTCCAATATTAAAAGTTAGTGTAGTTTCATGGAAGGGTTATGTACTTGATTAATATAACACAAATCCCTGTGTAAAAAATATATTAGCATTCAGTGCTTCTGGGACATATGCGACCAATATCGCTCTTCAGCTGAAGGGTTGTAGGTTCGATAATGTTAGCCAGACAGTTACTTGTGTCCTTGGATAAGTCACTTTACGTACATTGCCTGAACAAAGCGGATTAATGGGTTCTACCAGATTAAAAAAAAATTGAATCATGCACAACACACTGCAATAGCTCCTATAACCCGACGGTGGGTAAGACGTGATCTGACGATTGCCCATGTGTTATTGCCCATTGCGTTTTATCATTTATAAAACTAATATTTTATATTAACAGGCCTCATACTAATATTCTTCTAAATCTCAGAAATCCCTTCCCAGTGTTGCCACAAATGATTCTGAGGAAGTTATGATTCCTCCAAATAATTCGGGCAACACTGCAGTGTTATTTCGAAATGGAAACCTTCGAATTATAACCTTGATCTTCATCTATAACTGGTTTGCTGCCACGTGTATATACTATGGTCTCACTCTGAACACAGGATCGTTAGCAGGTAAATAGGAATGTACATATATATAGATTTCGATTTAAACGATTAACTGATAATAAAATAAACCGGTTAACAGTTTCACTGCAATTGTTGTTTCAGTTTAAAGAAATTTGAAAATCTTAAAATCTTAAAAAATTGAAATCTGTTCTGTTGCAATTTGCTTTAGTTATAAGAGAGACAAAATATCTTGCATTATTGGAAGAATTACAATATCTTGATACCAATTAACTGATAAGAAATTAAACTGGATTCTCTGTAATTGTTGTTTCAGTTTAAAAAAAATTTCATTAAAATTTAAAAACAATAAAATCTGTTCAGGTGCAATTTGCTTTGTGTGCAAGAAAGACAAAATATCTAACATTATATGTAGAATTACAAAATCTACATAAGGTTTTTACAATAACCTATTCCTTTTTTTTAACTGCTCTAGTTGGTATGCACACAAATCAGAAAAATGTTTCTTAACTCAAAAAAAGCATAAAAAATAGATTTTCACATCGAAATCCAACATTTCCGCAAAGACATACTTAGGGAATACCCAGTTAACCCTTAGAATTTTCACCCAGGAGACCCCTTTCTTAATTTCTTCATCTCGGGCCTGGTTGAGATCCCAGCTAACTTTGGGGCCGTGCTTTCTATCCAATTGTGGGGGAGAAGACCGACTGTGTGCATGTGTAACGCAATATGTGGTCTGAGTCTGGTGGGAATGATGCTGGTGCCGGAAGGTGAGGGGTTTTGACTGGGTTTAAATCAGGGGGGGTTTGGTGGTGTTGATTGGCGCGTTTATAAATCTGGGCTTTTGGCGTTTTTTTATCGGGGGCTTGGTAGGGTTTTAATCAGGATTTTGACGGGATTTGTCTCTGGCTTTTGGGGGGTGTAAACTGGGAAGTTTGTTGGGGTGGAATCAGCGGTAATGAACTTGGCGGGTTATGAATCCGAAGGCTTTGATGGTAACTGGGTTTAAACTGGGGTTTGGTTGACAGGGGGTGTAAATTTGGGTACAGTAAAGACTTGCGTGTAGATTTTCATAAAGATCTTTACCTTTATATCTTCTCTTAATCGGTGGGTTTTAATCCAGGTTTGCTTAGTGTTGGGGTCAAAAGTTCCCACTCAGCTAAAGTTAGCCATGGATTATCAAAATAAATGCAGTTTTGGCATTAAAATTGCAGCTTTAAAAATTAAAAAAAAAATTAAAATAAGTTTATTAATTTGACTGTTTTTAGGAATTTTGTTATTTTTTAAAAATTTATTGGTGGGGGTTAAACTTGTTTTTCTTGTAAGTGTGAACATTTAACCTTAAGTGTCCGTGTAGCTCTACTGCTGTGTTAACGTCTTTTTCTATCATTGCAGAATTTTTTTTAATTTGTCCGATTAGTTGCTACAACATAATCTGTTCCTTTACTCAGGTTACCCGCATATCGGTACCGTGTTATTCCTGATTGGGAAGTTTTGTTCAACTGCTATCTTCAGCACCATCTACCTTTATACTGTTGAACTCTACCCCACTCCATTGAGGTACTGTGTGTTGCGATTGTATTTCATGATAGAACAGGATATTCATGTTTATTCCTATGAGTGGGAAAACCAAGGGGGTTAACACACGGGCAATCGTCAGATCACCAGTTTCCAATATGCAACCCTTCGACTAAAGGCGACACACTGAACCCCTAGACTAATCTCTAGGGCCAGGTTTTTATTTGTGTATATAGAAAAATGCAATGTTACCTTGTGAGGGTGTTCTCACTCAGAAATTTGTCAGATTATCTCATGCCCACCGACGAGTTACCAGAACTATTGCGGTTTACCTGCTTTTTTTAATTCGTGGTATTTTCTTTATTGCCATAAAGAAGGAACAAAATTAAAACTAAATTTACTAACAGATGCTTAATAACATTCCAACAATAACAATAAAATAAATCATTCCAGTTTTAATCTGTCTTTCCCCAGACGGAAGGTGTTTTAATCTACCTACTGTATTATTACCATTTATTCCTGCAACCTTTTTTAATCGTTACCTTTTTCTTAACCTAACTAACATACCGTAAATCTTCGAGTATAGTCCGCAGGGCAAGTATAGGAATTTTTTGGGGGAAAACCGGAAAAACCTAAACCTCATATATAGTACGCATCCCTAACTTGAGTTACAAAAGAAAGAGCAAAAGATTTTTTCAAACAAAAACATTTGTTCAAAGATTTATTCAAATCCTACAAATTCAATGTCACTTTCAGCATTAAATATCTGGTCCATTTCGTAAATGATGCAATATCGTTACACCATTCAATATGGCGATGTCCGCGATCGGATTTAGCAATTGGGTTGACGCTTAAGAAAATATGTTTTTTTAACCTTATGTATAGTACGCACTAGGAATTTTGACCTTAAAATTTCCGGAATAAAATGCGGACTATACTCGAAGATTTAAGTTATATTAAACCCATTAATTGCACAATGCATGACGTCATCAAAATTTTACTAATGTAAAAAAAAGATAATTTATTACTAAACATCTTTTCTGTTGATCATATCATGCTTACAACAATAGTTTTTTGTACAGAAGCTTCTAACATAAAGTGACTTAGCCGAAAAATTACCCGAAAAACACCCGCCATTAAAAGGGTTAATAAAAGCCCCTAATTTCCCCAGAGGTAATGGGGTTGGAATATGTAGCGGTTGTGCCAGAATCGGTGGGCTGGTCTCTCTGTTGGTACTTATGCTTGGACAAGTCAATCCAACTCTTCCGTTTCTTGTATTCGGAGCAATCGCCTTACTAGCAGGTGAGATCGGTAGTTTTTGTCATCGAGTATGGTATTTTTAAATATCAATTTTTAAATAACACTTTTTACTTTTAATTTTAAAAATAACACTACAAACTAAAAAAGTCACCTTTTAATTTTAATTGAAATTCTATTTTTTAATATCAGTTTCAAAATAACACTTTTTAATTTTGATTTCGATATAACGCTATAAACTACAAATAACATTTTTAAATTTTGATTTCGAAATAACGATAAAAACTACAAATAACACCTTTTAATTTTTTAATTCATCGTCAATTTGTTTTCAACCCATAAAACTCCCATTGTATGGATAAATTTACATTGTTTAGCTTAGAGATGTTCTTTTTTGAATCTGTTTGATTTTTAAAATTATTCTGAATTAATAATTTCGAAACTGGTATTTCGAACCGCACTGAAATAGACTTTGAGAAAAAACAAAAATATTTTTCCAGAATTTTTTATAGGATATTCATGTTTATTCTCACGAATGGAAAAACCAAGGGGGTTTTCACACGGGCAATTGTTAGATTACAATGCGTCCACTGTGGGTTACCGGAGCTATTGCAGTGTGTTGTGTATGATGGAGACGTTACTTTAATTCGGTAGCACCCATTAATCCATTGGCTTCAGTCTCTTCAGACATTGTTCGCAAAGTAAAATGCTTTGTCCAAAGACACAACCAACTATCGCTTGACTAGTTTTATACCTGCAACCCTTCGACTAAAAGGCAACGCTCTAACCCACCAAGGTATTTGGTCAGTTTCTTAGCAGACATTTAAACTTCTTCACCACAAAGTGTAGCAAATGATTAAATTCATTCATTTCAGCTGTCCTGATAGCGTTTCTTCCGGAAACTAAGGGAACGAAGCTTCCAGAGACGATAAAAGATGTTGAAATAATCTACAATCAAAAGAATTTATCCCTGCTACAACAATGCATATGTAGAACAGCATGAATCCTTGCTAAAATCAACTTTTCGGCACTAGAGAAAAAACACGGTTAAAACACATTACTTTATAAAAACGTCATAAAACCCACTGTGGTCGCTAAGTAAACTTGCTGTTCCTAGTTTCTCCATTCGTCAAAACATACCTTCCGGCTACTCTTATTGATAATTTCGATAATTCTTTGTTTATCCACTGTGATAGAATTGAACAAGATCTACCTTTTAATTGATTAATTAGAATATTTTCCAAATTGTGTGTTTAAAGCCTCAATTAAAAATATGTGTCTGATAGTAGCGCTGCGTGGGTCTGGGTTGGAATTATTATTATTTTTTTTAAAGTGTTGAAAAAAATTATTTTCTCTGGTGAGAGATTATCTTACAGCCAGTCCGACAGTTATAAGTTTGAAACCAACTGTACTAGTCGGTACATGCATTGGTATTTTATATTAGTTGTTTTTTCATTAAAAAACTAATTCTAAAAATTTTACCACCAGTAATTATTTTCGCTCTCTTTATCTGTTGATAAAAAGTTGCAAGCAATATACGTTTTACGGAAAGATTATCTGAAAATTGCAAGCGCAGATAAAACGTGATTATCTTAATTTATACAAAACATTACAAACTTTTTTCCAATCTAGTAGGGTCTATAGAGTTCTAGTAAAATTGTAAAAAATGTTGTCGATTTTTCTTAAATACCTTACACGTTAAGCAACTAGATTTATATAACGCCATTGGTGCTATATCTTGCAACAAACAAATTTTCCATTCGATTTAGGAGTATAAATCCTAAATTGGGGCCTTTAAACATTAAAAATCTTACACCGTAAAAACTGAAGTTACAAACAATTGTAGGCACGATCGTGTTGCCGAATTGGTTAATACAACCAATACATATACGAATCGTACACAAAATCGGTCTTGGTGGTGAGATCATTTTGGGTTCAAAACCTAGCCTGTTAAAGAAAAAATTGTTTTATTAAAAGTTCGATGACCGCCTATAAATCCTTAAATGCGTCTTGTTCCTCAAATAAACAATAATGACGTTCTGCGTTACATTAAATGATTGTGTATGTGTGACATTATTATAATAGTAGTTTTTAATCTTTGAAAACGTACCCTCTAAACCTTTGGATTTTTGTATGCATATTGAAAACACTTTTGAATCCACATTGTGCCTTAGTGTGACAAATCGTGTTTTAACCCATTTAAAATTCCTCTGCATTACATTTGCTTCAGCTTAAAAAGAAATTATTTTTACTTTTGAAGATAAAAAAATTTAAATATTCAAAAATAATTTTTTTTAGTTAAAATATAAGCGACCTGTTCCTAAAAAGTTTTTATCTTGGTTGTGTTGTGTCATAATTAACATTTGTGTTCCATTTGCTTTAGCAAATACAAGCAATTAAAGTTGACGCTTGATTTTATTCCGATCGCACGACATTTCTAGACAGAGTGGTATCGGGTAATACGCATAGCGCGTCGTATGGCTGAGCGGTATCCGGTAATACGTGTAGCGCGTTGTAAGACGGAGACATCAGTGGTTTCGTGAGTCGCCTTGATTCCAAACTGGTTAGCCATTTGGTTGTGTGTGCCCTTGGACAAGACACTTAATGAACATTGCCTGATACAAAAACCGTTCAATCATATATATGGACGCTAGGTAATGATTACCTGTGTGAGAACGCCTAATTGCAAAATCGCAAAATATTGCACGTGTAACAACCCCTTTGCATTTACCCATTAGCGAAGATAAGCTTAATTGTCTAACCAACCAGTTAGCACATTAGATTGTGTTGTGTTACATGTTGGTAGTCCTTATTCTGCCACGCATAAATCATCGCGTCGATGGTGTAACGGTTAGCATTGGTGCCTTCCAAGCACTAGTTCCGGGTTCGACTCCCGGTCGACGCAATATTTTTATTTTTGCCTTATTTCAATGATGTGGACAAGCAGCATTTTTTAGAGAATTTATTTTTACCCTCTTGTTTGTTGCTAAAAGCTAAACGAGACAGTCATTGTAGCCAATATACGTTTTGTTAAAAGGTCCTTGGAACATAGAAAACGAGCTGTCGCCAAGATTAAACAAGATCATCACTATTTATACAAAATAGCATATACATGTATGTAAATATTTTAAGAACTAGAGCTTAAATTGAGTGTGTCGTTATCGGCCTAGATTTTTCTAACAGTTATTAACCATGACTTGCAAAATTGCTTTGCTTAAAAATATAAATTTACCCTAAAATTAACAATTTTTTTAATAAAAACTTAGTTTTTAACTGTTTATTGCACTAAGGGACAGTATCGAGTAAAATTACACCAATCGTTGTGAACGTTGTTACGGAGGCAGATGACGTAGATGAAAGGAAATTGAATCTCGCAGATGACACAATATTTTTTCTGAAGATTCACTAAAATATGTCAATAAACATTTTATTCCGATTCTTAACCTTTGGTCTGAAAATCGCCAGTTTTACCAACCTAATTATTAAGTCGGATAATGTCTGAAGTTTAGAAATATAACAAGAACATATACTTATTTAGCCGAACATGGATAACAAGTTTACTTTGAAGATTTGTTTACTCATAGATCCAAGAAGACACAAACATCATACACCATGCACAAATTACCAAATGTGCTTTAAAAGGGACCCTGCTTGCATAAGCATACAGCGTATTGGCCTAATCAAAATGTGTTATGCTACTCGTCGTGGTTGACATGTAAACGACACTCTCTAGTTAATTAAATTTTTTTTTGTTTTTTTAATATTGGTAATATTAAGTTTTGCGCGCGTCTAGTTTAGAAATATACTTTTTTTCAATTTTTTTTGTCGTTTTTCGTTGTTTTGCCGTGCCCGTGGGTATGACAAGGCATTAACAGAAAATACCTAAATCCATTGAATTAGTGGTTTGTGTAACCTCACGATAAATCATACAGCCCATTAAGTTATGTCAGCCCATAGGATGAATATCAAATCAAGTGACACTCGATCGGTAATTACCAATTAAGCACAATTAGATCGTGTTGTGTTACATGTTCGTAGTCGTAATTCTGCTTCCCAATCTACACCGCGTCGATGGTGTAACAGTTAGCATTGGTGCCTTCCAAGCACTAGTTCCGGGTTCGACTCCCGGTCGACGCATTTGAGTTGTGTCTCTTTGTTTAGTTTAGTTTATTCATTTTTTGCCCTAGTAATTAAAAATGGCAGGCGAATAAAATCACGACACGGGAACAGCAAAAGACGGCAAAACGAACAGTCGTTAAAACACGTCATTGAAAAAAAGAATATAATTTAATAAATATAGCGGACGCGGCCGCCAAACCTAGGCGAAAGAACAATAATGTGCAAACAAAATTTAATTAAAACCAAACAATAGAAATCCCTGAAGAAAAGCGTGCGGTAAAGCGCGACCAGTACTGAGGGGGAGCCGGCTTTAGGAGAAGGTGTGGCCCGAAAGCGTGGACCAGAGTGGAAAAAGAAAAATCCCCTAAAATGAAATTCCACTAATGTCAAATGACACTATTAGTTCAAGCACAATTAGTTCATTCATTTTTGCCCCAGTATTAAAAAGTGACAAACGATTCAAATCAAGTTTTAATTTTAAACACGACTCTCCGATTTTAAATATATTACAATTGAAAAAAAAGTTCTAACAACCTGAGCCTTACTTGAGTTTGTAATTTTTTCATCACACAATTGTTAGCAAACCGAATCATAAAACTTTGGATTTAAAGAGAATATGACTTAATACATTTGCTTAAAAAAACATAATATAAGAGACAAAAAGTAATTTTGCTTAATATATTTTACACTTTTTCTGACGAAAATCAAAGATTTTTGAATATTTTAGATCAAAAAATTAAAATTATGTTTTGCGGTCGGTCTACCATGTACTAACATACCGTTTACCAATTATTTTAATGGGGCGTGTCAAAGATTATCGCTTGCTGATTTTCCTTAATTAATTAGTAATTAGTACAATTAGATCGTGTTGTGTTACATGTTCGTAGTCGTAATTCTGCTCACGCAACACGTGCGCGTCGATGGTGTAACGGTTAGCATTGGTGCCTTCCAAGCACTAGTTCCGGGTTCGACTCCCGGTCGACGCATTAAAGTTTTTTGTTTTTATTTTCAGTACTGCCTCATTTTAATAAATCTAAACGGCAATATTTTCCAGGCTTTCAATTTGCATCCACAATAAATTGTTAAGATATTCATGTTTTATTCCCGTTTGTGGAAATACATAAAAGGTGTCATCAAACATCAGATTACGTCACTCCTAACGACGGTATACTGGAGCCGTAGTGTGTTGTGTATGATCGGGACGCCATGATTGGGAAGAATTAACCCCCAACTCGAGACATGGCATGAACGACAAATGTTCTTGCTTATTTAAAAACTTGCAGAGAAACTCGCGCTATTCTAACAACGATAAGCCCTTGTATTTGTAAGATACTTAGTTCGCCATTACCGTATCGTCATTATCTCATTCAAACAGACTACATATTTGTATTGGTTAGCTAATTTTTCCCACGTTCGTTATGGTAATATATAAAAAAGGCAGGATAAATTTAAAAAAAATCAGGAAAAACGGCAAAACTATATCAGTTTAAACTCATAAGCAAAACAGCAGCGTTATATTCAAAAGGACGCAAAAAACGGCAAAACTATAGTAGTTCAAAATCTTAAGCAAAACAGCAAGAATAAAGTTAAAAAGAAAAAACGAATTGGATCTCCGGTTAGCAGTACACGTCAGCGACTGTAGTTGTTTTCGACCTGGATAAAATGGCAACGTAGACGTTTCTTACCGTTCTCAGGGGATTAAGGTTGCAAAGTAAATACTTAGCGGTGTTTTAGCGTGATTGATTGGTAGCAGGTTTATTGGCGCCGTCTTATCATCGTCAAGATGATAATAAGGTTTACCGACCTAACACTTGAGTGAAAAGATAAGACCCTGTATATATAAATTGAAGCGACAACAACAGATTCGTTCAAAACAACCAGGGGGCAAAACTGGTAACCACTCCCCCCAGTTTATATATAGCTGTATATATCTGCGGTGTTAGATGTATTTACAATTTTTTCAGCCAAAATTGCAATTCGGCCTAAAAATGTATAATTTACGGTGGAGTAATGTGTCATAAAACGTGTTACTATTTTATCTAAATTTAGAAAAGTGTTGCGATTGAATCTAGATTTAGTAAAGTGTTTCGACGTAATCTGTATCAAGTTATATAGTACTTCTGTTTTATCTGGCTTAAGTAAATGTTGCAATTTATTTTAAATTTAGTAAAGTCTTACGATTTAATTTAGATTTTGCAAGGTGTTATGATTTTATTTGGGATTAGTCGGATGTTGCGGTTTAATATAGATTTAGTAAAATATTACGATTTAATCTAGATTCAGTGAAGTGTTACTATTTAATTCGGAATTGTAACAACAAGTTTTAATCTGGATTTGGTTTAATGTTTCTATTTAATTTAAAGTGTTTTGATTTAATATGAATTTCACTTGCACTTGACTTAATCATATTTTTTAGAAATAGTCATTTAAACATATTGTTTCTAAACATTCGTTTTCACTTTCAGATCGACATAATGTTGAAGTACATACTTCTGATATTACTGTCAAGCTCTGCACTCGGGCTTCCGTCAAGCCAATGTTCTGCAAAAGTGGACTTGCTTGAACAACGGATTGCAGAGCTTGAAAGAAGGCCTATAAGTTGTGAAACCTATGCATGTGGAATTGAAGGTAAACCGACTGTAAATAAAAAAATATTCTTTCTTACTTGTTTTATGAAAACAAAATGTTTTTATCACGAAATCCATAAAAATCAACAAAACTACGTGCCCACTGCCGGGTTACCGGAGCTATATTGCAGTGTGTTGTGTATGATGTGGACTTTCCTTTTATTCGGTAAAACCCATTATTCCACTGGATTAAGGTAATGTCCGAGCTATGTTTGTTTTTTCTTTTTTACCAAGCCAAGTTTCGAACCCATTATAGGCTCGTTACTAGGACCGGTTTATGTGTATAAGAGTCGGTATATGTATCGGTCGCGTTAACCATTTGGCCACACGACCGTACGGATGTCCAGACTATGTCCGTCAGGTGCATTACCGAAGGACACAACACACCAGCTAGCGACTTGTAACTCTTCGGCTAAAAGGCGACTTTTAAAGGCTAAAAGGCGACGCACTAATCCACCAAACTAATCGGTGTTTATTTTCTTATACCCGTATAAAACTTGAATAACCTATACATATCGTCCAGGTCTATCACAAGAGGTACAAGTGTCTCAAGAATTACAAGAGTCACAAGAATTACAAGTGTCCCAAGAATCGCAAGAGTCACAAGAATTGAGACCAACTAGTTGCCAAGACTATTTCCTACTCGGTCTCGAAACAGACGGTATATACAAGATTTTTGTAGGTGGCGAATGGGCTAAGGTTTATTGTAACCTTAGCGGTGGAAATAATGCATGGTTGGTAAGTAAAAGTGATTTGTACCTTGATATTGTTTATATTCAAAATCTGTCTCATGCCTATGTATTTTTACTGTTCAGAAATGGACGTATTTTTTGCTTAATTTAAACATGTTTTGTCGTATTGTTATTGCTTAATTTAAACATGTTTTGACGTATTGTTATTGCTTAATTTAAACGTTTTTTAAAGTTTTTTAATTGCTAAAGTTAAATGGGTTTAATGTAATAAAGGAGCAAAAATAAATTAAACACCCAGGTCATTCAACGAAGACAAGACGGGGAAGTTGATTTCTATAGAAATTGGTCGGCTTATAAGAATGGATTCGGAAACAAATCAGCTGATTTTTGGCTAGGTGAGTTTAGACTTCTCTAGCCCATGATATGCTATTGGTTCCAAATCCAAATGTTGGGGTTAAATGAAATTACAATGTTGCATGTAACTGTTTTGGCCTGAAGTTTAATATAAAAATACCTTTTTTTATTAAAATAATTTTTAAATAAATTAAATTAAACAAATTATTTTTAGTGCTTTAACGACTCTTGTTTTTCCATATTTTAACCGTTTCTTAGTTTTCTTATTTCAATTTTACAAGGATATGTTTCCAACCCAATTATGAGCTCTATAATAATATCATTTTTATATATAGGAAGCGGTATGTGGTGAATCGATCGCCTTAACCATTCGGCCACGCAGCCATTTGTTTATTAATGTTAACTCTCCAATCATTTAAATAATATTGTGTCTTTTTGTCACCTCGTGAATAAACAAAAGCTAAACCAAGCCTTTTTTAATACGAACCATTTAGTCACACATCTGATCGTTATTTTTTTATTCTCCAATCCTATGTAAATAAACATTTAAACATTTAAACCATTATTTAATACCATACAGGTCTTCATAACCTACACCTGTTAACACGAGACGGAAACTACGAGCTAAAGATAGTGATGAGAGACTGTCAGGATGTAGAAAAGCACGCTACATATTCGTAAGGACTTTAAATAGTATCCGTTAAAATTGTTTTTTAGTTTGTTTTCTGTGTTAATTCAACAGAGTCAATTTTATGCAAAACGGTTTTTCAAGTTTTTCTATATTTTATACGAAAATCATGTTTAATACGAAAATCATGTTGACACTTTACGTGTTCCAGGACATTCAGAGTTGCGGGAGCATCAGATTTATACAAACTGGAAATCGGAGGCTATAGCGGAACCGCTGGTAAATGTTAATTATGAATTGGGTTTCCATAATGAATAATCCTCGTGAATTAGAAAATGCAAGAAGTGGTATACAATCGTAGGATTGACTTGTTTCCACCGTCAGGTTATCTAAGCTATTGCACTGTAATGTTATAATGTGTTGTAAATGTTCCAAAAGTTCATGTTAAGCCCATTTATCCACTGGGTTTAGGCAAAGCCCGCTAAATCCATATACAAGGACATAATCGACTAAACTAGCGGCTGGTTTTGACCCAACAACCTTCCGACTGAACTCTTTAACCGACTGAACATATTAATGTGGTTATAAAGCGAATCATAACTATATTCAACCATACTTGTAGTATTTGACTAAAAATGAATTCGTTTTCATCCAGGTGACGCACTTGCTGTTAACAATGGCGCTTATTTTTCAACAAAAGACCGAGACAACGACAAATTTCGACTCCATTGCGCCACCCATCGACGAACTGCTTGGTGGTACAAGGGGAATTGTGGGGACGCAAATTTAAACGGACCCTACTTGCCGTGTGGGTATTATGAAGACGCCGTAGCCAGTTATTACACCTTCCACGATCAATTCTATGGACTTAGATTTATTGAAATGAAAATTAGACGTCGTTCAAGAAATAATCAGTAAACTATGGTCAACTGACATCACCAAGGCCGTAATTAAAACCAGATATCCCAGTAATTTGAGTCGGTTAAAGCCTTTACTAACACAACATCATATGAATTTAAAGAAACATAAAAAAAATTGTATATTACAGCTTCTTAGTTGTTGTTTATTTTAGTATTTACGTTTTAAGCGTTACATTATCAAAAAACAACATTTATGAGTTTGAATTTTACAAGTCTTGCTTTGAACAGTCTACAAAGCTATGCGTTAGCCTACGCAATTACTGTTTTAATGTAAAAAAAAGTTTTAAACATTTCGTACTTTACTTCATTTCATGGAATATATATAGTAACATGCTACAGTCAATATTCTATAAAGATGGTAAAGTTACAGTCAATGTCCGATACAAGGTACCTTTTAATCATTGATCAAGTTATTTGCTTCGTAATCTTGCATGCCAAATAAAATCATTTTGTTTGATCAAAATATTAATGTTGGTTTAAACAGCAATGGTTAGTCGTAAATAATACGACATTTACAGAAGGTTGCCCAAATGCGTTTTAAATTCGGCCAAATAGTGTGGAGGGTCAGTCTAAAGGGGGGTCTTAATGAACTAGTCGCCAGCTGGTCGGTTATGTTTTTGGTCAATTTACTTAGCGAACTTCGCCTGAACCAGTTTATTAAAACTAAAAGAACACCTTCACCATGTACCACACAACATAATATCTTCCTAAACCCACCGTGAGCGGCACGTCATATGGCGATTGCCTGTGTGATAACACCCCCATTCGTTTTCCCATTTACGAGAATAAAACATTAATGTCCCGTGCTATCCAAATAAGGGTCACTTTATTAACTTAGTTTTATGAATGGTGGTAAAAGTTTAGTGCGTTTGAATTTAGTTATTACAGTTTTCATTTAAAACCGTTCTTTGAAGTAAAAGGTAATTCATTGATAATAAAATTTAATCGTTTTTGCCTGAAATAACCCTGTTAGGATTGATTGTTAAAGAGTTTCTGAATAATGTCTGCTATATTAGTATATTTAGAGAAAAAAACATTAATTGAAATAATTTTAGAATATAAAAGAGAACATTTAAGCTTTTAATACACATTTAGATTAGTGTAGGTTTAAAGCAGGGTCGGCAACCTTATTCACTTAAAGAGCCAGTTTAACCGATGTTCTACTAAATAAATTCAAAGGAAGCCGCGAACATATTTTTGCAATAAAAGAAAAATTACATTGTGTGACATAATGACGCGATGGTCCTGTTTATTTCACCTATGTATTGTTATTAAACTTATCAAGCACTAGCTAAAGCAGGGGTGGGCAACCTTTCTCGGCCTGGGTGCCAAAATCGGCTAAAATTAATGGAAAAATCCTTCCGCGTGCCAACTAACAATTCGTGAGAACATATTTCTGTTTTTGAATGTTTACTCCTAGTCTCCTACCTACTATAATAGGAGTTGTACTATTTCCTACTATAGTAGGAGTTCTGTACTTTTGAATTGCACTAATGTGACATCAAATAGCTTCTTGTGATGTCATAAATGCCTATAGCCTGTAAGCTTTCATGACAAATTGTTTGTTAAGTTAATTGGAAGAAAAGTTGCGTGAAAACTTAATTTTATTTTTTATCTTCACTGCAAAATAAGCAAGCGCTGTACTATTACTGATAGAGCAAACCTTAGGCAGGTGAAAAAGTGTGTTCAACGATGAATTTTTACTCTCATTACCGCAATTTGATAAACGTAACGATGAGCTTATGTGAAATAAGTTACCGGTCTTTTTTCTTCCCGAAATATGCATTTATGACGTTTACCGATACCGAATGACCTTACCGGTACATCGTACATCATGTTTAGCCTTATAACACTTTGTATCTCAAATTGCTAACAAAAGTAAATTAGGATGCTAAGGGTAACTGATATTAACTACATCTGGTTGGCTGCACAAACGTACAAATTTCTCTCACGTTCGTCTGTGGCAGCAGGTTAAGAATTTTGCAAACTGATTGTTGTACTCTTTGGTGTTTGTTGAGTAACAATAACACGGTAATAAATAATCAAATCTTTACAACTTACGGCAATAAACAGTTTATGCACGTGGCCAAAGCTCAAATAATACAACAACTTTTAAGTTATCATCTTTAAGAAAAGGAATCTAATTTCCTTGAACTAGCGTGCCAGAAATACGAGCTCGCGTGCCAAGTTGGGCACGCGTGCCAGGGGTTGCCCATGCCTGAGCTAAAGTATCAGTAAAAACAATAAGAGCCGCAGATTGCCGACCCTTGGTTTAAAAAATAGTATATTCATGTTTATTTCCGTGCATTGGATAATACAAAAGGTGTTATGAGTCGATTAGCTGGACACCAGTTTCGTTATAGTAGACATTCGGCTGAAATCTGCCGCAATAATCCACCAACTTAATAGGTCGAAAAATCTATGTTAGATAAGGCTAGTTTCGATTTAAACTCTTCTGGATAAAAACTTGCGAAAGTTCTTGTGGGTCGTATCTTATTGTGGGAATTTTTTATACTCGTTTTACAACATACGCGATATTTACCACCCAAATGCGCGAAAACTCACTTTGAAGCACCGTTGACTACTTTAGTAGGCATGCATAAATCTTTATTGTCCATTCAAGGCGATCAAACTGTAAAATACTGTAAGTCTTAAAATCTGTTGACTTCTTTGGTAATGTGAAAGGATGGGTGTTTAACGAAGGGGGTGTGAACACTAAAACCTTCTTTAAGGTAGGAAGTAGGGCTTATACGTGTTTGTCCCTTGAGATAGGGAAATCTGGAAACGATTCAAAAAAGGCATTCTCTAGAACAGCGAACTGTCAGGTCACCTAAGCTAGGTTGTAAATAGTTGTATACGAAAGTTAGTGACTTTTAATTTTTGTTTAAAACATATATTCCACTTAGTTAAGGTAAGCGGTTGCCAAATACACAAGAGACTTGCAAGATGTTGTTATGTAACTTGCAAACTGCAGACGGCAAAGCGTACCCTTACTAGGATGAATGTCATTTAAAAACGAACATGTTCTTATAGTTGATACAGTATAGTCTAGTTTCTTTACGAGTGTTAGTATTAATGCAATAATATGCTTGCGTTTTTTGAGTATTTATGTAATATACTTGCGTTATTCAAGTACTAATATATTTATAGTAATTAGTACATGCGTCCAATTTTGTCCTCCTAAGGTAACGTTTTCCAAACTTTTTTTGTGAACTTCCCAAATCTAAGTTTGTTTTCTGTGATATTTTAAGACCCAATCCGCAAACAATGTATAACAATGACAAAATAATTTGTATGGATGATTTCGGCATAAGGATCGTTTTAGTGTCAGCAGTTTATTACTCTACTTTTACCTGTACTATAAACAGTGACAGGTAAACAGTGATACTGCGCACAATCTTTAACATTTTACCCTATTTAGACCTTATTTAAGTATCTATTGGGATACTTTGGGAACTTAGATTTTATTTAAGTATTTATTGGGACACTTTGAAAACCTCTGCTTTATATAGAAATAAGTTTTAGCTAATATACGGTGTGCCTGAATGGTTAACGCGACGGATAAATATACCGAATCTATACCAAAAACTAACTTGGTGACAAGCCCATCAAAAGTTCGAAATCTTGCCCGATAAAACAAAATTTGAACCTAATATCCGATCATTGTTAGTTCTGGTTTAGATAAATGTAGACCACCTAGAGTATTACTTTGGTGTTTTAGTGCGCCACCTTTCAGGTGAGGGTTGTAGGTTCGAAACTGGTCGCTGGCTAGTCGATTTTGTCAAGGTACTTAACGAACATTGTCGAAACCCAGCGGCTTAGTGGGTTCTACTGAATTAAAGGAACGTGTGAATCATATACAACACACTGCAATAGCTTCGGTAACCCGACGGTGGGCGTGAGATGATCTGACGATTGTCCGTGTGTTAACCCTCCTTTTTTCCACTCACGTGATAAACACGAGTATCATATCCTATGACTCAGTATAACTGCATAATGATAGTGTACTATAAATATTTACATTTTATAGATACAAACTGTTGTGAGATTATTACCATTGTGGATAAAAATCACTGTAAGAATGGAAAATCGGCGGACACACATAGAAGCATCTGATGTAGACCTTGCTTTGGAAGAAGCTGGACACTGCGGTTTATATCATGCTTGGTTGATACTGTTAATGGCAGTTCCTAATATTCTTGTTGGTGCTCATATGGGATCTTCCGTATTTGAAGCCATGATTCCAACCCATTACTGTGTCACACAACAAGCAGATGACATTTCAACGGTGATTGGTTAGATCAGTGATTCTTAAACTGTTTTCAGTCCCGCATATTTGAAGTTTGTCATTCGTGCTCACCTCTCATCGGGCCTCAAAAATTACCCTGTTTGTATGAAGAATGCAACTGTTTTGGGGAAAATAGTCGATTAATTTGAGGCTGGTAACGATATTTAAATGTAGAGCTGCTTTTCATCAATATGTCACTGTCATGCTTGCGCCCCCATGTGAAGCTTTCACGCCCCAGTTTAAGAATCCCTGGTTTAGATTGTTTAAATAGGATAAAATGCCGATGTTTAATACCGGTAAATTTGAAAACTTAGGGATTTTTTTAAACAATGGTAATCGTCAATTTTTCTCGCATCATCCGTAAGTCCCTGGCCTTTTAGCCGAAAGAATGTAGGGTCGAAATTGGTCGCTAGTTAGTCGGTTACCTCCTTGGGCAAGGCTCCTAAAACTGATAAATTGTCCAAATCTTGCACAATTAACTGTTATTCAACGGTGAGCACAAGGAAACCTGACGATTGCCTTTGTGAAACGCCCCTTAAGTTTTCCTAATCAAGAAAATAAAATACGAATGTCAATCATGGTGGTTTGATATTTTGTGATTTGTTTTAGTTTGAACTGCACAGTAGATTTTGTTGTGTGATGCATTAATGATAATCAATATTACAAATGTGTTTTACCAGGCATGTAATATTACATGGAACCCTACAAACGACGCATTAGCTGTGCCGGAGGATTTGGAAGGAAAATATTCCCCTTGTCATATGTAAGTAGAAAATATGTAGTGATATCCGGAAAAATTAACTCTTATTTTATCATTTAAACAGGATAGACGTTTCATTTATATCCTGGCGGGTGGGAAAATCACGCTGGTTCATTTATCCGCCATTTTCGCTCAATAACGCGCGACCACTGTCCAGTTGTCAGAGATAGTGTAGTCGTTGTATATTATAAAGGCGTTGCTACTGTTAAAGTTTAACCCATTAATTCAATGGGTTCCAGCAATATCGTCTAAGTCCCTGATCTACAACAGACTAACCAAGGTCTAGTTTCGATTATACACCCCTTCGGTTTAAAGGCGGCACGACATCGACTGGAGAGCATTTTATCAAACTATATGTTTTTACTTTAACCAAATTCATTATCCTTGATTTTACTTAATCGCTTATTACAGATATCGAGACCAACATAAAGATTAAAAAAAAATTTCATCTGCGTTTGCTTCCTTTTTTCCTTTTTTTTATTTTAACCCTGACTAAGTTTCGAGTCCATTTCTGGTTCGATGTCTAGACCGTTTTTTGTAAATTGTTCGGTATATGTGTCAGTCTCTATTTAAATTCGCCCACACGACCGTACATTTTTTCATTTTTAACTTTCATGGTGACCTATTTTTATTCACTTGATTGAAAAAACACAAATCATCATCACCTATCAGTATTTTTTCTTTTTTTTTCTTTTTTTCTAAAAAAAAATAAACTAAACTATCCGTTTAGGTAGATTCCGTTACGGTAGTTCCCCAACAATGAAAAATGGTTGCATATTGGATTGAAAGCTCATTGATTTTTTTTAATACGCCGTTCTTTTGTGGTCAGAACTGTGCAGCACAGTAATAATACAAAACTATTTTAATCCCAAGTAAAATAAATGTTAGTGTGCTGATCGGTTTGAATTAAAAAAACATTGCATAAAGAAAACAAGAATCCGTACTGTAACATTGGTACCAGAGCAGGGCCAGACTTATGGAACAAATTACTATTATAATTTAAGTATGTGTAATTGTGAAATTTGAAGAAATTTAATGTCCTACCAAGTATCTTGGTGGACTAGTTTTCAGCTATATGACCCCTTTTAGCTATAAGGTTGCAAGTATTAAATTGGTTGCTAGCTAGTCGTTTTTTTCATGCACAAGGCACTTAGCGGAGATTGCCTGTACCCATTGAAATAATGAGTTTTACCCATCTAAAGGTACGTCTTAATCATACAAATCACACTGCAATAACTTTGGTCACCTGATGGTGGGCGCGAGGTAATCTGATGATTATCTGTGTGTTAACCCACTTGTGTCACCAATTCACAGATTTAAACATGAATATCCTAACTTTAACAAACTGAAACAAATTCAGGTATTACTATGACAATGTTACGGACATCGACTGCAAATTTTGGACTTTGGATAAAAATTCAACTCCAACTGTTGAGCCTGGGATTCGAACCTGTGATCATTGGATCTTTGATAGATCCGTCATGAGTTCCACTATTGTAACTGACTTCGAGTTGGTGTGTTCCAAAACATGGATGAGCTACATGTCACAATCATTTTTCATGGCTGGGGTACTGGTAGGAAACATTGCAATAGGATTGACATCAGACAGGTAAGATTCTGCATTTTTTTAAACATGTTTGTTTTTTGTGAGTTTTATTAATTTTTTTTAATAACTTCTACACATTCCATGTAGATTTGGCAGACGTTCTGCTTTCCTGGTCAGTAGCATTGGGAGTTTAACATTTGGTGTTGCATCAGCGTTTTCCAATTCTTTTGTCATGTTCAGTGTTTTGAGGTGTCTCACTGGCATATTCGTCTACTGTATGTTCCCTGTTCTTTTTACTTTAGGTAAGTGAATAGAATTAAATTTTATTTGTACGATAATCTGCATTTAGATGGGGTAGAATATTTATGGTTTTTACTTTAATTGGGAAATGATATGGGCATTACACGGGTAATCATCAGATTACCTCGCGCCCACAGTCAGGTTACTGGAGCTATTGCAGTGTGTTGTATACGGTTAAATATTTCTTCAGTTTGGTAGAACCAATCATTCCGCTGAGTTCGGGTGATGTCCACTCATATTTCAAGGACAAAACCGACTAGCATGTGGTTTGAACCTGTATTATATGAATGCCATGAACCAGTGTGTACATTACATTAGCAGGTGTTGGCATAATAGCATTTGAAACCAGTAATATAGATCTTAAATGTCTATTTATCCAAGTGATTACTGTGCGTAACAAGTAATAATCATACTTAAACTGTTGTAAATGACATAACTTGGGCTAATCTTAGATTTTAACCACTTTAGAACCGACTAATTTTCTTCTAATAAGATTTGTCTTTATTTTAAACATATTTACCAAATTGATTTATTTCTTTTAAACAGTGTTTCTAAGTTAGTTTTTAAACAGTGTTTCCAAATTTAAAATACTCTAGTTCTTTTGTAGTGTCTGAGCTGGTGGTGGCGAGACATCGTGCAGCACTAGCTCAGTTCGCTGAAGCTGGTTTTGCTGTTGGACTCATGATCCTTCCACTACTGGCATTCTGTGTAAAGGACTGGCGGAAATTACAACTCTCCATTTCCGTTCCCATCGCTGTATCCATCATTGTGTGGTGGTGGGTCTTTAACTGTAAATTACTTTGTCAAAACAACAATAACACGTCTATTTTTAAATTAAAAACAGTTTGTTTATTGTATAATAGATTGGAACGCAAGCAGTGCCTGAACCCATTGGAATAATGGGTTAAAATATAAATTAAGAAACGGCTTAATCATATAACACTTTTTAATGGCTCTAGTACCCAACAGTGGGTGCGAGGTAAAGATTTCCCATGTGTTAAATGCCCATTGCAGTTTCCCATTCACAGGGATAAAACATGAATATCCAATTAAATTCAAAGATACAATAAGTGGTGGTTGCGAGGTAATCTGATGATTACCTGTGTGTCGACACCCACATGAATGTGCAATTTAGATACAAATATACATATCTAATGACTTTACCAACTTCAGGGTGCTCCCTGAGTCCCCCCGGTGGTTAATATTGAATGACAAACGAAAGAAAGCGGTTGATGTTATCGGAAACGTACGCAGAGTCAACAATCTAGCTACGGGTTGTAAACCGGATAGAGAAAATGGTATAGTGTTGTTTATACCTCTGTTTTTTCACCACGGGTGGGAACTTACTAGTTTTGAATGTCGTTTCATCGATCAGAAGATAACAATATTGTTATAACACATACTGAAATGGCAAAAATCATTATTTTTGGTAAAACAAAATATATATATTTTAACTGATCGAAATAACTTTATGCAAGGTACTTTGCACACATTGCCTGGACACAGTGGATTAATAGTTTCTACTAAATTAAAGAAACGTCCCAATCATACACAACACGTTGAAATAACTCTGTTAACCCGACATTGAGAACAAGCACAAGATAATCTGACGATTGCCCGTGTGATAACGCACATATCCTATATATCATATTTCCATGCATACAGTGTTACTTTCCAATACCTGGTTTCTTTTATTCTCCCAGATGCTGAAGGAATAGAAGAACTGAAAACATTTACTCTTAAAATATCTAAATCCACTGAGGTTATTGCGACATCATCAAAGACATATGGTATCCTGGATATTGTGAGAACAAAAAATCTAAGAAGAATTTCGTTTGTTCAATTTTATCAATGGTAATAAAACTAGTGTTTCAATTTGTTGATATATAAATATTTTTGACACGGTTTTGTTGATATTTTTATAAATTCTATTTTTTAAACTGCAGCGGTAGTTTTAAACAGTTAAACTCAATTTTGTTGCTTGTTGCACCACTGCATAGGATTTGCCGTTCGCTTTTTTCAATACTTCATCTCTGTTGATTGTAACACTGGTTTGTTTGCAAGAGGGTTTTCTACAATAAAATGAGTAGATTAAACAAACATCAATCCAAAGTTAACGATATTAAAATGTAAACTATTCAATTAGTAAACTTTTTTCAGTTTGTAGAAGTGGTAATTCGATATTACTATTTTTACATTATTTTATAGTCTGTTCTACCCCTATGCTGCAATCGTAGTATGGTAGTATAATTGTAAAATTGCAACCTCGTAGATATAAATATAACAAAACTTTCTTTTTTGGTATCTTTACCAAAAATGTACTTTTTTAGTCACTGGCAACAATCCAGTAGTATATTGCTTAAAGTATATTTCTCAAAAATATTTTTTTTATATTTGTCAATTGGTTAGTAAGTTAAGGTAAAACTTTCATGTTTAATCCCCCTCGGAAAAAGTAAGGGGTGGTCTAACACAAAAAATATGGAATACAATCAGACGTGTAGTTCGGATGTTAAATTGTGAGATTACATAGATGTAAATTCTTTTTACTAAAATTTAAAAAAAAATCATTTTTTTATGATTTATGCGATGTCCGCTAAATGCCTTGCTCATGACATCAACCAAAAAGCTAACAAACTGTTTTGAATATACAACCCTTCGACTGAAAGGCGATGCACCAACACATCAATCTATTTTGTCAGATAAATATTTAGTCCAATGTGTGTTTGATGCGCCACCATACAATTCAAAAGACCTAATCCGATCAAATAGCTTGGTGGGTTAGTGCATTGCCTTTTATTCGAAAGGGTTGCAGTTGCAGGTACGAAACTGGTTGCTAGCTAATTGGTTGTATCCTTGGGCATTTTCTTATTCACAGGGATAAACATGTATATCCTATCCTGTTATAAAAAAATATAACTAAAGTTAATATATTTAGGTTCGCAGTGTCTTGCGTCTACTACGGCTTAACCCTTAATGCAGCTGAACTTGGCGGAGATCCATTCATCAACTGCTTTCTTATCGGGTTGTCGGAAATTGTTGGAGTATTTCTTGTTATTCCGATGGTTGAAAAAGCAGGCCGGGTGCCGTGCTCAAGCATTTCAGAGATTCTGGCAGGTGTATTCTGCATTCTGATGTCGTACATTCCTAAAGGTTTGAATGTTGGTTATAGTTGTATCAGGTGATGGGGAATTGAATAGAAAATGGTGGTAGATAGATATTCATGTTTTTTCCTGTGAATGAATACGCATTGCCTCATGTCCACCGTAGGTTCTTAATGCGTTCTTCTGAGCTAGCTTCCCTTTTTCTATATCTTTATGGGCGCGAGGTGATCTGACGATTGCCCGTGTGTTAACCCCCTTGGTTTTCCCATTCACGGGGATAAACATGAATATCCTATCCCCTATTCTTTACCCGGACTAAGTTACGAGTCCATATCGGGTTCGATGTCTGGACCAATTTTCGTAAATTTTTCGAAATATGTATCAGTCGCTTTTTTAATTCGCCCACACTAACGTACATCATTTTTATTTTTAACATTTATAGTGACTTTTTTTAATCACTTGATTAACAAAAAAAATATAAATCATCAACTCTGGTATTGCGACGGTGGTCAGGGTAACTTGACAATTACCGTTTTGATGACATCCCTTACGTATTGCCGAGTCAATCTTACCTTCAATAGCCAATGTAATGCGATTAAGCCCTTATGGAAGGATAACAATAAGAATTCCAATTTCATGTCCTTTATCGTATTGAAGTGTTAATGAGGATATTTGTCACCAGACATAACTTGGCTTTACATTGGAAGCTCTCTTCTTGGAAAGTTTGCGATAACTTGTTCGTTTAGTGTGATGTATATCCACACAAGTGAGCTTTTTCCAACCCCTGTCAGGTATGTGAATTTTCTTGTTTAATCTTTACTTAATATATTATAAAAACAAATTATAAAAATGTATGACCCGTGCTTATTAATTGCTATGAAATTTTCCATAGATCTGTTTTTATATAGAATTCTGTATATGAATCTGATTCGCTAACCATTCGGCTAGACGACCGTAATTTCCACATGCTATCTACACATTATATTTGGCCAATTATATTGTACCCACTTACATGTTGTCGTTAATGGGGATAATACATGAATTTATTGGACAGATTTGTCTGGTGGTTTAGTGCGTCGCCTTTTATTCAAAGGCTTGCAGGTACAAAACTGGTCGCCAGCTAGTCGGTTGTGTCCTTGGGCAATGCTCTTAACCGACATTGCTTGAACCCAGCAGATTAATGGTTCTACTAAATTGAAAAAACGTGTAAATCATACACAACACACTGCAATAGCCCGGGTAACCCGACTGTGGGCACGAAGTGATCTGTCGATTGCCCTGTGTTAACCCCCTTGTTTTTCCACTCATGGTGATAAACAATAATATCCTATTCTGTCCTATCCTATAATATTCTATCCAGTTTGTGTGGCTATTGGCATTTATTTTTTACCAATGTACGAATTTGACCAGTGTTTCCAATGCAGGAGTGTTGCCAGTGGGATTTGTAATGCGTGGGCACGGATGGGTGGCCTGGTGTCTCCACTAATAGCAATGCTGGGTCTCCAGATGACCAACTTACCTTATATCGTGTTTGGAATACTCTCTATGATATCAGGTAAGGAAAGGTTGCAGGTTCGAAACCAGCTGCTAGCTAGTCGGCGTGGTTTAATGAGGTTTTGATTTGGGATGCTTTCTATCATGTTAGGTATGAATTTTATTTTGTTTGCCTTGTTAGCTTGTAGCGTGTCAGACTGTCAATTTAAAGGTTTAAGACTTGAAACAGGACGCTAGCTAGTCGGCTGTAAGTGGTTAATTGAGTTGGTTTTAACACAATGATTCCAGGTCTTTTTACTCTCACAATGGCAAAATATTACGTTTCATTAATTTGATATGTACTATTGTTTTTTTGTTACTAGTGCCCAAACTTTTTATTTGTTTTTATTTATTTGTTTTACTGTACTAGGTTTTGAACCACTAAGCTTGTCACTAAAACCGTTTTTTTGTATAGAATTGATGCCACCAATTTGGTGGTATATTCTATATGTTTCTGTCTCGCTATCCATTTTTCCACACAACCGTTTATTGCTTCGGCAGTACATAGACTAAGTTTATTACTTCTAGACAAAAAAACTAAACAATCTTACATACAATATCTGTTAGTTACAAGTGTCTGTTTTGTTGATGCTATGCAAAAATACATTCTTTTTTAATGTGTCTATTCACTGATGTGTTTTAACTACTGTATTTTTGCCGTTTTATCCTGTCTCCTTAACTTAAAATAATTATTCCATTCTTCTTTAATGTAACGAAGAAGCAAAAAATAAACTAAACATATCTTATTTCATAACATTGCTTTTTTACAGGTATAGCTATACTTTTGGTGCCAGAAACATCCAAGCAAGCATTGCAATCAACCATTGAAGGCGGAGAAGAATTCCTAAGTTCCAACCCTGGCGTTCTGATTAAAATGTGGGAAAAGTTTATCCAAAAAGAACAACAGACAAAAAATAAAAGCGCGTCTTAAATTCGATGTTAAACTTTCGAATCTGACCGTCTGCTATACCTGCTATAAAAAGGTCGGAAAAGGCTGCAATCCTGGTGGTTTCGTTAAAAGATAACGGATGATAATAAACAATTGTTGGATGGCCATTAATTAGATTATTTGAATTGTCGCCTTGATCATGTCTTGAAACTCATTTTTCAAGCAGTTATTATATTAGAACAAGTCCGCACACACCTACGAACCGTCCGACCATGCCTAACCGGCTTAATGTTTGTTCCTTTTCTTAAATTAGCTGGCGAGCGTACACACTCTTGCGTGTGCGCTACCCCGATCTAACAAAACAACCGTCGTAATCATATTTTTAAAACTGGCTAAGTTTCAAACCCAAGATGGGTTAGTCCCTCATACCGTTTTGTATAGAAGAACCGATATGTGAAGCGAGCGTGTTAACCGTTCTACCATACAACCGTACTTTTTTATGTATGTAGTAGTATTGTCATAATTTGATTTTCCTTCGTCCGTAAAACTGGCTATCTTCTGTGGATCTGGCTCGTACGAATCAAGCTTACTAACTGACTATCGCCCCCTCAGAATAATTTATACAGAATGCGACGTGTAATAAAATATTTTTATTGTTGAAATGATAAACTGTGTAATTTAAATAATTAACAAATACATACAACGTTAATTTTACGTGTTACTAGAAACAGTATATAATTATAGTTCGTGTTTTAATTGTGTATTTTGTACAGTGCACTTTATTAACTGGTATACATAAAAAATAAGGTAGTTAGTTACGAATCCAGAAATTTTAATGGGCGTGTAGAGATCTATTGATTAAAATAATAATACACGTGTAACTTAAAATCATAGGTAGATATAATCAATTTAATATATTCCAAAATCTTGTGTAAAACGAAATATTAAAAACAAGAGGTGCGCAACACATACAAGTGACAATACTAAGATTTGTTACGTAGGCCATTGTTATTTTGTTGTTTATACACAATATAACAAAACAATCCCAACTGTTACGATTAGTTTGCATTCAAGAATTGCCCATTGTTTTGTCTGCGTATCTTAATGGTAATTACACATTGTAACGTTGGGATAAGAATAAGTTAAATTTGTGAGTCACGCACTAAAAAATATCGGTTCATTATACATACAGAAAATATCGGTTCATTATACATACAAAAATTCCGTTCGCACGGCAAAAATATAGTTGAGACGACAAAAAGTTGTTGGTGCAACCTAAGACATTTTGGGCGTTGACACGTCAAAAACATTAGTTTAGTATAAAACAACAACAAAAACTCCCATTGGGTGGCGCTTACACCTTCATGTCGTCATCAAGACCTGACATGCAAGTGCTGACCGATCCATCTTCGCGCAGCGGGATATGTACAGCGTCAGGTTGGTTGTTATTGTACCCGGGAACACTGAGCTCGTTGTTTAAATTTCCAGAACCTCCTTTTAATCTAAAAATGTAAATTTCCTCTTTAAACAAAACTTCAATTAAAATATATGGCGATTTTAAATCTTCTTATACATGTAATCTTAGTTCTAATGGGGCAACACTAAACGGAGGTAAAAAATGGAAACTAATCGCTAAAACTATCGTGTCATGATAACCATTCGACCACACACCCGTTCTTACCTGTAACATAGCGGCCCTCCGACTAACATACAACACATAACAACACCTGCCAGCGTCCCAAGAACCCCAGTTAAGGCTCGATGGTCAAACCCGGTGTCTTCTTTAACTGCGAAGAAATTGTAACGTTAGATATTTCCTAATTATTTTGGGGTAATGCTAAAGTAAGGGAAAGCGAGAAGGATGAAAGGCGGGAAATTGCTCACCAAAACTATCGAAATTAATTTTAGCCCTTTCCTATACTCTAATCTCACAGAACTAACCCTAACCCCATGTTTAAAAGGAACTCGAAAGACCTAATCTTTATTTTAGTTTGCAGATTTTCCCCTTCCCGCTTTCATTTTTTGTTTAATTTTTCCCATTCTTTGTCCGTATTTTTGGAATCTCTATTTGAATCGGTTACGTTACCCATTGGGGCACATGTGACTGTTATGAGTTTCAACCTAGGTATGTGCAATACAAAAGTCATTTTGCGTTTTCTACATTTTTTGGATAACTTATCGGCATAACACGTGTAAAACAACAGCAGTATTGTCTAATAATTTGTAATATGGAAAATAAACAACAAGCCATGTCTGGTCAAGCGTTTGACGAAAAAAAATAAAACAAAAAAAAACAAACAAAAACATGTTTCCAAAAAGGAACCATAAATAACGATTAATATTTTTGATCGCTTACTTTTTACCATATTATCTATCTAATTGCTTACATTACCTGGATCTGAAAACGGAGGCATTCGATTTGTCTGTATCTTCCATTCTAGAGTGTAATAATGCAGTTGTATTAGGAATACGATAAGATTGTATATTTATGTTATCCACGTGAATTACGAGGGGCGTTGTCAAACTGAGATTTTTCTGATTACTTCGCGCTCACCTTCGGATTTCAAAGATTTTGAAGTTTTATGTTTAGTTGAGATATTCTACCGTTTTATTGCAACATATTGATAATTGTTTTTAACTTATTAGTCCACTGGGTACAGAAAACGTCTGCTAAGTGCCTTGCCCGAGATTACAACCATCTAGACAGTAATTGATTTCAAATCAACGATCTTTCGATCATCAGCAGACCGCCAATACATATGGCTTAGAGTTATTACAGGTGAAATCATAAGTCTTAATCATATACAACACACTACAAAGCTCCGGTAACCCGACAGTGGGCACGAGGCGATCTGACGATTGCCCGTGTGTTAACCCCCTTGGTTTTTCTATATACGGGGATAACATGAATATCCTATCGTATTCCCTTTGCGCCCAACGTCAAGACTTTTTCGGCTGTTTTCTTACAACTCAAAAATCAACTATAGGTTAAAGCGTTGTTCGTTAAGTACATTGTGCAAGAACACAATTGCCTAGCTAGCTACCGACCAGTATAGAACCAACTACCCTTCAGCAATATTCGTTAAGTGCTGTGCCCAAGGAAATTTCCCTTAAGTGCTGTTTCTGCTCACGAAACGCATGCGAATGGTGGTAGAATATTTAGGTTAATTAGTTTACATACCACGTCTCTTGTCGGGGTAGAAAGTGTAATGGACGTCCTTTCCACGGTGATAGTCAACCACTCTCTGCGTATAAGAATACGACATGGCAATTACTTTTTAACAAAAAGTGATAAGACACAAATAGTACAATGTATAGTCCTCAGAACTCAGCGTGTACACGGCAATGTTATTAAGCGGATATTGCCTAAATCCAGTGGGTTATATTGTGTTCTACTAAAACATTATGAACACCTCAATTTTATACAACACACTGCAATAGTTCCGCTAACCTAACTGTTATTAAAAATTTATCTAATGATTGTTTATGAGATAACACTTCCTCTGGCAATCACGAGGCAATCTGCCGAATATGGGTGTGATAACGCCCCTTTTGTCCGGCCGGTTAGTCTGGCGGTTAAGTGCGTCACCTTTCAATCGAAAGGTTGCAGGTAAGAAACTGGTTGCTAGCTAGTCGGTTGTGTCCTTGGGCAAGGCACTTTACGGACATTGCCTGAATCCAGCGGATTATTGGATTCTACAAAATTGAAAGAACGTGTCTATTATACACAACACACTGCAATAGCTCTGGTAGCCCGACGGTGGGCGCGAGGTGTTATGACGATTGTCCGTGTGTTAACCCCCTCGGTTTTCCTATTCACAGAAATAAACATGAATATCCTTTCCATTTATAGACTTTGAACATGATATGTTTACCTCAAATGTACCAGTCTCTTTATTTCTCATTCCAATGATGCTGTAATCGCCGTAACGATCCCCGTATAAATCAATAAACACTGGACCGGAAATACCTGCGAGATACTTACCTATTAGAACATAATATAAAGCAGATCCCAACTATGGTAAACTGCCTCAAACTGTGAGCAGGTTAAGGTGATTAAAATAAAATAACTGGGCCAAGTTTTTTTCCAGGGTTTATTGTAGTTATTTGTTATATTACCCTAGTAATCCGACTGTGAACACGAAGCTCAAGCTATTCAAACGATGGATCTACAGCTGTGTTTTTGAGCAATGTGCATCGCATAAAACTAATAGAATTTTTAGATTGTACAAAAAGTTATTAAATAACTCGACGGTGGGCATGGGGTAATCTTCGCCCCTGTCTTTGCTATCGCCAACGTATTCGCGAGTTATTTAACAAATGTTTTCCTATTTACCAAAATAAAGCATGAATATCCCATGTTCTATCTAGTTCTAGACAAAAACTTGTAGTTTAAGTGGCAAACCTGGAAAGGTTAAGTTCCTCATGTTGCCAGCAACAGCTGTGCCGTTCCGAATATCCAACCCCTGGTGTATTGTGGTATTGAGCGCACGGGTGTATAATATCAATGCGTCGTGGAACCCTTCAATGTATTCGTTCACCTGGTGCGTGGAATGTGGTTAGAAGGTACCAAATGGTTATGGGGTCGTTTGGTCGTGTGGCCGAATGGCTAACGCGACCGATATATATACCGACTTACATATAAAAAAAACGGTCTTAGCAACGTACCCAAAATGGATTCGAAACTAAGCCCGGTAAAAAACCTACGCATACATTTTAGCGACCAATAGTTGTGTGTGTCGGATAGGATATAATAGGATATTCATGCTTACCCACGCGAAGGGAAAACCAATGGGTTTAACACACGGTCAATCGTCAGATAACCTCGTGCCCACTGTCGGGTTACCGGAGCTATAACATTCTGTTGTGTATGATACACACGTTCCTTTAATTTGGTAAAACCATTAGTCCGCTGTGTTCAGGCAATGTCCGTTAAGTGCCTTGCCCAAGATTATCTAGCGACCAGTTTCGAACCGGAAAGCTTTCGGTAGAAAGGCGTCACACTAAACCACCATATATTTAGCAGTGTGTGTTGTTAAAATCCACGTTAAAAGCCACTGTACCTCGCTTCACTCAAAGTATACCTGGGTTTCGCTGCTTGTGATACCACGCCGCCTGTATTCGTTCAGAACAGTTGCAGAGAACCGATTAAACTCAGCAGTTTTCGTCACAAGCAAAGTTATCACTTGAAGGGCTCTGTAGGCCACCTTCGCTTTTACGTCCTGATCGTCACCTTTGTAGAATTAAAAGAGGGGACATAAAAGAAAGAGAACGGGAAAAAAGGAAAGAGGAAAACTAATTGTTTATAAATTATTTTACCACTGCCCCCAATGGTACCTCAAATTACTACAGGAGCGCTTGGAACGCTTGGATCCCTTACTATAGTTCGTAATTATAACAGTCTCGAGAAAACTAAAAAGGAAACTTCTCACTAAAATAAAGATTATGATATTAATGCTAGTGTTTGGGTTAAAGTTAGTTCTTGGGTTAAGATAACTGTTTGGGGCAGGGTTAGAATTAGTTTTCATGGTAATCCAAGCTTTTCCAAGTGCTCCAAGCGGGCCAAGCGATCCTGTAGTAATTAGAGGTACCCCTGCCCTCAACACTAACCCAATCCCAGTACTTAGGATACCTTCAAGATCCAAACCGTGCTTATGTTTATTTTATTGAGCAATATCCTACTTCTTTTTTTCTTAACCTTTTAGTTTCCTTTTTGTGCAATGTTGAGTACCATGGACATATATACAAACAGTTATGTTCAACACAATATAACATTGATAAGAACACGGGTAATTAAGTAGCAACTGGTTTCTTACTACATTTCTGACAGCGGTCTTACGCGGTAAGCCTAAGTTTATTACTGTTTTCCACTATTCTTTTGAACTCCCGCCTAACATAACACTGTTGTTTTATAAGAGAGTGTGTTAAATTTCCTAAAAGTAAAAAATCCCTTTAAAATATATGTGCATGTTAAACAACCTTTTAACAAAAGGCTCGCGTTTTTATGTGCTATCGGTTTTGATGTGCTTATTTAGGTAAAAAGTCATTACACGCTGCAAATGGTCTTACCCTGTCTCCACGCTCCAGCTGCGTAGTACGAATCGTTGTGAAGATCAATAGCGTACCAATCATTTCTCCCTGGCACAGCGACACCATGCGCCGCCGCTGCTAGCATTACTTTTCTCACTAGATGGCTAGGTGCACACATCAAGACCACTAAATAACCGAAAAGTTATTTGGGACGATTAAGTGACCGAACCGAATGCTTAATGTAGATGTTTGAATTACCCATTCCTACATTTAAAACTGTCTTTGTAACGATCCCATTATGTCTTTGAAACTATTCCCGGTAAAAATGGTCTTAGTTATAAATAAACACATCATGGTTTCGAAAGTAGACAGGTTTAAAAAAAGGGCAACATTTTGCAATGAAACAAACAAACAGGAAAGAGTGCGATACGTTTCTATGGCTTTTTAAGCACAAGTTACACTTTGGTTTGATTGTGTTAACTTGTTAAGCTGTTAACTCAATAACCACAACTCTTACCTCTCGGGTATCCCAATTCGGTGATAAAAGTCTCCGGTTGGAATGTGACGTCACGAATGACGTATGGCTCGGTGACTTGTAGCTCTATGTCGTCATTATTGAAAACCGTGTATATCGCTTGCATGACGTTGTGGCATTCCCTATGTAGTTTATTTATCATATTAATTGCTGTTAAAGAGAACGGCGGATTTATGGGTTCTACAAAAAAATAAGAATCGTCTTAATCATACACAATGGATGCAAGATTATCTGATGATTGCCCGATTCCACAGATTCAAAACTGGTTGCTGGACGGTCGGCACACTTGTCGGACATCGCCTAAACCCAGTGGTTTGCTAGGTTCTACTAAAATTGAAGAGAAATCAAACCAACCCTTGAATCATACCACACACGACCGAGATATCTTTTACCGCATTTTTAACCAAACCACTTAAATTAATTGTAACTCATATTTTTTACCCGGCATAGTTTCGTACCCGTTGCTAAGACCTTTTTGAATGTAAAAGTCGGTTTATGTATCGGTCGCGTTAACCATTCGGCCACACGACCTTACCCAATTTCAACGCTTATTTTGATTTTTACCGGATCAATTTTTAACCCATGATAAGCTCGTCACTTGGGTATTTTTTGTATATAACTCTGTATATGTATCCCGTTAACCATTCGGTGACAAGACCGTTCATCGTTTTGCTAACTTATTTCTAACAGCACTCTACGGGTTATTGTAAAATCCTTAATCATGTTTATAAGTCTGGTGGTTTAGAGCGACGCCTTTCAAGGTTTCAAGTTCGAAACTAGACGCGAGGTGATCTGATGATTGCCCGTGTGTTTACACCCTTGGTTTATTCATTCACGGCGATAAACATAAATATTTTTTAATCTATCCTAAGTATAGAAGACAATCAAAAATACAAAATGCCCTATAAACATTTTTTTTATTTTTTTACAATTTTAATGGTTTCAAAGATTTTTAGCGATTTCTATATATTTTAACCGCACACAAAAGAAGGGTGAGTAACGCTACAAAGCTAGATTATACACGTTAGGAAAAGTTTTTTTGCTGGGCATTTAATCCTTTTTTCCTTCCAAGCCCACTAGTTTAAATATAAGTATCAAGCTCTTTAAAGTGGTGTAGGGCAATTACCACAAGCCTATTTTAGTTGTGTTTAAAAATAGGCGGCCGTCTTAGCTTTCTCGTCTAAAGTGGAAACCGACTTCACTTTCAATTTTGATCAACAACTGTGCACAATGATGAGTCATCAACTCGCTTTTGTGAGTTTATAAAACGAAATGTGACGAAACAGACAGTAGTGTGGTCCAAGAATAACAAATGTGCGTTTCTCCCAAAATAACCTTGACGAACAAGACCAATTGTTATGTCATAGACGGCCACACGCATGTTTAGAATGCTAAAAAGCAATCGTTAGCTAACTATTCGAAAGGCGATTTACTATTTTTTTAACTTTATCCGTGTAGTTAAACATTTTTTTGCAATATTTAATTTTGAAACTCTGTTTGAAATTATACTCAATTGTTCCCTTAATTCACTTAACCTAGACTTTGCCTCTTCAGTAACCATCTCGAGATTACGTATTAGTAACTCACAATTGGTATGATTTGTGATTTCTTGTTTCTAATCCATGTCTATGTTTATATAGCGGGTCTCAAACTTAACCACCGTGTCTGGATTTACTGGAAATAGCCAGATTATGGGAACTAGGCGTCGACGATTCTTAAAATCAGGCTCATATTAACATTTATAAAATAAACCCATGCAAAGTCTGCTACATATATTTATGTACAGCAGTGTGTGGGCCTTTATACACTGAGCCGAAAATAGCATTGTGGCACGCTCACGTTTGATAGGATAGGATGTTCATATTTATACTCGTGAACGGGAAAACGCAAGGGGGTTAACATACAGGTAATTATCAGATTTCTTCACACCCAATATCAAGTTACCAGAGCTATTGTCGTGTGTAGTACGAACCTTTGGCTGAAAGGCGTTGCACTAAACCACCAAATTATTCGGTCGAAAATTATTATTCAGTTGTCTATCTTAAAAATATTTTACCCACCTTTCTGTCATTCTCCCATTTTCATCGTCGCTGTAGACCAAATGTACGGGGTAGCTAATTCCATGCATGAGGGTTAGAAATATGCCGTGGATAAAATACGACAGGTCGGTATAGGACGGGGTTATTCGGTTCAACAGCGGGTATTCCCCGCCCGGTATCAGCCATGCTGCGTGCGCCCCTGGAGAAATTATTGGAACGTTCCAGTTCTCGGCGAAAGTCGCCACCATCGACGCAGCGTCGTTGCAGACCGGACCGAGGAAAAGTATCGGTGACGTCATCGAGGTGGTGACGTCATCTCCGCAACGGCCGTAGTAGAAATTGACGGCTTCGATCGCCGCCTTCCGACTGCAATGGGAGTCCCTGTAGGAGATAATAGAGAATATGTAAACTTTAATGATATTCATGCTATTGTTTTATCCCCGTGAATGGTAAAATAGACATTTATTCACACGTCCAAACGTTAGATTACCTGTCCCCCACCATCTGGTTACCTAAGTTATTGCAGTGTGCTGTTTATGATTGAGGCGTTTTTTTTATTTTTGGTAAAACCCATCAAACTACTCGGTTTAGAAAATGTCCGGACTTGACAGGAAAATGAATAAATTTGTTCTTATTTTAACCCGAACTGTAAGGATATCACCAATAAAGGATTGAGGAAAGGAGACTGCTCACTAAAACTATGGAAACTAATTCTAACCCTTCTCCGGACATAAATATTTAAAAAACTCTTAAAACCTTTCTTTTCCATACCTCCCTTTGTTTGATCGTTTAGTTTTCCCAACTGTAACCCTATTCTTGACCCGTCCAAAAGTGAAATTTTTCTATAAGTCCCTTATTTTAGTTCTGCCCACCTAATCACATGTTTTCACTATTCTAGGGATAAACATAAATATCCCATCACCTATCCAACATACTATGTTTTTTATCACTTACCTGTACGTGATATTGAATCGTATATTCCGCAATGCTGTTGGTAAATCCCTTCGAATCGACGCCATTGCATAGTCCACCGACGGTTCCACAAGTTCTTTGCGAAATAAATACTCTCCGTCGAAGGGCGCCATTACTACGATGTTAACCGTCGTGTTGGGTGCATCGGGGAAAACCCCCTGGGAAAGTACCATAGTGCTGTGCAGACATAGAAAAAGGGAAAAATATATGGGCAGTACGGTCCCAATCTCAGCCATTTTTTATAATCAGATCAGCCTACATACGCAATTTACATTCGCATCAATTGTCATCAAAGCTGTTAATATGATATAGGTTAATATAACTCTACTACTTAGTAATAAAATGCAGGAAGCGGTATAATGCGACCAATGGACAGATTACCTCGTACCCATTGCTGGGCTATGGGAGTTATTGCAGTGTGTAGTATATAAATAAGACATTCCTTTAGTTCTAGTAACCCAATATTCCAGTGGATTCGGGCGATATCCGTTAAGTTCCTTGCCAAAGAAAACACACAGTCGTCTCGCTCGCGGCTGTTTTCGATTCAACAACCTCTTCGCTGACATGTAGGGCTGTATACATCAATAATGAATAGCGGAAAATCACAAAACTGCAATTAAATAATTGCATACGTATCCGATGCTATGAATTTTAACGCGTAAGAAGAAGATATTAAATGACTATATTATTTTTATTTTTTCTCCACTTACTGTATACCATATTATATTTTTATCTATGCATATCAAATGCACCAGCCTAGAAATTTTTTTATATCGGTATTATGCATCTTTCGGGTCAATCATTTGGTCACACAACCGTATAACCTTTGTGCTTTCTTATAGCGACATTTACCTATCTACCTGACTACACAAAATCTACGACTATTTGAAACAAACCTGGAGCTAAGAAATTGACACATGTTGCTATCACCATAAATATGAAACACTCGTAGTAAGAAGATAAAACAAATGCTGCATTAGAATTATCCATCGCATACTGGTAGACATAGCACAACGGTAGTCGTCTTTTGACTTCCACTTGGTAATACGGCCATTACAAGTTTATAACCGCCGCCTATGATAACTAGAAATCTTTTAAAACTTTTCGTGTCGTCTCGGCGCTTCGGCTCTGTTTTGTATTGGTGAATCATTATCGCGTTCTCGGGCGGCCTTTTTACGATCATCATTGCCATTATCTCAGGGTAATAACTGAACTTTTGACATAAAAATATTCGCGAGGACCGCGCGGTCTTTTGTTACGAAATCCTTGATGAGTTTGGAGACAAAATCGTCGCAGCGTGGCGCCTTTGTTGCCGCTATGACGCAACAAACGATTTCCAGCGGGGCGTCCGAGCACCCCAGCAGACAGAATTTCGGCGCCTGGATTCTGGGTGGTCCGAAGTATCCAGTATTTATAGAGAACTGGAATTAAATAATGTTAAACAGCAGGAGTCGGTTAAAATGTTTACAAAGCTGAACAACTGAAACAAGTTTCATAATTTGAAAAAAATGACCATTTTTTAAATTGAATTGTGGTTTGTGCAAAAGGTTTAATTTATAATGTAACAATTTTAAAATCACTAAATGTAAAAAAATATGCAGAATTGGTTAATTATAGTTAGTATAAGAACAAAGTAAAGGACCACCGTCTTATAACAAACTTAACACGAAACAGAAAACGGCATACAGCATACGCCCTGACTTTGAGAACGCGGTATAACGATTGACCAGTTTAATGTTAGAATAAGGATCTGATGATTGGTGTGTCCTTATGTTGGGCTCGGCCGTTTTACGTAGGCAGAGTTTCTGCTTTCTCCAAGTAATACAAAATCTAAAAACAAAGTTTCTTTTTTTTTTGTTCTCTAGTGCCAACGAGGGTTATAAAAAGAGACAAAATGGTAAAAGCCTTATGTCGCTCATACGAAAGCGATTTAGTTTATTTTTTGTTTCTACGATAAAAAAACACGAAGAGGCGAAAACGATGGCAACACCAAAAGAAGGGAAAGAGGAAAGGAGGGAATCTGCACATTAAAACTTTAAAAACTAATTTTAACCCTGCCCTATAAACACTAATCTCAACCCCAAAACTGTAACCCCATGTTTAAAACTTTAACGCCCTAATTTTCGATTTTGTGTGCGGTTTCTCTCCTCCGTCCGCTCAGTAAAAAGAAGCAATGCTTTTCCGTCGGTTTGTATGTGTGTATGTGGACCCGGCATTGAAATGTCTATATATATTACCACACGGACTTGATTGTGGTGGTTTGATATATTGCTTTCACCATAGCATTGGCGTTGCAATTCATTAAGAACCCAGAACTCTATCAGTTTGTCTCTTTCTCATTCTTTCTTTTTCAGTTTCTCTGTATATGTCGCTCTCGCATTTAATCTTCTTTTTTTTATCTTTCTTTCTCCTTTCTCTCTATTTTCTCTGACTCTCTGTCACTCTGTCTCTCTGTCGCTTTTTCGTAATCCACGAAACACAGCTACCGATCCAGGCCTGGCATGAAAGATAAAAACGGCCCAGTTGCGATACTGTATTTTATTAAAACATTATGTAAAACGCATAGGGTCGTAGAATAAATAAATAAAAAATCATAGCGATAAAAATATAACTACAGTCCAACCGAGTGAATCACCTTTTACAGCAGCAGAAAGGCCTCTATGTTCAAGTGTTTTAAATCGCTATTTAATGTACAATGCAATACAGAAAAATGTGCTTCTTGGTATGAAAAATGTATATTTACGAAATTTACGCAGAACTACAGAAATACGTTGACGAAACGACGTAATAACAAATCAGCCGAATCTGCCCATGAACCGATAACTCAGTTCTTTCGGTTTTCGCTCAAAATTAAAAAAAAATACCAAAAAACATTTTTTACAGGACACTTAAGTTCTGGCAGTTTTGCCTCGTCGTTAGCTTTTTTCCTGTCAGGCGTCGGATCAATTTTCGAATCTTTCCTGGATTTTCGGTTTCGGGCATTTCTACGTAATCGTTCGGCTTTGACGTAGTAAACACGTCATCATCATCCACAAATTCCCGGTCTTCGGAGTTAGAAGGGGCACCATCACTTGAAGATTGGCTTAAGCGGTTTAGCTTCCTAAAAAGTAAGAGAATAATAAGTTGATGAATCTAATCTATTCTAAATGACAGTACTGTATACCGAAGGGTTACAATAACACCGCCCGGCGATCTACAATACCGGCCAAGTGGTTAGTATAAGGGCTGATGGGTAACTACATCTACCGAAGGGTTACTACAACAGACAATGGGTTATTACACCGACCGGAAAGTTACAAGACCGTAAAAAGTGACATCGAAACCAGCGACGTAAGGTTGGATCTTATTTTTAACCGATGTTGTATTGATTATGTGCCGTAAAAGATTAATTAGATATCTTAGACATATACTATAAATACACTCCATAAGATATCAAATAAATATGTTCGTGAATGATAGCGGACATTTAATAGTCTATAAATCATCTGGACACAACACAGTGCAGTGAAGCTGTTATCATTATTTATTACGTTAAAATAGAGTACTGGTATATCTTATATGGTATTCTATGAAAACAATAAGTCAGATATTTATATATTGTCCAGCTAAATGTTAAAACCCATTGGATTGAATCCATTGATCTACTAGTGGGTGCAAAAGTCCGCTAAAATACCTAGGGACTAAACCTACCAACTAGTGACCAAATTTGAAACTCCAACCCTTTATCTAAAAGACGACGCACTAATTCATCAAACTATTTCATCGCAAATTATGAAAACTCTTGAATCTTTCTTTTATATCATTATTTAAACATAATGTCTTGCTGGTCATCGAATCACTGAATTATAATCAAATACATTTCATTTTTTTTCATCACTAGATGATCAGATACAGAAAATATAAGAAATGCCTAGGGATGGCAGAACTAGGTATAGCTGAAAACCAGATGTTTTCTCTTACCTTATTCCGTTTATCGTTGTAATCACACTTCCCCTGAATCTCCTTAACAATTCCGCTGATTTTACACCGCTAGATGACGCTGAAGATTCCGAGGGAGATTTTGATCTGCTTGGTGCTGCCCTTAGGTGAATCTGGCTGATTATTCCTTCGAATAAGCCGTCGACGTTCTGATTCAACGACGCTGACGTTTCAACGAATTTAACGTTGTATCTTTCGGCAAGTCGAATTCCCTCTACAAAAAAGTTTTTCACGGATCAAAATAAGTATACTTTTTACAACATGTATTTTACATACTGTATGCCTCTTTTTCAGAAAGTTAAAAATATGTGTGTTATTATGGATTACATTGAAGGACTTGTCGAAACATCTTAGCATATTATTTTGCAACGTTATTATATGCCAAATAGACGTTCGGCGGTATATTAACTAACTTTTTATACCCTTCCTTTTTTGCTAATTCGTCACGACTTTAAATCAACAACCTACCTTTTGTGGAGACTTGTCGTTTCCGTACGAGGTCGCATTTGTTTCCAACTAATATTAGAGGGGAATCGCGAGATGAAGGCCCTCTTGCGGTCATTATGGTTCGAAGAATTCCCGCGGCTGTTTTGAACGTGCCTCGATCTGGATATAAAAACACATTTTAATTATTACTGCTAGTACAAATGGAATTTTCCTTTAAAAAGTAAGTAAGTAATATGTTTTTAAAACCAACTGACGTAGCACAAAACTAAGAAAAGAAAAAGGAAGGTGTCGTGTTAAATTTTCCATTTAGTGTTGCCCAAGTTACCAACTGCTGACAAAATATAGAAATTTTGGCCGAATCGTTATCACGACAGATACGTATACCAAATTTCGTACAAAAATAAAATCTATTACCATGGTTCGAAAATTAGCCAATTGACATAACGAAGGGCGTAAAACCATAGAATACTAACTTACAGAAAGTTAGTATTCTATGGTAAAACTATGTGCTCGGTTGGTATGTGATTAAATCGTTACACATGCCGCAGGTGTACACGTAGATTAATTTCAATCTGTCTTCGGTCCAAACAATATATCATCCACTTATCATCAACCGATCCATACCTGTAACAGCGTACGTCACAATACAACCGTCGCCAACACCTGCGTAACGACCGATGGTAGTTACGTCATCTTCGGCGCCCGACTCAATGAGGTGTTTCTGAAGAACAAAAATTTGATTATTTTTATAATAAGTACTAGGAAAATATGTACATTTATATAACAATTGCAGTATGAACCGAGCCCCTTAGACGAGTCGGTCACACAACCGTTCAAAATGCACGAGTCGCTGATTATTAAAATAAATATTAAGCTCCAATTTTGTAATCAGAAAAACAAAACCAATTAGAAGAGGGAGCACATTTTAATATCCATTAATCTACATTTGTAATCATCGAAATGCAGTGTATTTAATGGATTAACTGATTAATTGGGAAATCTTATGTCTATCGATTATTCAAGTTAATAGGCAGCAGCTCTGTGCATGCCTGCAGATGTTTGATTATTTGAAAAATTGTAAATATAGAACTGTTTATTTCATTGAGTGTTATATAATATTTAAATATTTTTTATAATATTTTCTTACAGTTTTTTTAAATTTATCAAGACGCCCCATATTTTAAAGAGTGGTTTTAACCAGTGAATTAAATTAGTGGCGCATATACGCAATAATTACGAGTTTACCAAGGAGAACGATTGTCTTAATTTTCTTTTTAAACGTGGTTTATAAATGAGTTAATGTACATAGACTTTAATCAAACTTTTACCACAAGCCTTTATATGTACAAAATTCTATTTGAATAAGGAATCAGTTTTGCTTGTGATAATGATAATTTGTAGTAATAATGATCACATATGACATCACAATAGATTTTAAACATCACAATACCTCAGTGTTTACGTCCAAAATCCGAATCTTACAACTAACACCTCCAACCACAACTGGCCTTTCGTATATGTGGTCTGTTGAACAATCTTAAGTTAAAATGGCGGCCGAAATATTTGTTAAAAGATCTTATGCCTATGTATAAGCATGTATGTACCATATTATTACCATCCATTGCTATATGGAACTGCTAGCTATAATTTGTTTGCTGTTTACTTGGACAAACCACTTAGCGGACATTGCCCCAACAGAGTGGAAATAATGGGTTTTACTAAATTAAGGGAATGTTTTAATCATACACAACATTCTGCAATAACTCGTCGGTAATCTGACGATTGCCCCTCTGTCGCGTTTTTCCATTCACGAGGATAAACATAAATATTCTATATCCTATGTTTTAAGATTCCAACGAAAAGTATTTCACTTACGACTGAATCCATTCTTTCCGACAAATTCGTTTATGTCGTCATAATCGCACAATTCTTCACCAAGTCCTTCTTCTAGGCCAGTGCGGAAGTATTTGCGGCATAATGCGGATTTTCCCACGCTCAACTCTCCCAGTATTACAACAGAATATTGCAACATATTTGCCGGAGCGGTATAGCAATTTGACGCCTATAAAATTTATGGTGTCAACTACTTTAACTTGAAATTATCATACTATACGCTTAAAACTGGTCTAAATATATTAGGGACTTTGTGCGCCCACTTTCAGCCAAAAGGTATTATGATCGAAACTGAACACTAGCTAGTTTGTTTTGTCCCTGGGCAAGGTTAGCACACATCGCCTAAACCCAGTGGATTCAAGGATTTTAAATTATAAAAGTCCAAAAAATATAGAATATTGTGCAATAGCTTTGAATATAAGTATAGGAACCGATGAAAAATGCATATTAATACAGAATTATTTGGATATAAACGAATTGATCTAAAACCCATCGTGGCAATGAGGTTTATTCCTATAAAAAAGGAAAATTACTACCAAATTACTATATTTGTGTACAGAAGACTTTACGGTATATTTTTAAAGCAATAGATAAAAATAGATCAACATTTAAACAACTGTACCGTGTTAGGCAATGATATTCGTCGTTCTCGGTTGGTGGCTGGTGAAAATTCGAACAAAACTGGGCAATGTTGGTTTTGATTGTCGAACCCGTTCAGTGACATACACTTAAACTAGAAGGAAAAGGAAAAAAATATTGATATTAGCTAACTAAATTATCATAATTTAAATAAAATGCAGTCTTAGGTGAAATGAGAACAATAAAAAATAAGTTAGGTTTAATTGAATATATTATATCCAACTGCGCATATATAGGATGCTGACTACTTTTTGCCGCGACTGGGACCTAATAACAGGAAGTCGACTCTAATCTGAAGGGAGCAATCACTGCTTTCTGGAGTGTATGGTTCCTGTCCCTGCTTTCTATATCGGTTGACAGGCCTAAGTTGGCATGGTTTCCGGGTAGGGGGTCTCACTTTAAGTGTCGATAAGAGACTGTCAAGTACAATTAATTGCCAAAAAGTTACCCTAGATTGGTGGTTATCGGTTTAGGCGGTCACCGTTTGAAGACTAGTGTCAGGCGCGGCACAAACACTTGCACTGATTTATTACACTCGGCAAAAACATTATAAATCTCAAGGTCGTTACACTGTATTTAGGCTTGACTTTCGATGGACGTATACGAGAACATATTTCTTATTTTTTAAGGTTGAGGTTATATTTATTTTGGTTAAATACATATGTTGTATATATGAACCGGTCGCTTTAATCATTCAGTCACACATATGAGAAGCTCGCTTTAACCATTAGGCCCCCAAGCTGTCATATGAATCGGTCGCTTTAACCATTCGGCAACACATGATGTATATAAAGCGGTCAGCTAACCATATATGTCTACACAACCTGTCTTACCTTGTAAATAGAATCATAATCTCCGTTCATAAGTTCATCACCACCTTGAGAGTAAATGGAAGGGGACGTTCTGGATCGGTTTACCATTTTGTTAATACAATTCTTAAGTGACAATACAATTCGATTTTTCTCTGTAAAAACTTTAATTAAAAATGGTATTTTTTTAGATATCTATGTAATCTATTACATTTTAGTTTATCCTTCTGGTGTGATGTTTTTCCCTAAATCATCCATTTTTTTCACGTGTTTTACAAATGTTGATAATTGAAAGAATGTTCTAAACAATAAATAACATTGGCTGATACTGCAAATGAATGCAAAATTCTTAAAGAACTGCACTCTACTCGGTTACTGTTCTTTTTCCATGCTCTCTTTGGCTGCGAAATCTCGATATGAAGTCCGATTGAATGTCCGTTCTATTTATGCTTGTCAGCGCGATCGAATATTTTCCATGTGATTCGAGAATGCAGCGCGACGTCGCGATTTTCTCCTTAACAACCAGCTGTCTTCGATTTTAGACGCGATTCGCGGTCTGCTCGATGTCTCGTCTTGCATACTAAGTTTTGGGATGACATCACCAATTATATTAACATACACCTGCGCAAAATACTTGATGAGAAATGTTAGTTCAAATAAATATATGTTCAATAATCAATGCTGATTTGTTCACCTGTCCATCTGTGCCACATTTCCAAAGTCCCCATTATATATATTTGTACACGAATCAACCTTGATAAGAACACCACCTTCTCAGCCTAATTTTCAAGGTTCTTTTCGGAAATGTGGCACAGATAAACAGTTGGTGTGCTTTGAATATCGGTTCTTAAATTAATCGTTATACCACGTTTCCTATAAGCCGGGTCGTATATTTTGTGAAAAAACTTAAATAACCCTGTTGTTAACACACAGCCGTCTTATTTGCAAAACGGAAATACTAATAAGCATTTAGTCGATACAGCCTATTAACAGAAAGTGAATTGTATACCATCCGTCAAATGGTAAAGCTGAACCTGCTATGAATAGGTTTCCGTTGTAATTTTCCCTTTCCTGCCATTTTTTTACTAACATTCATAGTGTACAATTAACTATTGAACTAGAAGTCAATGTTATAACTTAAAATCAAAACCAAACGTTCAAATTTAACGTCTACCGTGTGATTTACTAATATAATTTAACCTTGATAATGTAATTTACTAATAAAATATGCCGTTCATAGTGTTACTTACTATTGAAAATTAACGTATACATTGTAATATTCTATTTTTATTAAAAACTACGTCGGTTGATTGGTTATACTGCTAAATACTCTTGGAACAGGATTTTGGTGAAACGTACAACCAAACCTTCAACTTGCCATAAGTTGTGGATGGATCTTTATTTAAAAACACAGTTTTCTAAGTTTTGGCGGTCACGTCTGGCTATATATCCACCCTAATTAACTTTATTATATAAACCGCTATCGTTTAGCAGTTTTTCCTGTTTATAATAGAAGAATTATGTTGCATATTTTTATCGTGGAAACAAAAACAAACTAAACCGGCTCTTTCTCCCCACCAAAGTTTTACCCGCAACAAATTACAATTTAGTTAAAACACCCCTTGGGGTTAGGTCATTGTTGTCTTTTTGGCTGTTGATGGCACGAGTGGTACTTTCTCAAATGCATGTCTCATGAGTTTTAAATAAGTCAGCACTAAATCTGCCGCGTGATGTGTTCCCAACGGGCCACATGTGTTTACGATCAAATGAATGATCAACTCATGGAAATAAAGTTACGCCGGGACATTGCTAACTTTTTTCTGCCAGTTTTCTTCGAACGTTTAATTTGTTTCAAATATATAAAACATATGAGTTTCATATGGTTCATATATCATGTTTCATATAAGAAAACAACTTATCAACGTTAGTTTTACTTTAAACCAACGTAAAGACAGTTTTACTAGTAATTTGCGGTAAAGATTAAGCAAGTTCAGATTAAAGCTGTCGTAGATACACACATTAAGCACATGAGACAGTGCTTATTGGAGTAAAATTTGTAGGATTCCTTGCCTTGGGCAAGACACTTAGCGGGCATTGTCCGAACCCAAGGAATTGATAGATTCTACTAAAACGGACCAAAATGTCTTGACCATAAACAATACACTACAATAGCTCCAGTAACCCCCCAGTAGACAAGCGGTAATCTGAAGATTACCCCTGTGTTAACGCCTGTTGCGTTTTCCAACCACGAGAACAAACATGAATATCATGTCTCATCCTATTTTATCCCATTTCGGAAATTTATTTTAGTAAAAGCGAAAAAACGTTTAACCACAGTCATTATAGTCCGAAGATAGAAAAAAAACACATTAAAACAATTTAAAAGAAACACAAGGCTGCAAAAACAATGCCGCTCATACAGGGCTATGTGACAATAGCACTATGTAGTAGTCTGCAATTTTGCGGTCCTGAAAACTTTGTTTTTGTTTATGCAGTCTGAATCAATCCTTAGGGATAGGTACAAATAAATGTCCTGCTTTGACGTGCATCTAAAACCGGGTCGGCTGAGTATTAATAGGCTTGGCACATTTATCCTGCCCAAATTAAGCTACAATGGTTTCCCGCATACTTAAATAGACTCGACTGCGGGATTGAGGTGTCTATGATAACGCGGTTAACCTGTAATGACACGAAGTTTCTTTTGAAATTTATTAAGCACAAATTAAAACGTTCGTAAAATTGTTAAAAAATGCATTTTTAACAAGAAAATACGATTAGTTATTTTCGAATCGGGAAATATTGGTTTTTGAACAGGATATGAGACTCGTTATTAGTCAAAGTGGCTAACATAACGGTTTCATTAGAAATTTAAAATAGTTTTTTTTGTCAAAAGAAGTAAAATAGCTTTAACAAGAACATTTTTCTTATTTACCGTCTTATTTCTATTTGAATATTTTACAAATATAATCTTACACTAATTTTCCGTTTTTTTTGCCATCAGACAACATGAATAATATCATTCAAAATTAAACAATATACAATTTGAATAAAGCTTGACATTTAAATGGTAGCAAAATGGTTAAACTGGCGTTTTACCAAGCAAGTAAGATTACCCGTTTCGGATAAAAATGCGTTATTAACAAAGATAAAATTTGTTATTTGTTAAATTGGTAAAAAATATTTAACAAAAAAATAATAATTATATGTCAAATGCACTGGTCATATGTTCCTATTTACCATCTGATTTTTATGTGAAATATTTACAAATATAATTTTGCGATAAATTATACAATTTTAAGAAGGAAGCTTGAGACCCGCTTTTTTCTTCGCTAGCCTGAACTCCCTTTGTGAACCTTTGGTCATATGGGCTTCCATCTTACATTGGTGAATCAAGCCCAAAAGCTCTTTAAACATTCCGTGATCGTCCCCGTGAGTTTTCTGGGGAAAATTTTCGTGTGAATCGACAAGATTATTTGGAAAAAGATTGCTCAATTAAATGGACAAACGACTACCTAACTAATTTAGAAAAAACGTCTGTATTTTAGCAAAAAATGTTGGTGGTGCAGTAAATATACCTAAACATTTAAACTTAATATATTAATAATCTTAAAGCCGTTCGTACCGAAATGATAGATGCTGCCCGCCCAAGTGTCGCTAAGGCATTTTCCGTTTTCTGAAGTTGCCATTGTATAACCCCAAGCTGAAAAAACAAAACAAATTAGGTTAGAGTATTAATTAAATTACATTTTTTATTATTTTATTTAAATCTTATTCGTTTTTATAAGGAGTTAATTTTCTAACCCATGACGGGCCCATCACTGAGAGTGCTATTGCATAGAAATCTGAGTTGCTTTAACTATACCAACAAATAATCATGTAACCTATTCAGTTATTACAAAATTAGGAATCCTAATGACGAATTTCTTTTATTAATAAATCCAGGACCGTTTGTAGATTTAAATATAATTCAGGATTAGAGGACTCTTTGTAGATTTATATTTAATCCAGGATTACATTATTTTTCCGTAGATTTAAGTTTAATCCAAGATTGGAGAATCCTTAAGTAGATTTATGTTCAATTCAAGAGAATCCTTATGTAGATTTAGGATATAGGATATATAGTATATAGGTAGATTTAAGATATAGGATATCCTATCCTCTTTCTATCCTAGATTCAACTTTAATTCATGATAAGAGAATCTGTTTGTATATTTAAATTTTATCCAGGATTAGAAATGCAGATTATCATTCGTCACCTACCCTCATAAGGTACATCCCAAGTGTCGGGTGTACTGGCGGAAGTAACTTCTCGTAAGCATTGGCAACGCGTTGAGCGTATTCTAAAGCAGCATCTTGACGACGAAGAAAAGACTGTACTTCCACAGCGTGATCTTGGATTAGAAAATAAGGATTAATTCGCTGTTGTTGTAATTTATAACAAGGATCTGGGTAGCCGTGAAATGCCTGGAGAGCCAAATTAAAAGGAGGGAAAAAGGAAAACTAATAAAAAATTATTAGGAATAAAAATTGGGATGTAAGCGTTGGGTTTAGGTCTGTTAAGTAAGTCAATGTTAAGGTTGGAATTAAAGCAAGCGTTAATTGTGGTGTAGAGATTAGTTCTCATAGTTTTAGTGAGCAGTTTTCCCCCTCCCCTTATTTTTCTCCTTTAAGAGTTGTCCTGTCAATCAAATCAAAAGGGGGGAAAGACAAAAGAGGGAAGTAGAAAAACTAATAACTAAAATAAAGATTGGGGCATTAGAGTAAGTTTTAAACATGGCGTTAGAATTACTGTTAATTTTGGGGTCGAAATTAGGGTTTAAGGCTGGGATTAGTGTCAGGGTTTAGATTTATGTTTGAACGGGGTTGGAATTAAATTGGTTTTCATAGTTTTATTAAGAAGTTTTTAGATTTCCATAGTTTAGGAAGCAGTTTTCGGTTTCCATATTTTTGGTGAACATTGTGTTAGTGTGCAGAAGGACTTCACTCGATCAGAGTGATTTGGAAGCCGGAATTGAGGATTGATTTGTTTAACTAATCCCGAGCAGGTGGTTTTGCGTGAATGACGCACATAGTGACACCGTGAACACCTATTTGTCTTCTATAATCTGTATTTGCTTATATTCTCCCAAGTACAACACTATTGTTAGGTTAGCAGAAACTTATGCTTTAACACGTAAAAATGAACAAATGATACTGAGGCAAATCAAAGTGTCCGCAGTTTGGTTTGCAAGGCTTGTTTGTAAACTTTGTAAAATGCTATTTGAATAAACTGGAACGGTGAAAAGTGTTTGCAATTCTAAGTAATATTGGTCGCGTAGATCATTCGGCCACACATGATGTGCGTATAGGTTGCGTTGACCATTCGGCCACACATGATGTACGTATAGGTTGCGTTGACCATTCGGCCACACATGATGTACGTATAGGTTGCGTTGACCATTTGCCACACATGATGTACGTAAAGGTTGCGTTGACCATTTGGCCACACATGATGTACGTAAAGGCCGCGTTGATCATTCGGCATCACTACCGCCGCACGTGGCGACTTATTTCATCACAGTACAATACTTACTAAACATGTACGGTCATGTGGCCGAATGGTTAACGCGACTGATACATCTACAGACTGTTATAGAAAAACTGTCCTAGTCACGATCTCATCTTGGGGTTAAACATGGCAAAGAAAACTTACTTAACACGGCAAGCTTCAGGACGTTTGTATCAGCAATCACACAGTCCTGCTGTGCCAGAACGCCCAAAGTCTGGTTGCACATTCTTTCCCATGTCTGTCGCTGTGAATAGAAAACACGTTTATACACACAGGGTGATATTAAAGGTTCTATACGTATAATGCTTGATTAAATTAAACCAACCCAATATGTTTTCACAAAGTTAAGCAACAGCACACCAGTAATATTGTGTTATCCACCGAACTAACAATGTGATATTAAACTTTCGTTGTTTTTTTCCTTTTCCTACCAGTTTCATTATTACGTTCACAGTGTCCGTTTTTTGCCTGACAAATACTGTATAAAAAAATTATCACCCATGGTATTTTATCCTCTGTCACTTGCAAAGCTTCGACATATCTCACGTTGGTAAGCTCGAAATGTATATTTGGGTATAACCTTCAGATTCGGCATGGGGGAACCTGTCACGCATCCTCCCACGCGAGATGACGACATTTATACATTAGTCATTCATTTGTTTCAGATGTATTGATTAAATTAAAGGTCTCGGTAATATATTCGCACAAGTTGATTGTTTTAATTATACCCGGTGTGTCAGTTTTTTGGGTTAACGCGTCGGTAGGTTAGTGCGTCGCGTTTCATCTAAAAGTTTAACGGATAGGGTGGAATAATCATGTACGACCCCATCACGGGTTCGAAACTAAGCCCGGTAAAAAAATTAAAAAAAAAATCACCAGCGCATCACCTCATTAATACCATAATAAGCTTTCTTACACAAATGATCAAAAGATTAGGTAATCTAATTAGATACATTCCCTGTTTTTTTTTCCTAGTCACAGAGATAAACATAAATACCCTACAACCGACCGACGTTGAGGTATTTTTTTTGCAAAAAATGTGTCCTCAAAAGGTTTGACAACATATCTTTAGAGGCAAACTTTGGAGAAAAAAAATTAAGTTGCAAATGGAATACGAATCAGTTAAAAATTAATATCCTACCCAAGATTCTGTTATTGTTCATCCAATTTAACAAAAAAGTAGTGACTATATGTTTGTCAAAATATCTTTAAACGAGTTTAGGAATCCGAAACAGTTACAACACTGTGTTAATTAACCGCAACGTGTAAGCTTACCAGGATACAGTACGTTAATACCGTGAGTTCATCTATTTTTATACAAAAAAGATCTCTTCATAAGGTTCATCAATCAGTTGCACCACTGTGTTAGCTGAACTTACCTCTTTGGCTTGTTGTATTCGTCTCAGCATGTCCTTCGAAAATTGATTGATGTATTTGACGCTCTCTGGTTTAATATCGCCAGGTATGAGAGCGTGTTTCAAATCCTCCACGAAGTGACCTACGTAAAAACACAATCAATCATTGGATAATTTTGGAGGGTTTTGTGGCCGCGTGGTTAAAGCAGTGTTTCCCAATCGAGGTGACATATATATTACACGGCTGTGACATGAGATGTTGCAACGCTTCGGCCAGTACTACTTCTTAAACCGTTACACAAAAATACGGTTGTGTGGCCATGCAGGCTACTTACATATGCCTTTGTGGTGTAAATTGTGATTTTGTCGGTTAAATTGTGTCGTTGATGGTGAAAGTGTGATTTTATGGGTTAAATTGTGACTTTGTGGTGGAATTTTGATTTAGTGATCTTTTTAACTGCTTAATTTGGCCCGTGGAGTGCTGGTAGAAATTCCAAGTAAGCGTGAACATGTAGTTTAGCATTCTTTTCGTCTATAAACATCTAAGTGCGTTTTCTCAGTGTGGAATAAGTGTGGAATAATTGTTATAATGTATAATTGAAATTATCTGTGTAATATTAGAACATCACTGTGGGTTTGCCAGGATGAGGCAAACTAGATCCCTTTAGTAGATTTAACTTTAAAATGTTGGGTCATGTGTTAACGCGACCGATTGGTATTACGTACGCGTATGTGTTAAAACGATTTGAGTAACGAGCGCAATAATGGTTAGATAGCACTTATACAAGTGTGATATTACTCTCGGTCAATAACTAATTAAATTTGTGATTCCCTTGATTAAATTCGTATTTAGAACCAAATGAACATTTTGTGACGTATATATTACGTTAATACTATATTAGGCGTGGTAATCAGCCTACGTAGATACGGTAACCTTTGTAGGTAATTATAAACCGGCGTGTGGTAGATTGGTAGCAACCAATTTATATCACAACTCGCCAGTTAAAATGGTATTGGTCTCAAGTCTTGTCGTCATGTATTAAAATACTGATGTATAATAAAGTTGCCAACAGTATAGAATATTTATGCACGTGGATGGGAAAACGCAGTTGGGTTACCACACCGGTAAACGTCAGATTACGTTAAGAATACGTAAGAGGACATTAAAACCCCAGCATTCGTACGCAAAACACTTACCGTTAGCACAGCTCTCACAATCGCAGTCAAAGTAATACTGCATTTGTAACTTCTCCTTTCGCTGGCGAGTGGTTTCCAAGGAATCAATGTATGAGATACACAGCTCTTCGCCGGGTTGAATGATCTTTAGCGCCCTCACCTGACAGGATATATTTAAATTAAAAAGCTTTCAGCCAAATGGTTAGCAAGATCAATTTATAATCCGAATTAACCACAACAACGTAATACATATAATTTAGAGTTTTATCCACAAAAAGTGGATTTAAGTTAATGACAGGTTAACAAAAACAACAGCTCAGGTAACCCGACAATGGTTGCACATATAGGATAGAATATTTATGTTAATCCCCATAAAGGGAAAACAAAAGGGTTAGCACACGGGCAATCGTCAGATCACCTCCCACCGTCGGGTTACCGGAGCTATTGTAGTGTTTTGTGTATGATTCACACGTTCCTTCAATTTAGTAAAACCCATTATTACAATGGGTTCAGGCAATGTCAGTAAAGTGGCTTACCCAAGGACACAGCCATCTATTTAGCGACCAGTTTCTAACCTACAACCCTTCGGTTGAAAGGCGTCGCACTAAACCACCAGACTATAACCGAATATATCGATCCTATGCTGCTTAGAGTTTCATTCACAAAAAATGTACACTTTACCTCCAGTCTTGGTCCATTGTTCATTGCTACGCAATTCGGCATACAATCATGATTCATCATGGAAATTGTGGGGTAAATACCCACGCCGATAGTCTGTATGCCTCTGTGGTCGTTTAACCTGGGGAAGGAATGTTTAGGACATGATGACTGTGTATGGATGTATATATTTTATCCGTGGTGAGAATATGTAATTGGCGTTGATACACGGTTAATCGTGAAATTACCTCGCGCCCACCGTCGGTTATAGGAACTATTGCAGTGTGTTGTAAAAGATGGGTAATTTTTTAGTTTTTTTTTGTAGAACCCATTAATTGCCCACGCAGCTGACTTGTCAGTGGCTGTTTTTTACCGGAAACTTTTCGGCTAACGGCTCTACGCAATATAACTAATTTTCAATTTTAAATGTTGTAAGATTTAGATGTTCTTTAAGTTTAAGTAGAACCAATTTATCCAAAAGGTCTGCTAATTGCACAGTCCAAGAATACAACAGACTAGTTAGCGACTGGATTGAATAAAGGATATGACTAAGAGACGTTTTTTAGTTTTAATAAAACCCAATAATCCGCTGGATTCGGGTAATGTGCAAATACCTTGCCCAAGAACACAACCAACTAGCTATAGCATAAACTTGGTTACGGTTACACCTCTATTGCATACCCTATAGCGTTGCAGTCGATGATAGCGAAAAGATGGTACATCTCTTCGTCGCTTTCTGGCATTTCGTCATAAGTGAAATAATCCCCGAAAGAATAGACTTTTTCGTCAATGGCCTCTTTTTCCTCTGGGGTCCGTTTGCTTAGATGGTCTTCTAGCTCCTAGATGAAAAGGTGTCAGTATGCATTTGTTTTGGTAGGATAGATTCGGGGAGAATGCTCCAGTTTTTTTAAAACAGGCTTTTTATTAGACTTGTTTAGTTTAAGTTTAGTTTATTCATTTTTGGCCCTAGAATAAAAAAACAAACAAATGAAACAAAGAACAGCAGCAGGAAACAAGGTTTCGAACACTTAATCGGCTCCTCACCAAGATGGTTTGTTTCGATCGCGTTAACCTTTCGGCCACACAACCATTCAAGGGGGGTTTAAACCACAAAGATAGAAAACTTACATTGAGTATAAGTGGTTAATCAATGTTTAATCACCTTTTCTTTCGTCAACCAAAAGAATTGCTGATTTGTACCCCGTCGATAGTTAGTCAGTTAAGTGCATTATTATTTTAAATGGCCCTTGAATTGTAGCCCATTTTAGTTAAATTATCCCTAGTAAAATCACTATATCCAAACAATTCTATTACGAATTATGTAGACTAGTACTTGTTAGGTATTTAGGTAAAACGGGCTGTCGATAAAAAAAATTTCCGACCTCAATTTTAACTAGTTCTTCCTGTTTTTCTTTCAAGTCTTGCTCTCTTTTCTTCCTCCACAAAATCCGTGCCACGAGTCTCGTTTGGTCAACAGGTTTCCCAGGTGTTATCCGCTTTATCGCCGCACATTCGGCTTTGTGCTCCACCCAAGCCTTCTTCTGGCACTCCTTGCTGCAATACTGAGCAAATTTGCAGGCGGTACATCTGTGCAAATCTTCCACTGGCACTCCCGGCTAAAACAAAAGAAGTTTTAAAAATGAGAGAAAAAGAGGTCAAAAATCACTTTCTATTAGAAAAACGAAGGAGTCTAAAAATCATTTTAAAATTTAATGGCTATTAAAAACGACTAGATTTAAAATACACTAGCTAATAAAAAATAGTACATTTAAAAATCACTGGCTATTAAAATGTCGCTTTCGCGTTTCACTGATGTTTTGCTTATTATCAAGCTTTAATACGAATATAAACTGAATTCTTAGTGTAGAATGTGGCAGCGAACTCGTTTAAACCTCTTTTCATGTATAATGGTATCAGACTGACCTGATTACACGCTGCGTGATCATTTTGCGTCCATTAACCCTGCATGATCGACGACCGTATCGCCCATATTTCTTCGCTCTATAGGGTATATAAACCCGTTGTCCTTATTGTCGTGCATTGTCATGTGCTTACGTACTATTTGTTGTAATTAGTCGCTTATTCTTGGTGTATAGATGCTGTGTAATTCGTGTATGTAATCCTCTGCAATAACCGGTTAATATTTATTTTATAGTGATCAAACGAAACACTTTTAATCACCTGAAACCTAAATCTGTGAAATTGTAAATAAAAGTGGTGTGTGTTAACCGAGGGAAGTTTACTGGCTGCAAACTGAGATCAGGTGCATTAGAGAACGTGATCACTTATCGACAGCCGTCAGATCATAAGGATCCGGCGGAACGTTGCTACACCCGCAACATTATTAAAAGTATTTCGAACTTGAGGAGAAGTTCAGTGAAGAAGCCTTGAGAGTGTCAAGTCGATTTAGGATGGTGGAGCGTAATCCATTAATCGACTTTGGGGACGTGGATGAAGAAGACTTACCTTCAGAACCTATTTCTTTGAAATCTGCGAAGAATCTTATTGAGAAGCTTGTAGAAGACAAGCTTATACTGAGACCAAATCTTGGCCGAGAGATCAATGAGGTGACTCAAGATAAGACAAATCGTGCTCGCAGGGTTGCGGACATCGAGAAAGAAATACGACAGTTGCAACTTCAGAAGGAGGAAATCGGGGCCGGATTTGAAGGAGGACGATTAAAGGAATCTATGGAGGCTCAACAGCACTTGAGCTCAATGACGACAAGGCAGCAGCGTGTTAAGTCATGGTTAAGCGACGGTGAGAATATGGAGGCTACCAAAGCGCATGTGGAACAACCGCGATCCGCAGATAGGAATGGAAGTTCTGCGGCGGCCAGAGATGACATACTGAAAAGCGCTTTGCGCACTATTGCCTTATCGTTTGAACACGGACCACTTCCACAGCGAAATATTCCAAAGTTTGACGGGAACGTGTTGGAGTTTCACTCTTTTATGGCCGAATTCGAAGAGAATATCGGCAGACGAGTAAAGGAACCGAGGAGCAAGTTAAGCCACTTACGCAATCATTGTATCGGTGAAGCGTTTGAAGCGATCCAATTTTGCGCCATGATAGATCCACCGGAGGAGGGGTATCAGCGAGCACTTGAGGTGCTAAAGGAACGGTTCGGTCAACGACATAAAGTGGTGGGTGCATACGTCAGACTGTTAACCAGAGGTCCGAAGATAAACGAAGGAGATTACCGGGGTCTGAACAAACTGTGGAATGAAATGTCTAATTGTTTCTACTTGCTGTCCGCTTGGAATTGCGAGAAGGAGTTGGACAGCTCCTTAACTCTTTGCCTCCCAACTCGCGATATATCGCGAGTTGGTGAACAAACATGGTGTCCCGCGTCCCTATATATAGGGGCAAATCTAAAATGCGATTTAGAGAGCTCAGCTATGGCTCATTCGATCAAGGAAAGCCTGAAATTTATTCTCTGTAATTATCTCTGGAGAAATATTCAAAATGTGAGGAGTGATAGCCTTTCTTTTTCAAGGCTTCGCCTGTGTTTTTGCTGAATTTTACACGAGTTTACACGTGACTAACTCAGCGAATAGGAGTCGTGTTAAATTGGGGAGAAGCTCTTTTTGTCAAGCAAGTGTTTCTTTACATTCTCTGTGAATTTCGTGCCGTTGAGATAAAAAGGAGAGCGTTGGTGACGTTTTCGCAGCAGGCGGTTATGCTTCGTGTTCACCAAAGCATGAATCCAGCTGGGCCTGCTGAGCGCACGATAAAGAAAAAGGCGGCGAGACTAGCTAGTTCGGTGTGCCCTGCTTTGAAGAATATTGGATATAGTATTTGCGTTTGTTTGGTTTTGTATGCCCTTTTTACACTTCCTTCACTGTTCTTTTTTATACTTTTTACTATTTTAGTTCTACAAAACTAAAAACTTCAATGCGTTTTTGGTTCAAGTTTTCATAATATAGTCAGAAAAAAGGGAAATTTCAATTACAAATAGTAAAAAAACTACTGAAGATAGAAATACAGTTCGAATTTTTCCTGAGTACAAAAACTATTAGACAATCTACATTCCAATTTTCATATCATTTGGGCATTCCAATAATAAGTGAGTATTTCGTTTGTCAGTGCACCTCAAATTTTTCAAAGTCGAGCAGAATTTTCTTTGCATAAAAAGTGGTGTTCACTAAAGTTTACATAATATATTCTTTATTAGAGGTAGATTTTAGATGTGCAGCTTGTTTAAAAGAGGGATAAATTATCTTTCCAACCATACTAAATATTAAATCATAGCATAAACTTTAGAAAAACTGTGCTAATTTGAAAATGACTAAAAATTGTAAAAAACACTGCGGGACAGCATGTTTGAATTAATGCATTTGGCCGGGAGTGAAAGAGTTAATACTTATGGATGTATTTAGGCGCCTGCCACGGGCGGTGCAGAACGACATTAACAATGAAGCCATCGACCTCAATGACCATGGTAACTCTTTGGGGTTCCATGATATAATGAAACATGTACGTAAAGCTACCAAGCGTTTGAATTCACAATTTGGTCAGATAATGTCGGAGGAAGTCAATCTACACGAAACGCCAGAAAGGGGCCATATCACAAGGTACAACTCCCACACTAATGCGAAAGTGGGTATATACGCCACTACCACTTGCGAAGCCAAGTACAATGAACGTCCGATATACAGCAATTGCCCAGACTGCAACCGACCGCATCCTCTATTTAGGTGCGATAGATTTCGCAAAAGGAGTATTTACGAACGTCACGAATTCGTGCGGAAACGTGGCCTATGCTATAATTGTTTTATTCCCGGCCACACAGCGAGACTGTGCCGCAACCTAAATCGTTGTCAGGTAACAGACTGTGGCCTACCTCACCACACACTGCTACACTTCACACGCATTCAACCTGCCGCCACTGAAGAATCTAAACGTACCAATAAGAGTGCTCGTGCCCAGTTGGCGACGGAGAACGATATGGTTACAACCGGGGCAACAAAGACAAGTACATCATCTGAACGAATGAATATGCGTACACGGATGCGAGTGGTTCCTGTACAGGTATGGTCAACGGACAAACAGAGACAAGTGTCAACGTACGCGTTCCTAGACGGAGGAGCGACGCGGACCTTGTGCACTCGGGAGTTACTGAGAAAACTAGAACCTCGTGTTTTAAAATGCAAAACTAAATTAACAATGGAGACTGCTAATTGCACTGACAGACAGGATGGATACAAACTGAATCTTGTTGTGAAGGGTGCTTGTGAAGCTGAGGAGTTTTCTCTTAAGGACGTCTTGGCAGTGTCAAATTTACCAGACGTAAGAAGCAGCATACCCACGCAAAGCGATGTTACCAGGTATCCGCACCTAAGTGACCTAGTTTTCCCGAAGGTGAATGAGTCGGAGGTAGGACTACTCATAGGCTCGGATAACGAGATGACTTTGGAAGAATGTGAGAGGCGGCGTAAGTCAGGATGTCCAACAGCTGTGCGGACGGGGTTGGGATGGACATTGAATGGGCTGGAAACCGTGCAGGAAATTGAAGAACCTGTTAAGGTGAGCTTTACGAATAGTACTGATCAGGAGCTGCATGAGCAACTGAAGAAAAAGTTCAGCTTTGACTTCAGTGAAAGGTACAAAGTTGACTCGCTGGGAATGTCTAGGAAGGCTAAGCACGCCCTCTCTATAATGGAAAGCTCTGTCACGAAATCAACAGAAAGGAACTCTGTATTAAGGCTGCCGTGGAGACCTTGGTCGCCACGTTTACCTTGTAACCGTACAATTCCGGAGAAGCGACTCGGATACCTAAAGGTGAAATTGTCTAAAGACCCAAAATTATTCGAAAGGTACAAAAGAAAGATCAAGGCATATATGGGCGATGGACACGAATAGTTTCCAAGGATTGTAAGAAGCCTGCTGGGAAGACGTGGTACGTGCCACATCACGCTACCGGGCTAAAATTCAAGATTGTGTTCGACTGTGCGGCCAGTTACTTATTGAACGACCAGCAGCTGTTACAGGGGCCGGATCACACGAATAACCTTGTCTACCCTTATGCAGACCACGTAGTGAGAAGAGTAAGTGTACAAACTGCGACAGCAAACGTGTTCCGGGATATTCGCTGCCTTACTTCTTTAAAATTAACTTCGTAATTTGGGGCCGGAATGTAGAATGTGGCAGCGAACTCGTTTAAACCTCTTTTCATGTATAATGGTATCAGACTGACCTGATTACACGCTGCGTGATCATTTTGCGTCCATTAACCCTGCATGATCGACGACCGTATCGCCCATATTTCTTCGCTCTATAGGGTATATAAACCCGTTGTCCTTATTGTCGTGCATTGTATTGCTTACGTACTATTTGTTGTAATTAGTCGCTTATTCTTGGTGTATAGATGCTGTGTAATTCGTGTATGTAATCCTCTGCAATAACCGGTTAATATTTATTTTATAGTGATCAAACGAAACACTTTTAATCACCTGAAACCTAAATCTGTGAAATTGTAAATAAAAGTGGTGTGTGTTAACCGAGGGAAGTTTACTGGCTGCAAACTGAGATCAGGTGCATTAGAGAACGTGATCACTTATCGACAGCCGTCAGATCATAAGGATCCGGCGGAACGTTGCTACACCCGCAACACTTAGTGTTGTTAATATTTATCTCCACTAAGCACAAAGTTTTCGTAAACATAACACTGGCATCAGTATACTGGACATTGTTCTATTTTTTACTCTACCCACAATAACATTAACCCTCGCAACGAAAACGTAGGGTTTTCGTAAACACGAAGTGAATATAAAAAAAATTACCCTCGTCGTAAAGGATAACAATATCTAAAAGACTTTAAATTAATGTAACATTAGCCCTTCCAACGTCAATATACGAAAAAGTGACGATTACCCGTATCGTGTTACCCAACAAGGATAAAGAATTGACTTCTATATTAATCCCCACTTACCTGTCCAGGCGCTTTAAGGCAGAAGTGGCAAACAACGTCGATATGCGAACTCATCACTGCATAAGCGTAGGGGTCCTGCTTCAAAACCGTTTGACCAGTTTCAAATTTCTTCGTTGCTTTTAAACCACGCCCTTTCTTGGCTGTTTTTATCAACTCGATACCAGGAATCGACATTTTGTGATTTAGTGTGGAAATACTACTAAGGTAGATATCTATTGTTGGGATTAAATGTGTTTAGATTTTTACTGGGCTTGGTTTCGAATCCACGATGAGTTCGTTACTTAAGATACGATTTTAACACACGGGCAATCTTCAGATCACCTCGCGCCCACCGTAGGGTTATCGGAGCAATTGCAATGTGTTGTGTATGATTCACACATTCCTTTAATTTGGTAGGACCCATTAATCCGCTGGGTTCAGGCAATGTCCATTATGTGCCTTGTCCAAGGACACAACCGACTAGTTAGCGACGAGTTTCGCACCTGCAACCCTTTCTGTTAAAAGGATACACACTAAACCACTATACTAATGAGTCGTACTTAATCAGTTTTTTAAAAACAATTCATTACATCTATCGGCCGCGGTAACTATTTTACCACACCATCGTACAAAAAAAATGTCTATCCTGTAAAAACATTGGTAAAATTGACATATTTTCATGTCCAAAAATAGGAAAATGTGTTAAATCACGGGTTATCGTCAAACTAATTTGCCCATCCAGGGGTGGTAAGTGGGACGAATCAGGCGAGTTTCGGATTTCTTCAATACGAATATCGTAAACTTTTAAAAAAAGAACGAACTTGTCAAAGAAATATTGATAAGTTAATTCAAATAATCCGTTAACACAAAACAATATCCAGTATATTACGTAACTATCTTCCAACCACGCCCTCTAACCAAACTAATCTTTATAATGAAGGATTATGTTTATAACGAAGGATTGCTCACTTGCCCTCCTACAAAATGCTGAAAATCGTTACGTAAAACACCAACACATACGATGTGCTCGCTATGCTTCTGTATCATCTATTCTATACAGGAATACAAATTGGTACGGTATAAAAAAAATGAGTATATCCTTATAAACTTCTGTCTTTTTTGTGTACTATATTAATCATAACGGCAAAACAACCTTACAGTTATATTGTTGCAACTATTTTACCTTTGACCTTGTATTGTAAACTTCCGATATTCACTTTGAAACTCAAGAACAAGCAAAAGTCTTGTATTATTCAGCTGAATGTCTTTTGAAACTATGTATCTTGCTGTCCCAAGTGGATAATGACGCAACACTTTTCGTCTGTTTTATATCATTCAGAAGAACAACTGTCCATCACACGTGTAAGTGTGACAGCTGTTGTGATCTTTCGCGAATAATCGGCATTGTGTTAAGCGCGAATTTTGACAAGTTCTAAAATTTCGCGCTGAGATTTTTAAAGTTGTAAATTTTAAAAAATAGAGCACATTTTTTTAAAGAATATTTAGCTAAAATTTGCCTGCTTTAATAATCGGTTATTAAAATTTTATTAATCTGACCAAGTTACAACCACATTTTTTTAAACTCATACAAAACTATATAGCAAGATTGTTGAACATTTTAGTAAATAAAATACATTTGTAATGTTTAAAGGCCACGTCATTTTTCGTTATACCGTTTACTACAGACTTGTTTTAACTGCTGTAGTTTTGGCGTTTTATTCTGCTTTTCTAACTTAAAATAAATGTTATATATTTTTTTTTTAAATAATAATGAGCAAAAAACCAACTAAACTTTATATTTCTATGTTAAAATTGATATATTTGCATATAGGGTAATTCCCTAGTACTGAGAACATCTTTAGTGTTTTATTTTCAAAATATTGCTTCAGGCCAAAATTTAATTGAATGTAAAATGAACACGTCATTGTAGTTTTATTTCTCGTTTACCCTACAGATAATAGGAAATTGTAAAAAGCGAGTTTAATAGTTTGTATTGGAATTTAGTGTAATAGGTGTACGATAAAGCTATTTTTAGATTGCTTTTATATCAAGCTTTTAGTTAAGAGGGGAATGGTAAACGGAAAACTGCACACTAAAATAAATATTAGGGCATTAGAAATAGTTTTAAACATGGGGTTGGAGTTAGGGTTAGTTTTTGGGTTGAGATTAGTGTTTAGAGCTGGGTTAGAAATAGTTTTCATAATTTTATGAGCAATTTAATTTGTTTGTATTTTGTACTCAGATTTAACTTTTACACAGACATTAATTTTTCTAAATCTGAAAGTTGCCCCAACATTTAAGAATGGCATCACCTAGTGACAAAATGAAAGCAGCCTACGATAATGCATTGCTCGGAATTTTGCAAAACGAAGGAAATCTTGAGCAGTTTCTCGACGTTATTTTTGGATTTCTATGTCGAAGGACTGATTTTTTCCGGACCATGCAAGATCCGAAACAAAAGTATGGATTTCCACCGGGTGTCGCCGAGAAGATTATTTTAACGGTGGGTTGAGTGAAATTGAAAAAAAAAAAATAAAATAAAAAAATCCCCCCCAAAAAATTAAAATCCAAAAAATGGAAATCTGAAAAAAAATCATTACAAAATATTATTTTAAAAGTGCACAAAATTAACTTACCAATTAAGTGTCTTTTTTGCACTTTTAGTAGGGTAAATGAAAAGAAACAAATTGCATAATCACAGCCGATCCTAGACTTAATAATTTATTAGTCGAAAAAGCAAGCCTTTTAGACAATTGCATGCAACACTTAAAAATTTTTGACTTGTTAAGATATTTTTAGATGTCTATTAATTTGTTTATTAGTTCTTTTGAGGTTTAGCTGCATTTTTGTAATCGTGTGTATATTCCATGCTTTCCAGACTGGAATAGATTTTTGTATCTATATTATCCAGGTTTTTACCATTTATAACCTATTGATCCTTCTTATTAATCTATTGATTTCCTAGGCATTATTAAAATGTGTTGCAATCATTTTAGTACTTCAAGAAATACAAAACGTTTGTGGAACAAATAGAAGCTGAGCAAGAAGCTAAAAAAGTTGAAAAAGGTACTGTTTTTAATTTCGCAAAGCAAGCATCTAATGGTGTAATGTGCAGAAAGGGACCATGGTAAATATTGATCCCACTACTACCTCTTTGGTATAGTGAGAATAGATAGAGGACAGAAGACAAAATTTATTTTTATAGACTACATATTAATGGGAAAAATGTAAGGTTTTTACACGAGCAATGCTGTGTTTTTTAGCTCTATTCATGGCATCCATATGCAAAGGACCAAAAGATTGCTTATTATAGTTAAAGAAAACTAATTAGTTTTCCCAACTGTTATAAATACACACTTGCTTCCGCATTAAAAACTTTCGCTTCGAATTTATTTCTTTAACTAATTGATAAAAACAGGGCTGCGTTTTGATAATATAATTACCCCATATGGTTAACTATCTGACGCTCACACTGTCAGGTTACCGGAGCTATTGCAGTGTGTTGTGTATGATCAAGACGATACAAAAGTTTTAGTAGAACCATTTTAAACCACTGGGTTTAAACAATATCCACAAAGTGCCCAATGACACAACCAACAAGCCAACAGCTGGTTTTGATCCCTCAACCTTTCTACTGATGGCCCAATGCTCTACAAATGGGGTGGGCAACTTCTCTAGTCGGCGAGCCAGATGTAGGAAAATAAAGTTCTCGTTGGGCTGGATTATTACATTAATGGTATTTATTATCTTAACAACAAGATACGGTTAGATACAGTCTAAATCCCTTGATGGGCCGAACCCGGGTCCACAGGTCGTATATTTTCCATGCCTGTTCTGCAATATACGCTAACCAGCCAACCAATCCATCCTGTAGAGTCGGTTGAAATAAACGAAATTGAAGTTGAATCAGATGACCAAACATCAACGGAAACAAAAGAGATGTTGATGCCTAATAAGGAAGATGACAAACCGACAAAACAAGAACAAAAAGTTGAAGAAAAACCTAAACAGTCGCCAGTGAATCCCTCTGCACCAAATGAGTATGGTTTGTGTCTTAATTGTAACATATCAACACCAATGCAACTGTGGTTGTGTTAGAGTTTTTTGTCTGGTACAGGGAAATCTAAAAAGAGGAAAAGTGGGAAGGAGGGACACTGCTCACTAAAATGAAGATTAAGGCATTAGAGTCAGTTTTAAACATGGGGTTGGAGTTAAAGGTTAGCTCTGGGGTTAAGATTGGTGTTTAGGACAGTCTGATTAAAATAAGTTTGAATAGTTTTGGTGAGCAGTTTCTCTCCTTCCCTCTTTCTCTCCTTTTTTAGTTGCGCTATGGTACTGATATTTTATTTTTGACTCCTATTTTGATAATATTCTTTTAAATACATCAGTTGTGCAGGGTATTTAAATCTTGCCTCAGGAGACTTTTTTGAACTCAGTGAGTTAATATGTTAATTGAAACCTCTAAACGAAATATTTCAATCATATACAACATACCGGTACTTCAATAGCTCTGGAAACCTGACGGTATGTGGAGGTAATCTGACAATTGCAATATGAGTATATTCGAAGATTAGTATAATCAACAAGTAGAGTGTGTGTATTTTGCTCACATCTAAAAGATGAAAATATATTATAATTTTTTATTAAATCCAAAGTTTATTTCTATTATTTAAAGCAAAAACGCAAACATTTAAATTTAATAGGCCTAGTCAAGCATACAAAATTACACTAAATATATATAATCAACCAAAATCTATTCCTTACACAGTCAGTCGGTGTTCCAAAGTAATCCCGACAGCTACAATGGAGCGATTCGGGACCGCTACAATTGGTCCCAAAACTACGATGATGTTGATGTGAAAATCCAGGTTGAAAAGTCCGTTGCGAAAGCAAAACAGGTGTGGATTAAACATTTTTATTTGGATAGGATATTCATGTTTATTCCTGTGAATGGGAAAACCAAGGGCAAGTTAAGTAGTGTTTAGTGAGTTTTGACTTCAAAATGCAAAGTTTTGTTTAACATTATGATTTAATTGTCATGTTTATCTCTATGGTTGCTTTAATGCAGGTATCATAACTGCACCAGCAAACATCTTGAGGATTTTTATGTTTTTTACCGTGAATGGGTAACCGCAAGTGATGTTATCACACAAGCAATTGTAGAGTTACCGGAACTAATATAGTGTGTTTTATTTTATTAAGACATTCTATATGTTCCTTTGGTCTTAGTAAAGAACCCATTAATTCCCTTGGTTCAAGAGATGTTCGCTAAGTGCATTGCCCAAGTACACAACCAACTAGCTAGCAACCAGTTTCAATGCTACAACCCTTCGACTGAAAGGTGACACACGAACGAACCAATCAATTCGACCAGACTGTTCCCATGTTCACCCTAAACCATCAAAGTAGACAAGAATCTAAAACACAGAAAATATTGGAAACACTGCAAAAGTCTCTACACACTTTTTAAAGGTAAAAACACCATTTACAGGTAAAGGTCGACATTCAACGTAAACATTTAAAAGTTTTTGTGAAAGAAACGGAATCTTCGAATTTTGAAACGATAATAGATGGAGAATTGCAACACGAAGTCAATAAAGAAGAAAGCATGTGGTCTCTGGAGAGCAGAAAGAATATACAGGTCCGTAGAACTTTCCGTAAATTTGTGTAACCCTTTTATGCGCCGGTGCAACTTTTTTAATTTATTAGAAAACCAATGACCTTAATGTATGACTACCGCTTTACCCATATTAGATGGGAATCCTTTACAACAAACTTTTTTATCCTTTTTTTAAACAGGTTGCTGGAACTTTCCGTAAATTTGTGTAAGAATAACAAGGTTTTATAAACCCATTCTTCGATAATGTCGAGTACACAGAC
>CH003233.1:343372-353998 GCA_000149265.1 Ciona savignyi | reverse complement strand
ACTGCCCTTACAAGGGTTGGTGCCGAAACCATGGATTAACGCTACATATCTCTGCTACTAATTACCTGACATTCATCATAAATTAAGCATTTAATACTGATTTCCCTACCCACTCAATACAAACCCATCCACTATTAAATTGCTTTGTGCATATGTATAAACTACATCCGCAGTTTCCATAATTTTTAAGATTTTAAACAGTTACCATAAATTAAAGCATTCAAAATGGATTTCTATACACCAATATACAAATCTATTCACAAAATAATTGCTGCTTTATGCTTTTGTAAATCACATTGACAGTTTCCTTAATTTATAAGATTTTCTACTGTGCCTAATTTTCTGTTTGTCTGTTTACAATGTTTTTGGTATTTCTTTAATTACAATGTTTCTATGTTTAAATCGCAATTGTCAAACTTTTGATATTCGCAAATTTTTATATTAAACTATCTGGAGGTTAAAATCCGATTTTCCAAAAACTTATTTCTAATCAAAAACTTTAATTTTCAAATTTTTATCAATAATTTCGAAATTACGCAGATTTTTTTTGGCTGTTTTTACGGAAATTGTTGCGTTATTGTGCTGTCTAAAACTTGTCTTTCATAACTCTTGCGCAAAAAAAAACGCTTTATTTGTTCAGTGGGTGATGTGGTTAAAATTATTTTATAAATTTCAATTATCCCAACATGAAAATAACTATTTTCTTACCATGTTTTGACCATTTTTATATAAAAAAGGTATAAAAGAGTGCTTCTGTGTGCTAGTGTACCGGCTACAAAGCCATAATGCTTTACAAATTGACAATTCCTACATCCATGTGTTAAAATCCATACAAGGCACTACACATGTCAATTAAAAACGCATTTTAGTTTTATGGGATAAACAATTGTAGTGATTAACTAATCCATAATGTGGCTACCATCAGCTAAAAGGTTGCAGGATTGAAACCCCACCTTCCCCAGCCACTAGCTATTCGGTTCAGTCTTTGTGCATGCAATTAGCAGACATCGTGAACCCAGTAGTTTAATATGTTAACAACACTAGCTATGTCTCCAATTTAAACTAACCGCAATAGCTCCGATTACCCAACTGTGGAAATGTGATATTTCACCAAACATTTTATACCATGAGTTTTCTCACATTCATAGATTTACAGGATTATCCTATCCACTAAAGAAGCTTCCCATAAAAATGTTATTTTGTCTCTTATCCGTTTCTTACACCCTATTATCTATTTGCAGGGTCTGCCTAGTATGGTAGGGAACTTGTTATACAATGTCCAAAAACGGAGGTAATATCGACGAGATTCTTCGTTCTGTCCCATCCCAGCGAGTATCCTATGTGAAATTCTGCAACAAGACTTCCTGCGATGTCTCGTTAGAATGGATCGATTTCAAAGGTGACCACACGAAATGCGCCCGTGTTCTGACCCCTGAAATGAATCTCGAGATCAAAACATTCGTTGGCCATCCTTGGGTCGCTTACGACGCTAAATACCGTCACGAAATGTCGTTTTCTGCCGCCAGGAATCGGATATTTTTCCCTACGCCAACAAAAACAGACACCGACAGCCATACGCAGATTTTTGTGCCGATTTTTACGCCGGAAAAGTCGTTGCAGCGAATTTGCGCTGAAAAAGTTCATCAGTGCATACAACACCATCGCAAAGAGAGTAACAAAGTGATAAAAGAACTTCCAATTCACTTTTTATTGCAAGAAAAATTGCGTAAATTAATTTTAAAGCAAATGGATCACAATATTCCAGTAAGAATGGTGGAAATGGAAAATTAGCAGAATCTGTTTGAGATTGGTGGATAATCATCCTTTGTTTAATTAGTGTTAAAACAGCATCGCTCATAACACAGCCAGTTGCCACTATTGTCTCGTTCCTGGAGTATTAATCGAACCAATGGTGGATACTTAAAATAGCAAGAATTCCTTTTTATATTGGAGCAAAATTCGAAACGTTTATCAATACTCAATTCAAAAGCACAAATTAGTTCTGAATAATTTTTACAATTATGGCCACCATGCGAAGAGTAGCTTGATCATACCCAGCCAATTTCTAGGTGGTGTGTCCTTACTCTATTTTATAAGTGGATAAATAGTTTAAACTACAGTGGAACCCCGCTTGACGACCACCTCGATAACACGACCATCTCATCACAAGGACCACTTCAGTATGGTCCCAAATAATTGACTATGGTAATGCATTGCATACTGTTTCAAAACGCGACCACCCCGGTTTCCAGACCAGTACTGCCTTTTTTTGGTCCAAAACTTCAAATTTAACTCCGCTAAAGCGACCATACATGCCCAATAATGTGTTTTTGTCACCAAAATAATAAGTTTAAATTCCTTTTGTGATCAAACAATAAGATTACATGAGCATTACAATTTCAGAACTAATAGTTGTTTAAAATCATTTTGCAAAAAATAATTGGCATTTAGTAAAAACTGAGTAAAAAGGCAGACGTATTGGCTGCATATTACGACAACTTGCTGCAAATCAAAATTCACTAACACGACCACCCCGCTAACGCAACCGCTTGATGATGGTCCCATAGGTAGTCAGGTAAGCGGGGTTCCACTGTATATTTAAAACCATATTTCTGTCGCACACGAAACATGCAATAGTTCTTACATTGAACCTTGTGTTGCTAAAAAAATTGTATAACCATTTGATCGACTTTTTTAAATTTATTTTTTAATTGAATTTTATATTTTATTATTGCGAGTAAAAATTGAGTTTCAACATTTATAAAGATGATGGCTTTAATTTAAACAAATTGAAAAAAATCAAATATTTAAATGCAGTATGTAGATACCCAAATGCCAAAAACTTGTTATATATTTTAAAAAATTGGAATAATATATTATTTCATAATTTCAACTTGTCTTCTTAATAGATTATACTGTTTTTTTGTTTACATTTTGTACCATTTACATATCTAAACTGAATGTAAATTCCTGGATTCAAATAATTTCCCGGAGTTCAAAAGTGTACATCATATTACAATTTGGATATTGGTATCTTAGTTATAATGTGTGGATATTACTTTTAATTAATTTAAGATAAATTAAGCATAACTTTAGTAATTAGTGGTGAAAGAGATATAACTTTAATAAAAGGGTTCAGTTTGCACCCCAGGCACCCTGGTATTTACGCCTTTGCTTTCTATTTTTTTGATTTTCTCCAGTTTGTAGTTAGAGCAGTTGTCAGTAATTAAAGAAATATGGATTCGCTTGAAACAAATGGAGAGGAAAATAAGGAAGAAATAGAAGAACTACTTCATTATATGAGAGTGGTGAATGCTTTCAAGGGATACAGGTGAGGTGTGGTTGAATGTATTGGAAAAATGGTCTGATATTCGTATCTTAACCCAAGGAAAAAGGTTATAACAAAAAATGTGAAATAGTTATTACAACTGAAATCATCAGATTTCAGTATATTGCATTGTGTTGCATAAGATTGATACTTGTCATTCGTGGAAGTTTTAAACCACTGGGTTCAGTCGATGGCCTCTAAGCACCTTGCCCAAGAACACGATTAACTAGCTTGTGGGTGGTTTTGATCCAATGACGTAGATGAACGCAGATCCAAAGACGCAGATGAACGCAGATGCACTTTAATTGAATAGACTAAGTAATTCATGCACCACATTGCTCTATATTTAAGCTCTTCAAACATATCTAAAGGAAGTTACAGGATCCAATCTTGGCCTGATCGCATTCTATATGTCTCTGTGGCAATGTAACAGATGTATTGTGTTCTGGTTACCTGGCAGTGGGTACAAGTCAATCTGTAATAACTAGGGTAAAAATGCTCCCTTACATAATCATGAGGCAATCTCAAGATTATCTATGTGATAACATCCCTTGCCTGTTCCTTTCTGCAGGGATAAAACACAAATATCCCATCCATTTACAAAATTAAAGCAATTACAAATAAACGCTTCAAAATTGAAACAAAATTTATCCCCCTTTGACAAATTGAAACAGAATTTATTCCTTTTTTGCAGGAAGTCGTGTCTCCGACAGCTCGACCGCTGTGAAGAAAACTTCCGGAAGCTTCCAGAGTCGCATCAAAGAATGCTCCCTGCCCATCTTAGGAAGATAGAAGATGCAAAAGTCTGTGTTGATGTCAATGCTGCGTTGATTAACGAGATCACTTCGTACTGCAGTAATATGTTCGAAAACAGACAATATAAAGAGGTGAAATTGAATTTTGGATTGGATTGTTAGGATAGGATATGCATGTTTATCCCCATGAAAGGGAAAACCAAGGGGGTTAGCACACAGGCAATCGTCAGATCACCTTGCGCCCACCGTTGGGTTACCAGGGCTATTATAGAGTGTTGTGTATGATTCACACGTTCCTCCAATTAAGTAGAACCCATAAAGGTTTGGGCAATGTCCGTTAAGTGCCTTGCACAAGAACACAACTGACTAGCTAGCGACTAAACTGCAACCATTCGATTGAAAGACAACAAACTGAACCACCAGACTAATCTGTTAGACAATTTTCGGATATATTGCAGTGTGTGATTAAGACAGTTTTACAAAGTTCAACCCAATATTGCATTATATTTCGGCAATGTTTACTAACTATTTTGCCCTAGGACACAACCGACCAGCTAGCAACCAGTTTCGATCCTACAACATTTTAACTAAAATCAGCACACTAACCCACCAAGCTATCCATTCAGCTGGAAAACTACACAGTCAAACACACGTCGTTCGATCTCGACAAGGTGAAATCTACTTTAAAGCAAATCGTAAGAGATTGGTCAGCGGATGGAGCAAGAGAGAGAGATTTATGTTACCAGCCGATAATAGATGAGATTTTTGTGAGAAAACCACCCAATACTGATGAGGTAAAGTATTCATGGTGATGATTTGTTTTTTATTCTATAGAAAACTGTCACCATAAACGTTCATGAAAATATTAAAATAATATAAGATAGGATAGGATAGAATATTCATGTTTATCCTGTGAATGGAAAAACCAAGATGAACACACAGACACAGGCAATCGTCAGATCACCTCGTGCCCATCAGGTTACAGGAGCTACTGCAGTGTGGTGTGTAAGATTTACACGTTCCTTCAATTTATTAAAACGCATTAAGCCGCTGGGTTAAGGCAATGTTCGTTAAGTTCCTTGCCCAAGGACATAACCGAGTAGCAACCAGTTTCATACCTGCAACCCTTCGGCTAAAAGGCGACGTACTTAACCATTAGACTAATCTTTCTGACTGAGATGATTTGTTTTAATTTTATAGAAAATTTTCTTTTTAAACATGCATAATAAAAGAAAAGAAAAACGCACACATCGCAGTTTAATGGCACATTGTTGTTATTAAAGTAAATATTGGCGTGATGTTGTAAAAACTGTTGATATATGTTGATATTAAGTTCGGGCACAGTTGTCACTCTTTGGGGTGTACACAAGAATCGTCAGATCACCTTATGCAATTAAAACTGTAAATCCAGTTTTCCAAATATTAATGTTGGATTTACAGTTTTACATTATAAATCCATTCTTTCTAAATTCACTCAAACTCATGTTGCTTTCCCACCATGCAGACCACAAGTGTATCAAGCAGTGTGAGTGTATTGGTACCAGGTTGTGGTCTGGGACGGTTAGCATGGGAGTTCGCCAGGAGAGGTTACTTCTCACAGGGAAACGAGTTCAGCTTCTACATGCTGTTCACCTCGCATTTCATCATCAATCGGTGAGAATTCCCCTTCTGTGTCTAGTGCAGTGTTTCCCAAACTTTTGTTTAAAAAATCCACAACGGACCCATTTCAATTTTTTAATGTTTGACGGTATAGTGAAGATTAAAAATTCAAACTATCACAACCACAAAATCAATGTACCATATAGTGAAAAAATGGCCTACATAGAGCAAAAGTATACCAAATTTCATTCGTGGACATCCTGAAAGTGCTTCACGGACCGTAAAAAGTCCGCGAACCCCTTTTTGGGAACCACTGGTCTGGAGGATTTGATATTTATTAATGTTACATCCAGTGATGGGATTTAACATTTTAAGAACAGGTTCTCTTTTGTATCATACTTACTAACAAAAGGTTCCCTAAAAGCTCCAATGTCTGTAAAAAAGCAAGAATCGGATCGGTAATTATACCAACGTTCCAAGAACGGGTTTGACCGAACCTATTGAATCCCATCACTGGTTACATCCCCATGAATTGTATAAAAGGGGAGTTATATCACAGGCAAAAGACAGGTTACTCCTTGCCTACAGGTAGGTTATGTTGAGCTCTACTAAGATAACCCCACGGTGGGCGCAAGGTAATCTGACGATTGCCTAAAAAATACTTCCTTCTATTATCATGAGTCAAGCTCAAGATTACCCATGTGTTAATCACCCTTTGCCACCCCTGAATTAGATAAAAACCCTGCATCTTTTACACACCACGTTTACCATCCTGGGAATTGACACCTATATGATTTCATCTCACATTTTCATACATTGGGGAAACACGCCACCCCTAGCACCCTGCAGATTGACACCTATACGATTCCATCTCACATTTTCATACATTGGGGTAACATGCCACACCTGGCACCCCGGAGATTAACGCCTATGCGATTCCACCTTACATTTTCATACACAGGGGTAACACGCCACCCCAGGCACCCCATAGCTTGACGCCTAATATTCCAGAACTCAAGGCGACAATGAAACGGACTTTCACCAGTACACAGTCCATCCATGGGTCGACCAACGTTGCAACAATCTCTCCTGGGACCACGCGGTGAAAGCCGTCAAGTTTCCAGACGTAAACCCAGGAGTCCTTGCGTATAAGAACCGATTCTCTATCGCAGCTGGCGATTTCTTGGACATATACACACAGGCTGGTGGGTGGAAATGTGACATTTGTTGTCGCGTTTCTTTAGTTTATTTGATTCATTTTTGTCCTAGTATTAAGTATCAGTAAATAAAGCAAGTCACAAAAATGGGTTCTACTAAACTGAAGATACTACAAGCTACTTTAAAACTAGTAATGAATCTTTGGCTTTATTTTTCTGTTGGTAATTTTTTCTTTAGAATTAGCATTGTTGGTTATTTTATTCGACAGATAAGCTCGGTGGGTTAATGTGCTATCTTTCTACTAAAGGATTGTAGGTGCGTAGCTAGTCGATTGTGTATTGGGCAAGGCACTTAAGGGTCATTGTCTGAACCCAGTTGAATAATGGGTTTTACTAAATTGAAGAAACGTCTGAATAATACACACCACACTGCATTAGCTTTTATAACACGACGGTAAGCGCAAGATCTGACAATTACTTGTGTGGTAATGCCCCTTGCGTTTTCCCATTCACAGGAAGAAACATAAATATCCTGTCCCAATTTTTAAAGTGTCTGAAACAAAATAAACTTTTAATTCCAGATTCGTGGGACTCAGTTGCTACCTGTTACTTCATAGACACCGCGCACAATGTGATATCTTACATCGAGCGTATTTACCATATTCTCAAGTCTGGCGGGGTTTGGGTCAATTTAGGGCCACTTTTATACCATTTTTATGGCATTTCAAACGAGCCATCGGTCGAGCTATCTTACGAGGAAGTTTTAGATGTTGTTGAAAAAGTTGGGTTCAGAATTAAGGTTTGAGTGGTTTTTGTATTCATATGACTTTATACCATCTTGTCCAGTTCTTGATTTAATCGTTCTTAAACAGCATAAATAAATTTTAATCATTTGTCTTACGAAAAAAATATCTGCTAAGTGGTGCCCAAGGGTGCTGCAATAAGTGTTTAGAATTATAACATGAGTAGACATCTGAAGACTTACCGGAGCTATTGTAGTGTGTTGTGTATGATTAAGATCTTTTCAGTTAAACCCGATTAATCCACTGGGTTCAGACAATATTTGCCAACTGTCCAACGACACAACTGACAATCTAGTGACTGGTTGATCCATCCGGCTTTAGACTAGTGACTGGTTTCAATTCCAGGACCATTCGGCTTTAGACTGGCGCTCTAATTAAACTAGCTATCCCTCTGTGCAATATCTTACTACGAACCAACACTTAGTTTTGTATATTTTGCAGAAAAATGAATTTTTAACTGGCATGTACACTAGTAACCCCGAATCCATGCTAAAATATGAGTATACCTGCGCTTTTCTTGTCGCTGAAAAACCATAAAAAACTGAAAAAATCACGACGATGTTTTTTTTTTACCATACTGCATGAAGTTGTACGAAATAATTGTTACTCTGTTTTTTTCCTTTTTTTATTTTTTCTCTTTTCAACATTCCACTGCCAGCTGTAAAGTTAACTGTTTTATGTATTTTTAAAAAAATTCAGTAGTTGATTACCCAATAGAATTTTTATTTTACCCAAATTGATTTCCAGATGTTAACTGTTAATCGTATTTTATTTAAAAAATACCTTGTTACCATATATTCTTAAAACTTTTTTGTTTTACTTCTATTTTAAATGGAAAATTATAATTTTAATTTACATATTTTTTGCATTAAAATCATAGATTGTAATTGCAGTCTAAATATATTTAGATTAATTTATGTCAGATTCAAATGCACTGTAATACTCCTTAACCCTAACTCTGAGCCTGAGGTAGTCTGTTTTACCTCCGGTGATAACTCTATTTTTTACTTCTTTCAAATTCAGGAGTATCCTAGCTTATACCATATTTACCTGTGCATGAATTGTTCTTAATTTATTTGTAAAGATTTACAATAGGCTACGAGCAGCAAAAGGTTGTGGGATTGAAATTCACCGGTGGATAGACTGTATTCTTGGGCAAAGCACTCTCTTAAACACAGTGGATTAATGGGTTTAACCTAAACTGAAGTAACGTCTTAATCATACACAACACACTACAATAGCTTCTATAACCCGACGGTGGGCTTAAGGTGATCTGATGATTACCTTTGTGATAACGCTCGTTGTGTTTTCCAATTTATGGGAATAAAAAAATATCCATTTTTAAACTGTTATACTCATTATGGTTCTCTGTAATATTGGCGTTAATTTTAAACAACATTTTATTCTGTTTTATTTATTGATATTTTTGTTTTTAATATTTCATTAACGTAAGACGAATAAAACAAACAGTTCCCATCAAGGTTAACATCGGCAACTAAATAATAAAGCAACAGAAGCGTATTTTAACCAAGCATTATTTTTGCCATCGCAAAAAAAAAGTTGGTGTTTTGCTTTAACTTTAGACGTTATGATGATGAAAAATGATCACTTTTACGCAATCCTTAATTTAATATAGACTCCTTTTTTTTCCTTTAATTTTATAATTTAAATTTCACCTTTATTTATTATTCAACTGCCTTGTTGTAGTCAACCACGTAGGTTAAAGTGTGCATGAAAATGTATGGACCATCGTGAATAATTATGGATATTGTACACTGTATTTACTGTGTAGTACGTGAATAAATGTTTTATTGTTCATTAGGGCCTACCGCGTTTTTGATGTGGTTATTAGAAAGTCCCTTCAAATCTTCTAAGTGGTAGTACAGTACTGGCGCGAGGCATTTGGGTAATTGACGATTTAGAATAGAATAGGATTTTTATGGTTATCCCCATAAATGGAAAACCCATAGGGGTTAACATATGGGCAATGGGCAGATTACCTCTCGTCCACCGTCGGGTTACAGGAGCTATTGCAGTGTGTTGTGTATGATTCACAAGTTCCTTTTGATAGAACCCATTTATCCGCTGGGTTCAGGCAATGCCTTGCCCAGGAACACAACCGTCTTGCTAGCGACCAGTTTTGAATCTTAAAGCCCTCAATTGAAAGACGATGCACTAACCCACTTAGCTAGCCTAGTCGGTAGGATATTGACCGTGTTACCACGTTTTTCATTGCCTTATTTGTTAAAATTATAACTTTAAATTATACAAAGCTTTACTAATGGTTGATTTAGCTGTGCAATTATTATAAAAATTCTATAGCGTTTTGGTTCAAGGCGACGTAGCAATTTACCGAAATATTCAGTAGGACATTTAAACCAAAGCAGCGATTAGTTTATTTGGTAAGCGAAAACACAAAGTTTAAAACAAGGACATACAGTACTGATATAATTAAAAATACCATTCGTAAAGTAATTATAATTCTTACCTTTATATTTAAAAACATTTATAGGTCTCACCGAGATTTGAACTCGGATCGCAGGATTCAGAGTCCTGAGTGCTAACCGTTACACCATGAGACCGACGAATCAGGAACTGCTGGAATTGAAATAAGATGGCGCGGCGTCTTGGCTGGTAAATTAGAAAGTTGTTAAAGGGGAACTGAAGTCAATTTTAAGAATATCTTAATAAATGGAAAAAAATACGCTGATTTCAAAAATCAAATCAGTTTCTTCCAATATTTTTTGGTTAAAGAGTTATGAGCAAATATGTATTTCATTTTATGTTAGGGGATTTCCCGTATTACGTCACTGACGTTGTTGAGATTTCGTGCCTATATGCATTGTATACAATCATGTGTCAGTTTAGAGGTGAATTAGTAACAGAAGCGCCTGCAGGAGCGTTGTATTTTCGTTTTATTATGAGACTTAGCATAACACTGTCATATAGCCTATGAACCAATGACATGGTGACAGCTTACCTTA
>CH003233.1:331802-343272 GCA_000149265.1 Ciona savignyi | reverse complement strand
AGGGATTTTTTATTTTCTTTAGGTATTAAATAAGTGACTAATTACTTACATTTCAACAAATCTGATTAAAATTGGAGAAGCCGTTTAAGCGCTATGCCCGAAAAAAAGCTAAAAAAATTTGAAAAAAATACCGTTTAGGTTTTTAACGTAACCAAGGGGAATTCCCCCCTGGATTTATTACCCAAAATTGGTTTCTGCTCATCTAGACCATGTGGTCTAACAAATTACCAAGTTTCATTGCGATTTCATTATTCCTTTCTGGAGCGGTACCGAGTTTCTGAGGTGCAAAAATAATTATTACAGTAAATTTGTCCCCAGTTTTTTTATGGTAATATCGAGCGAGTGCGCCCAGTTTTCCTGCGGTTTTATGGAGGTTGTTGTACTAGCTGCGATAACATTGTTATATATTAATTTCGTTGTATGTAACTTTTTAACTTTTCGATCAAGTCAAACAAGCTGGTGGAATACGCAGTCTTACTTGGGCTTTGTGGGTCGCCTTGGTACAAAGCTTCCGGAACGGCATAGATTATTTGTTAAATTCTGTTAAATTGTTCAAGACATCGGTTATCAAAAAAACTTTCCGCAAATAATTGAAACTAATATAGTTACCCTCGGTGTTAATAAATTGTGAGTAGTTGGTTATCGCGGCCTCTGCCAAGTCCACATTGAAAAATGTTCTATTGCGCGATTTGATATTTGAGTTCAATCAGAGGTATAGCTAATGTATAACTAACGTCAATGCGATCAAGGCGAGTTCCGCTGGAGTATTCACGTCTAACAGCTAGTGCCGTGGTCTAAAGCGCGCGCAATAGGTATAGACGGACGATGTCATTGGACGTATCCCGTAACCTCGACTTCAGCGTTTCTGCTAATGCCGCTTTACTACACTACACAAAATATAGGCGTCAATATCAAGCATGTTTTCCCCTCCCTCACCAATGTCTCTACATAGCGTATTTCTCTTGATGCGTTCCCATTTCGACCCCCATTCGAAGTGAAAAATGCTTTGTTTAAGTTTTTTTTTAAGAAGTCCCTAGGTGGTGGCGTAGATATTACACTTAGTTTGTACGTCAGTGTCGGTATAACTAAGGATTTAATTACGGTAAGTTTGCCCAGTAGCGTCTAGGATCGAGAGGCCCAAATATTCAATAGCGTTTTAATTTTATTTACAAGTTTCGTCATACTAATATTAAAAAGATCTCGACCATTGTTATTACGACCAATAGGAAATACTATGCCAAGATATTTTATCTCGTCAATAAGGCCACGGCAATCCCTTATTTAAAAGTGGTTTTGAATCGCATGACCTTTTACTGCCAATGTAAAACGCGTTAGATTTCTGAAGGTTTATTACGCAGCCGGAGATTTCCAGGATTTTATAAGCTAAGTTAAAGCTTTTAAAGGGGAACTGAAGTCAATTTTAAGAATATCTTAATAAATGGAAAACAATACGCTGATTTCAAAAATCGAATCAGTTTCTTCCAATATTTTTTGGTTAAAGAGTTATGAGCAAATATGTATTTCATTTTATGTTAGGGGATTTCCCGTATTACGTCACTGACGTTGTTGAGATTTCGTGCCTATATGCATTGTATACAATCATGTGTCAGTTTAGAGGTGAATTAGTAACAGAAGCGCCTGCAGGAGCGTTGTATTTTCGTTTTTATTATGGAGACTTAGCATAACACTTGTCATATAGCCTTACTGAACCAATGTACATGGTGACAGCTTACTTTAAGCGCGGTCATTAAGGCCTGCACGGTCCTGGACCTAAGCTGAATGCTGGGGTATACAGGTCTCGTATTTAAATGACTTTAGAATAATAAGTCTTAGCAATTTATATCATAAATAATAAAAGTGAAAACAGAACAAGAAAACTATAACAGAATGCATTAAACTGTAACTGCCAGAAATTTATAGAAATAAACCAGCCATTAGGCAAAGGCTAGACTATGCGGTGGGAAAAGCCTATTTCTTTCATGGTTTATCTTGGCTGTTTGTATAATGTTTTGCTGTTGTGTACGTGGTGCATTTAATGTCTGCTGTTATTGGAACTGAGCATTAGCCTACTGGTTGAGAATACCACTTATTGCAAAAACCAGTTAATCCACAGTTGAGTAGCTGATGTGTAGTCTGACAATAAGTATACAGCAAGCACTCAGATAAGTTAGTGAAGAATATATATAATAGATCTTTACTTAACTACCCAAATAAGTTAATAAGAATATACCACTTTCTAATTTAGTTCTTTTTATTAGATATTGTAAAATGCCTAAAGTTAAGCCACTGAGAAGGAAGAAAGACTGATTGGAGTATATTGTTTTGCTCCAGGATGTACAAATTCCTATTACAGCACACGAAATTCCAATCCACCTGTGCGGTTGAAGCAATGGATACAACAATGCAAGCGTTCTAAACTACCTGGAAAAAGAACCGCAGTGTGTAGTGCACATATTTGTGACAAGGATTATCATAGTAAAATTGTATTTGACTCCAATGGAGTAGCCAAGATGATGAAAACAAACCACTTGGTAAAAAATACAGTTACAACAATTTTTTATTTTTCTGATTATGATTTTAAACATAGTGATCAACCCAGTACATCAAGTGCAACTTCAAGAACTTCTCTTTATCCAAGCAGATAATTGAAAAATAAGGGCTTTTAGTAATGCAAGTCCAGTCTGGCATTATTTTGTGCACAAATGCATGTACATTCATGCAGCATAAACATTCTTGCGGTGTGTCCATAAGAATACATTTTTTGCAACGGCACCAAGTCATGTCAATAGGTAATGTTTCTAAATAAACATTTTCTTCTATGGGGCTTGCATCTTCAAAGATACTTTCAGACGTTTTTCTTGGTTTAAACGCACATGACTAAATTTGTGTTGTTTTATTGTGTACAATAAAACTTCTTTCATCCATGCCAGAATGCTGAAAACTGTCATCCATTTTAGTGTTACAACATTAACTTAAATTTACTCTAGAAATGAAGAAAATAAAAGAAATTTGTTAAAACTTCTATGCATATGTATACCAAATCTCTCACACTCTCAGTTTGTAGCCTAGAGGTTGATAACAAAATTGCTAGTCTACGTTGCAGATTATGGCTATATATTGAAAAGCAACAATCATGAAAGAAATAGGCTGTTCCCACCGCATAGTCTAGCCTTTGCTTGATGGCTGGTTTATTTCTGTAAATTGCTGGCAGTTACAGTTTACTGCCTCCTGTTCTAGTTTTCTTGTTCTGTCTTCACTTCTATGATTTATGATATAAATTGCTAAGACTTATTATTCTAAAGTCATTTAAATACGAGAACTGTATACCTCAACATTCAGCTTAGGTCCAGGATCGTGCAGGCCTGAATGAGCGCGCTTAAGGTAAGTTGTCACGCAGGTACATTGGTTCAGTCAGGCTATATAACAAGTGTTATGCTAAGTCTCCATAAAAAAACGAAAATACAACGCTCCTACAGGCGCTTATGTTACTAATTCACCTCTAAACTGGCACATGATTGTATACAATGCATATAGGCACGAAATCTCAACAACGTCAGTGACGTAATACGGGAAATCCCCTAACATAAAATAAAATGCATATTTGCTCATAACTCTTTAACCAAAAAATATTGGAAGAAACTGATTTGATTTTTGAAATCAGCGTATTTTTTTCCATTTATTAAGATATTCTTAAAATTGACTTCAGTTCCCCTTTAAGACAGCATAATAAACCACATTCGTATTATGTTAGTGCTGTTTGTGATGAATATTAGTTTTAAATTAAGACCAGAATCGAACATATAAGTCATTTTTTAATAAAGACAAATATTTATCTGAACTGTTGAAACTGCTAGAGTTTTGCCGTTTTTAATGCTTTTTTTAATCCTTGCTATATTTTCATTTCTATAACGCAGAAGAAAATATAACAAACTATATAATTCTATAAATGGGTAGTTGTCAGAATTCTTTATAATCTTTGTAGAGAGTTAGAGGGGTGTTGGCTCTGAAACTTTCTTTAAGTTAATCACATATCCCCTGTTACACCGTATCAAATTCTTCTCTCAAATTCTTTTTAATTGGTTTATGTAAGTTTTAAGCACCACGTCAAATTATTTTTATTTTATACCGTGGGCATTCACGGACGTGTTTAACTACTGTTTTTTTGCCCTTTCATCCTGCCGCATTAAAATAAATATGCTATTCTTCTTTAATGTATTAAAACAGCGAAAAAAATACACTTAAAACTATTAAGAGTTATCAGACGGACCATCATAAGAATACTGGACCAAACAGACGTCCGCTTCTTACCTTATTAAGGGAAAAAACAACAGCATATTAATATTACCACCACATATTAGAGGAATGTTTATTACCAGTACATATATCCACAATTTCACAAAATAATTACCTAAGATAGGTTTTGCACGATATTGTACGCAATTAATCCACCTACAACATACTAAACTCGCTAGTGCAAATACAATCAATTACCCACAACTTAGAAGTTTGACAATTTATAGCAGATGGCATAGTGAATGATGTATAAAGGTCTATGATGCAACAGAAAACGAACTGATTTTAAAATTTCGATTTTAAACATAAAGCTTTAAAATAAGGTTGTGTCAGCTTGTTAATTCAACAGCTTTCACACACATTTCTGGGTTTTCAATGTCTACTTTGCTCTGTACTAAGCGGAGTTCCAGTTCTTTGAAGGTAGGGGTTTCCCCTTCTGCGATCATTCCTGTAAAGAAGCCAGTGTTTTAATCAAGTCTATTTTATTAAGTTTCAAGTCAAGATTACAAGTCCAGTAGACGTAAGGACAAGAATACTTAGTTCTGTTTTCAAATAAAATAATTGAATTACAACATACATTCATAAAACTCGAGATACAAAATTAATAAAAAAATATTCAGGTCCTGATTAGGTTTCTCTGAATATTAAGTTTACTTGCGGTTCAGTTCTATTAAGATTAAAGAAAACAAAACCTGTTTACACAGGTTCTGTTTAGTTAGGATAGAATAGGATGGGATTTTCATGTTTATCCCCATGAATGGAAAAACCAAGGAGGTTAACACACGGGCAATCGTCAGATCACCTCGTGCCCACAGTCGGCAGCTATTGCAGTGTATTAATCCGCTGAGTTTAGGCAATGTCTGTTAAGTGCCTTGCCCAAAGACACAGCTGACTAGCTAGCGACCAGTTCCGTACCCTCAGCCCTTGGACTGAAAGGTGACGCACTTAACCACCAGACTAATCTGTCGGAATTCAACACTCTAGATTTAAAAGTTTTGGATGGAATGATAACACACAACTCGATAGATATGTAGTATTTTTAAGTTAAGGAGGTAGGATAAAATGGCAAAACTACAGTAGTTAAAACATGCCGGTAAATACACACAGTATAACAGGAAATAAAATATTTTATGGCCTTTAAACCTTACATTAAGCAAAAATAAACCAACCTTTAGCAGCGTTTAACGTCCGCTGCAAAATTCTTTGCATTGTGGAGATGACTTTCTCGAGCGCTAGTTTCAGGTTGTCAGGGTGACGATGTGTCCAAGCCAATAGGAGTGCAGCAAAGAGGTCACCTGACCCAACAAACGAGGCTTTGATGAGAGGCATCTCGAGTTTGATTCGCTGGGTTTTTGCACCATTCGCTGCTGTGTTTGGAAAGATTATATTATTATTAATAGAAGTAGGATTGTAGGTCATGATACATTACATTGTAAGCAGTGACTGGATTTAAGAGGTTCGCATGGGTTTGGTCGACCCGTTTTTGAAAGACCTTTTAGGAAAACTGTTGTTAGTAAGTACGGTACAAAAGAGAATCTGTTCTTAAAATGTTGAACCCCATCATAAGGGTGGGTCCAATGTAGCACTGGGACCATGAATGTAGGGCTTTAAGGCCTGTTACTTCAGTGCCTGCACATTTATTTAGATCTATGTTCAAATGACTCAGCTTTGTCATGCTTTTTGCTTTGACATAATCCCAAAACCGAAAAAAAATATCAAAAAAAATGTTACAAGAGCCATTGACTAATTTTACTACTGAAAAATAAAAAAATCACCAATTCTGGCTGTTAACGACATGCACTCCTAAAAATTTAAAATTTATGTAATTCTGGCTGTTACTTACAAGAAATTTTACTCCCGTATCCGATGAGTGCTTGACTATGACCCAGGTCAGAGCTACTGATCACAACAGTTGAAGGACCGAATGTATGTAGTTTTTCCATGCTTGCTAATGCCTCCTTCTCACTTCCTATCTTCATTTCTGGAAATAAAATGCGGATGAACATAATGGTGCTTGTTTGAAGGTAAAATGGACTTAAACCACCATACACCATTATAAAATCACACATTAACAGCTATTATTACATCATCAGTTCATCACACACCAACAACTATTATTACATCACATACCAAATATGACATCACATACCAAATATGACATCACACACCAATTATGACATCACACCAGTAACGACAACACACCAGTAATGGCATTACATACCAATTATGACATCACACACAAATTATGACAACACACACAAATAATGACAACACACAGAAATTATGACATCACACACCAATTATGACATCACACAACAATTATGATGTTTCACACAAATTATGACATCACACACCAATTATGACATCACACACCAAATATGACATCACACAACAATTATGACATCACAAACCAACCTGTAAGCAGCTGGGCTTCGAACTGGTTGGGGGTGAGAACATCGGCAAGGGGAATCACCTCATCCCTATACACGGGGAGTAGATCTTCTGGGACGTACATCTTTCCCTCCCCTCCCCACGTATCACCCATCACCGGATCACACACTGGTGAAAGAAGATCAGTTAACATGATGAAAGGTAGAATGGCATGAGACAATATGTAAGAGGTCCTGAAATGAGCTTATAACTTTGCCACTTAGAATTAAAATAAAATCAGCGACCAGTTTCGATACTACAACCCTTAGAATAAAAAGTTACAAATACACAGTTTGCATCTCTGGCAAACTTTACTTTACACCTTTGAAAGCACATATATACACCTTATACAAGAATACCATTACCACTATACAACATTGGATGTATTGGCATACAAGAATAGCATATTGGGATATGGGGTAGAATAGGATATTTATGTTTATGGGAAAACTAAGGGGGTTAACACACAGGCGATCGACAGATCACCCCGCGTCTATCGTCGGGTTACCGAAGCTATTGCAGTTTGTTGTGTAAGAATTTCTTTATTTTAGTAGAACCCATTAATCCGCTGGGTTCAGGCAATGTTCGTTAGGTGCCTTGCCCAAGGACACAACTGACTAGCTAGCAACCAGTTTTGCACCTGCAACCCTTTAATGTGAGATATATTAGTATACAAGTTAAATTGGTATTTTATTGTGGGCATAACTTAATCAGTCTGGCGCGTGTGTTTTTCGTTGATTGTTTTATTATAGCGGGTTTAAATTCAGTTCTGTACTTTACATTTGCCTTTACTTGTATTTTCTACGACCTTACGTTTATTTTTGTTAGTTGCTAAATTACTTATGTTACAGCGCCAAGTTAAGTTATAAGTTTGTTTAAACTTTAAATAAAGTAAAATTCAGTGCAATTATATCATATACTACTATATACAATATGGAATGTATACAAAGTAGGATATATCAGCATTTAACATAATATGTTCAGCACCCACCATAGATGAGATTGGGGTTGAGTTGTTTGAGCTCCTGGATAATCTCAACCATTTTTCTCAGCATCAGTTTGTCCCGGCAGTAACCTTGAATGGAATATAAACTTGTTCAAAAGGTTAATGAGATGTTGTTAATTTTCATAAGTGCAGTTGCAGATGTACCAAAATTGAAACCAATTTTTCCGGCGAGTTAGTCTGGTGGTTCAGTGAGTCTCCTTTCAGCCGAAGGGTTGCTGGTACGAAACTGGCTGCTTGTTAGTCGATTGTGTTCTTGGGAAAAGTACTTATCAGACATTGTCTGAACCGAGCGGATTAATGAGTTCTACTAAATTAAAGGAACTTGTAAATCATATACAACACACTGCAATAGCTCAGACGTTTGGCGCCAGGTAATCTGACGATTGCCAGTGTCTTAACCCCTTTGGTTTTTCCATTTATGGGGATAAACATGAATATCCCATCCTATCCTAATTAATCAAGGGACCCTTTTGGAAAAATATTGGTTTTGTCTGTTATTTTGGGCAGAATATAGTTGGTTATCTCCAACAGTACAAGATTAAGTTGTCAGCCTAATACTGGGAATGGGAAAGTGCAGGCAATCACCAGATCATCTTAGGGTAACTAAAGATATTGCAGTGTGTTTAATATAAGAAACAAACAGTGCTAAATATTTTTTTAGTTTTTCCCACTAGAAAGCAACCAGTTTCGAAACTGCAACCATTCGGCTTAAAGACGACGCAGTAACCCACCAAGCTATTTGGATGTGTGAAGTATCATATCTACATCATTTTTTAAGGCTGGAGCCCACTTACCTGTTAGTACATAATCATACTTGAGGCAATTATTGAGTTTCAGAGTCTCATACAACTCCTCCAAAGCGCTACAATTCAAGACTTGTCCCTTCCAATGTGGGTATCCCGTGTGGTTGGAGAATTGCACGGAGTTTATGCAATCTACTTCAAATCCCAGCAACTTTAAAATATTTTCATTGCGTTAATGTACTAATAAGGGTTGGGTGTTATTCGGGCCCTTCCATGGACTGAAATTTCAGTCTGCGGACTAGTGGATGAGAAACACTGGTTTAGACTCTGAAATTATTATGGAACATATAATTTTAAAGCGCTCAGGATTAGACTTGAAGGGCAAGCAAAAAACATTTTTCGAACTAATTTACTAACAAAAAGTAATACTGCATGTGTGTTTAAGAAATAATTGCAATATTTAATTAAAATCATCACCACCGTTAAATGCAAAAACAAATTTTATTAAGTTGCATCATATTTTTATAAATAAAACTCATTCCAAGCACTTAATTTGGAATTGGTAGAATTAAAAAATAATTCTGAATCATTTCCTATTCGAATCATAATTCTCTACTCGACATTCCACTTAATAGCAGGGTTTCACCAAAATTTGATTTTTTTCAATACATCTTAGTTGTAACCTCATTTATATATATTCATGTTTATCCCGTGAATAGGAAAACCGCAATAAACGTTACCACACAGGCAATCATCAGATTACCTCGCGCCAACCGTTGGGCTACAGGAGCTATTGTAGTGTTTTGTGCATAATTGATACATATTTTCAATTTCAGAGAACCATTTTATTTCAGTTCGGACAATCCTGCTAGGTGCCAAATAACAAAACCGACTAATTAGTGACCAATTTTGAATCTGTAACCCTTCGACTAGAATCAACGCCCTAAACCTCCAAGCTAGTTGAAAGGAAAAATTGAATGGTCAACAATATACCAACCTGTAAAGGAAACACTGCTGATCTGTTACCAACATATCCACGAACTACATGGCTTTGGATGGATAACACTCTACAAGTTTCCATTTATAAACCTAACTCAATCTGGAACACAAGTATTTAAGGGGGAGTAGTGATATTTGTAGCCAAAGTTAAAACATTTGATATTTTAGGACTAATTTCAAACAATATTTTAGGACTAATTTTAAACAATATATTCGGACTAATTTTGAACAATTTTTTAGAACTAATTTAGAACAATATATTTTTAGGACTAATTTTGCACAATATATGTTTAGGACTAATTTTGAACAATGTAAATAAAAAAGGTAATAACAAGAAATAATTTATTAACTCAACTTTATATTTTATATAAAGAAAAATAAAACGCCACAACCAATATTGAAAGTGTGGAATTATGAATATACTATCCTTTCCTAATGACAATCCAGTATCTCATAACACCCCTTTTGAGTCTCTGGTGTAATGGTTAAAGACAATGGCCATTACGAGGTAGATTGGTGGTTCGATCACCACCCTGGATCATTTTTAAATTATCCTTTGGTACACCTTAGTTATAGTAACAGCAAAATGGGCAGAACTGTAACTGAGTAAATTTTATGTTTTTTTGTCTGTGGATCCAAGTTGAACTCTATATTAATATCCATTATCTCCCATGACGACAGTTTGGTGAACACAATTACAGAAAGACTTATATCTAATTTTTAACTAGGAAATTAAGATTAGCAGGGCTACAATGTACAAGTACAAGGTTACCAGCTGCATAATTATTTTTGACCAAAAACTTCGAAACTTTGCAATATGTTCGGCAGAACCACATTTCTCAGTACACCAATTGCCCACCTCTACTTATGTAATCGTTACGTGTTTTTAATGGCAAAATCACTTAACTTTCTTTGAAGTAAAAATCAACAAAATATAAAATTAAGAACAGTCTGAAAAATAATTTAAAGCGAAAAAGATCATTTTTTTGTGAAATTAATATCAACGAATATCGTTTCTTTGTTAGTTTTAAAATACTGGTACAATACCCAATTTGCATTAAAGAATTCAATAAAATCGATATGCAAGGGTTGACTCAAATATGATGTCATAATACATTTTATGAATAATAATGTTATGTAAATCCGTGCATAGACAGTCTCCTTATTGTAGTTTATAAATAAGATTCTAGTCAAATTATACAGCGGAATTAAGATTTAAGAATTTTAGGAGGCATTTATTAAGAAGAAATATTGGATGAAGAAGTTTAATTTCGTTGTAAGGATTAGACTTACAAGCAATAAAAATTGGTAGCATTTTATTAGGTAAAGTGAATAATTAGACGGGCAAAACATGGTAAACCTATTCTCACATTTTAAATTTGACTGTGGTCGGTCTATTAAAGCCTACGTATTCAGTAAGCCCTAAAGAATATGCCAAGTATTAAAAAATAGCAAATTTAAGCGGTTGGCTAAAAAATGGTAATCAGTGGTATTATATAAGAGGTAAAATGTAATTTAAAGGGTAAAATGTTAAGGGGTAAAAAGATTTGGTCATGAAAATAGCAGTTGGAATTATAAGTGCTGGGATATTCCTCCAGTTAGTATCGGCTCGCCGCAGACCAATGAGGCTGTGTAATGAAGGTAATAACATTTGTTTCAAGCACAAAAGCACATTTTTTATTTTTAAAAAAATAGCAATCAATTTTCTTAATAGGTTACCGTGTCGCCTTTTAGCCAAAAGTTCGAAACTGGCCGCTACTTTGTCGGTTGTTATTCTCAAAAATTAAGATTCTAATAGAAAATGATTCGGAATTATACTTTAATTATGTTTTTTAAAAGTTCGAAATTACGTTTTCATAGTGGAACAAATTGAGTTTTATCTATTTTAATTTTATTTTTGTTAATTCCAGTTATTTCATTAAATAGGCCTATATATCCAATTACATTTTTCTTAATCAATTAGAGAACAAAATATTTGTTGCTTGTTCTTTAAGATTAT
>CH003233.1:314869-324884 GCA_000149265.1 Ciona savignyi | reverse complement strand
TTATCCCTTGTGCCGCAAATGTGGCTGGCACCAGTAACTTTACACCCACACTAGGTACAAGTATGGGACTGGGTGCACTGGGAAATGGGTTTTAATCATTCAAATCACACTTCCCTTAATCTCTATTTTGGCCGTCGTGGTCTTAGTGAAAGTATGGATTAAGCTTAAAGGTTTACGGCGAAAAAAATTGGATGAAAAGTGGTCTCAGTTTGTAGCATCCAATGCAAAGAGTTGTTCAGAATCGTTGGATTCAAGAACAGATTTTGACTTAGATACAATTCCTGAACTGGTAGGTGGTAAGAATAGGATATTCATGTTTATCGCGGTGAATGGGAAAATGCAAGCGGCGTTACCATGCGGGCAATCATCAGATTACCTCTTTTCTTTATTCTAATTGACAATCTTTTTTTACATATTTATATTTATGCTCAGTATTCATAATAAGTCTATGTAAGCATTTAAACAGGTAGGCTTAAATCAAAGCAAAAAAGTAAACAAGAAATAATGCAAAAATGTAATAATGTCTAAAAGTATAACATTGTCTAAATGTAACAAGGTAGCGAAAAAGTGTAAAAATGCCTAAAATTGTAACAGAACCAAAATTTATTGACCGGCCTACATACAAAAACAATCGTAACAATTGTAGGCCTATTCTATTTAACCTCAACTTGTTTCTTTTGTAGGAGGAATGTCTTCCAACCTTCGAAGTAAAATGGGAACTCAATCGAAAAAGTTTGGAAATCGGCGACATTTTAGGTCGTGGCAATTTTGGAGTAGTTTATGAAGCCACGTATTATGATGGAATGTTGGATCCAATTATAGTGGCTGTGAAAATGTTAAAAGGTGGGTATCAGTTTCAGTCGTAAAATGGTGGGATAGAAACTATCTGCTAGCAGATCGGTTGTGCAAAATGACTTTGTATGAATCCACAAGAGTTAAAATACATTAGCTGTGAAAACAGAAGAAACACGATTAATACTCATGCTATGCGAGTAAGAATTTATTCTCGCATATAAAAAACTTATTAACGTTTGACCGTTTTCTATTTAACTGGGGTATTTATAACCTTTTTATTATACACATGGCGCGTCCGAATACTGGAGTCTATAATAATTACAGGAGCATTATATTGTGAGATTGATATAATACCAAATTGAAACAGTTGTTACATCATACAAACGTCAGTTGCGAGCCATGTTTACTCCCGCTATTCGCGTGACGATTTACTCGCGTTAGCCGCATGAGCTTCCACACGAGTGAATTCTTACTCGCTTAAAATTTGATGGAATTTTGGCCCTGGCAGATGTTTAAAGATTGATTGATATGTATCAGTTTATTTATAGTGGGATGGGGAAGTTTTAAAATGGTAAGATATAAACTGCTGACTGCTAAGTTATGTGTTTGAGCAAGAATATTAGATGACATTGCTTAGATTCAGCAGTTTAATGTGTACAAACTACAATACATTTGCCAAGCAGTTTAGAAAAAAAGCTCCTATCTTAGTTAGTTATTAATTTTAAAAAATAACAGCAAAAAACAGAGAAAGTACAGTACCGTACCTGTAGTTAAAACACATTAGCTATATACACATGATAGCCTACAACAACAAAAAACAGACAGGAAGGTTAAATAATTAAAAGATTACATTTTTGAAATTAACGAGGGAAAGAGGAAAACTGCTCACTAAAACTATGAAAACTTATTCTAACTATGCCTAAAACACTAATCTCAACCACAGAAGTAGCGCTAACTTTAATTCCAGCACTAATCTGTATTTGATTTTAGTGAGTGTTTTTTCTCCTTTTGGTTTTCCCATTCATAAAACATTAATTGTTATAGTTTCTTATTTAATGTAATGGCAGCACTTAAAGCTATTCAAGGAAACACTCAAAATCTGTAGCAAAAATTCTACTTACTTTAGTTACACCGCTGCAACTAACTTTCTTAGCAATGTGATAAAAGCTTTGCACATCAGTCAAAACACAAAATACATAACAGTATGTTGTTGTTTATACATGAGGCGTGAGACACGGCACACTCAGGAAACAATTTATCAATTCAGCTGTCAAAAAACAGGAAACGTAGCCAAGAAAATTGAACGTGTGAAGAATTAATGGTTAAACCAGCGAAACTTTTCGTGTGGAAATGTACACAACCTTCAAGCAAGCGGCTGGTTTTGATTACATAATCTTTCGGCTGTCTGCACACCACGAGCCCACCACTCACACTCACACTCTAACCAATTGAGCCATCCGGCGTAGCAAATATTAGCTACAATTTGATAAATGCAATAAAGTTACATGTACAATTGAATTAATTTTTAAATAGTAACCAATATACTAGTTAAAAGATACAATACTGCCGAAAAATGAATAAAACACTTTTCTATACCGTGTTGCACTCAATTCTTTAAATTTGATTATTCATCATGACGTTGCAAAATTATGACCGTGATTATGCAAGTCATAATTTACCGATACAAATTTCAGAAAATTCGGCAAGTGATGCGATTGTGGCTGATTTTCTTACCGAAATCGGGTTTATGCTAAACGTTGGGGAGCATCCTAACATAGTTCGAGTTATTGGCTGTTGTACGACTCAAAAACCCGTTCTGCTGGTAACGGAGCTGCTAAAATACGGCGATCTTTTGAATTTTTTACTTTGTTCCCGCGAGGTAAAGAACATAGGCCTACGTTTATTCATGGCCGGAAAATTTGTTGTCGATCTAAGTTTTTAGTCCTCGATGGTCATTTCCCTAAGATTTTTTTAATACACATAAACCCACACTTACATTCGTTAAAGAACATTTATGATAGGATCTTGGTAGGCCTAATTGGTGGTATTGTTTTTTTGCGCCAAACTTCGGGTTACCTAAGCTATTGCAGTGTGTTGTGTATGATTAAGACGATCCTTTAATTTAGTAGAAACCATAAATCTACTGGGTTAAGACAATGTTCTCTGATATTCACTAATACCACATTCTGGCCAGTGGCTGGTTTCAATCCGCGCCCCTTATAGGCCTTATATTGCCTATGGAGCGACAACGCTTATCCCGTTTTAGCTAATTGCCCGATAACTGGGTTAATCGGTGGGGTCGTATTAATGTCACCCTCGTATTTAACACACTGCAATAGTTTAGGTAACCCGATTGTAGGCACGCGGTAATCTGAGGATTGTGATACCGCTCTTTGCGTTTCCCACCAATGATAGTCTATAAACACTATTAAAGCTCGCGATGTTATTTTATTTTCAAAATATGAGAAACCACAGTAACTATTGTTAGCACGTGGTAATGTGATAATTGCATATTGTACATTTTCCTGTTTGCATCGTTACAAATTACATTATTGGCCTCCTATTGTCCGCCCGGTTGGTCTAGCGGTTAAGTGCGTCGTCTTTCAATCGAAAGGTTGCAGGTGCGAAACTGATCGCTAGCTAGTCGGTTGTGTGCTTGGGCAAGGCACTTTACGGACATTGCCTGAACCCAGCGGATTAATGGGTTTCTACTAAATTGAAGGAACGTATCTATCATATACAACACACTGCATTAGCTCCGGTAACCCGACGATGGGCGCGAGGTGATCTGACGATTGCCCGTGTGATAATGTTTTTCCATTCACGGGGATAAAGATGAATATCCTATCCTATCTATCATGTCAAATTATAGTAATCAACTAATTTTATGTCAACAGCCTTTTAAAATCGAGGAAAATCCTATTTATCACGTGACGGAAGAAAAAATATATCAAATGGCTCGTGACGTAGCATTGGGAATGCATTTTCTTGAAAAATCTCGTATCATACACGGGGATTTAGCGACACGAAATGTTCTAGTTGGGCAAGACTTGGTTTGTAAAATCTCGGATTTTGGACTTGCTAATGACGTATACAGGTAAGCAGTGTGCTTAGGCTGGATATTAAATTTTTCGTGCTTTATTTTGATGTTTTAATGCTTTCTTGAAAATAGCGTAGAATATTTATGTTTATATCTTTGAAAAGGGGAAACTTAACAGACGTTATCGTACAAGTAATTTTCAGATTACTTCACGCACACCATAGAGTTACCGGAGCTATTGCAGTGTGTTATGTATCAATCGCACTTTCCTTTAATTTGGTAGAACCCATTGATTCGCTGGGTTCAAGCAATGTCCTTCAAGTGTTTTGCCAAGGACACAACCGACAAGCTAGCGACCAATTCGACCAATGTCCGGCCCGTTGGTCTAACGGTTGAGTGCGTCGCCTTTCAATCGAAAGGTTGCAGGTGCGAAACTGGTCGCTAGCTAGTCGGTTGTGTCCTTGGGCAGGCACTTTACGGTCATTGCCTGAACCCAGCGGATTAATGGGTTCTACCAAATTAAATGAACGTGTCGATCATATACAACACACTGTAATAGCTCCGGTAACCCGACGATGGGCGCGAGGTGATCTGACGATTGCCCGTGTGTTAGCCCCCTTGGTTTTCCCATTCACGGGGATAAAGATGAAGATGAATATCCTATCCTAATTCGTACCTGCAACCCTACGTCTGAAAGGCGACGCAATAAACCACAAGACTAACCTTCAGGCAACAGTACTAATTGTTGTAGCTTACACAACTTCTAATAACCTATACTACAGAACAGGGGCAATACTGAACCGAAGTGAAAAATGCGTCCCTTTTAAATGGATCAGTCCAGAACGAATGATGTCAGGCAAAGTGCCAATAACAAGTAGAAGCGACGTGTAAGTTGTATCCGCATGAACAAGTTGTGGCCAAATGCTAAACGCGAAAGATTCATAATAACTAAAGACGGGCGTTTGCAAAAAAAACATCATGGTTTTACAACTTGGTCTGGTAAAACATTTATTGTACTTTGTCCCGGGTGTGTTTTAACAAACGCATTAATGGTTTTGAATCTTATTGTAGTTGGTTAACATTATCAAGAAATTGTACTAAAGTATATACATTATTTAAGAGAGCAGTTGTTACCCTGACATATTGGGGACAAATGGTCAATTTAAGTTTTATCGAATAAATAAGTACTTTTTGTACTGACTTCATTTATTTTGCTAGTTGAATAATTAAAATATCTTAAGTCTCTAAAAAATCTTGACTTACTTACTTTGCTAGCTGGTCGTTCGGAAACCTTCTGTACGAGATGGTAACGCTCGGATGTTCACCACACCCAAATGTAAACCCAGAGGATCTTTTAGAGCGATTGGAACAAGGGTATAGGATGGAGAAGCCGTCTTCTTGCAGCAATCAGATGTCAGTTGATTGCTGAATTGTCGGGTGTGGAATCGAAAGCAGCCGCTTGTTGTTAGTTATGCCTGGACTGCGCACTAAGCGGACGTTACTTGGTCCCTGTGTATTAATAGGTTGAATATTTCGCTCGTTATTTAAATGTGTCCTTGTACAAGGAACTAAACAGGCATTGCCGGAACAAGTGGGTTAATAAATTCGAATTAACTAAAGTAAAGTCTCAATCATACACAACACACCGCAATAGCTCCGGTAACCCGACGGTTGGCGTGTGCTTATCTGACCTGTGCCCGTGTGGTACCAATCCATTACGAATTTCCAGTTAAGCGTATAAACATAAACATCTTATATCCTGGTGACGACAGGTACTCACTTATGCTACGTTGTTGGGAATTTGCACCTTACAATCGCCCTTCCTTTGACCGAATACAAAGTGAACTTCATTCTTGGACTTAAAGCTGCAACTGCAATAACAGCGCCGAGCAATGTTGAATTAAAAGAACAATGCATCAATATTTAACTGTTGGTTCATTATGGCGGTCACTACAAATTAGTCTGATGGATTAGTGCGTCGCCTTTTTAACAGAATGGTTGCAGATTTGACACTGGTCATTTGCTAGTTGGTTGTGTCGTGGACAAGGCACTAAAGGACATTACCTGAACCCAGTGGATTAATGGGTTCTACTCAATTGAAGAAACGTGTAAATTATACACACTGCAATAGCTCTGGTAACCCGACAGTTGGCGCGAGGTGATCTGATTTTTTTCTTTTTACACCCTGGTCCACTCTTTCGACCCACGCCTTCTAAAGTCGATCCGCCTCAGTACTGATCGCGCTTTACGCACTCTTCTTAATCTTAAATAATTTTTGTTTCCAAAATATTGTTATTTTTGCCTACATTTGGCGGTCGGGTAAGTTATCTTTAAGATTTATACCCTTCTTGTTAAATGACGTGTTTTAACGAATGTTCGTTTGACCGCTACCTGTTCTTTACTGCCACTCTACTGCTATTTAAAACTAGGGAAAATGAATTAACTTAACTTTTTAACTGCCTCTAAGATTATATCACTAGGACATTCAAGGCACATCATTTTTGGCAATGTACTTTAAATTCACAGTCTGTATTTTTTTCTATTTGGAACTTATGTTTGTGTCCGCGTGTTTATCTTTCTCAGTTATGTTTTATTAAAATATATTTTAACATCCAGTTCCGACTGGATTTCAATCGTTTTATGTAATTGAAACTATCAGCTTGCGACGTTGAGAACATCGCCTGAACACAAACTAAGGACTGTCTTAATCCTACAGAAAAGACTACTAAAGCTGTAGTAACCGTATGTGCTAAGTAGTCTGGAGATTATCCGTGTAATACCGCCTTTTGTATTTCCCATTCACGGGGATAATCCCTGAATCACCTCTCCATTACTATGAGCACAACATCAGCTAGGTTTAACACTCGCTTTTTTACACAATACATGTAGGTTTTGTATGTTAACGGGTTTATCCAACTTTTGGTTCCGACAGATTAGTCTAGTCTCTAGTGGTTTAGTACGACGCCTTTCAACCGAAAGGTTAAAATCTGGTCACTAGCTAGTCGGTAGTGTCCTTGGTCAAAGCATTTAACAGACATTGCCTGAACCCAGCAGATTAATCGGTTTTACGTTTTACTAAATTAAAGAAACGTGTGAATCATACACAACACACTGCAATAGCGCCGGTAAACCGACGGTGGTTGCAAGATAATTTGACGTTTGTCATTGTGTTAACCCCCTTGTTTTCCCAATCACGAGAATAAACATAAATATCATATTTCCTATTGATTCTGTTTTGTTTTTAATATGTTTAACACGAGTATAATTATTCCATACAACATAATTTTGCCTGTATTTATATATATACCATGTATATATATAGATGTAGCATGTAGGTCTCCAATTTTTAATACGAACACCGTAAACTTTTTTGTGCACGACAGTGTATCATTTGTTAACACTTTATTAGGCAAGAAAAAAAATTATTTGGTATGTTTCCTTCAATTAAAAGAACGAAATAAACAGTAGTTTAAGGTAAGTCCACCACAAAAATTGTATTATATAGGTGCATAGGTATTTTAATATGTTGTTTAGTTCATTAAAAATTCCAAAGCATCTTGGGAAAGAAAAGAAAAGTTCTAGTGAATAATAGACCACTCAATAGTACAAAATAGTTTTTAAATTAAAATTTCTATATATTACTATTGCTTTCTAGACGTTTTCAAGTTTGTTCCTTTGTGCCACTGTAAATGAAGAATATTTTCAAATTAGGTATATTAGTAGAAAAAAAGCTAATAAAAGAATTATTTAAAAAAAAGTTTTTTTTTTTAAAGACATTTTTTCATGAACGATATTTTATAAAATGGTGATTATGATTTTCCCTTATTTAGAATAAAAAAATTCATCGCAGTTTAATTACACTTGTTATTATGATGGACAATACAATATTAGAGTGTTTGTGGCTTAACCTTGTGAAAACTGTAGTGCCTATTTCCAGAGTATTTTTAATAACAAAAAACTATGCTAAATTTGGCTTTTAATATATTACAATAGTGTGAGTAAGTCCATGGTTGTGCTAGGACCAAGAATGTGGGCCATGCAATGTCCGATACTCCAATATAATATAATAAAGGTAAAACCTTGTACTGTAAGCTGTAATACAAGTTTGTCAGTTGCTGTAAGGCATTCTAACATTGAATCAGGTTTGTAAATCAGACAAAAATAATTCTTCCCCCATAAATAATACTTTTCCAATCCTGGTAATTGAAGATTACCTGATAACTGTAAACGATTAACGTAAATTTGCAATTAAACATTTGTTGTATGTACAGTCTTTTCCTCCTTTTAGCCAAAGGCAGGTTATAAGCTGATCGCTCTGTCCTTGACAAGGCACTTAACGGACATTGTCTGAACCCAGTGGACTAATAGATTCTACAAAATTGAACTGACATATCAATCAAACATACACAACACACTGGATAGGATAGGATATTCATGTTTATCCCCGTGAATGGGACCTGACAGCAGGCGCGAGGTAATTTAATGACTGCCTGTGTGGTAACGCCCCTTGCGTTTTCCCATTGACGAAATAAACATGAATATTCTATCCTATCCTTTTCCATCATATTCAAATGAGCAAAATATCGTTATAAACGGAGCTTACCGTGAGTAGTTAAAATATCTTCCCAGCTGAATGAGTTGGCATGTTTCATTACTGATGTGACAGGCGAAGAGCAGGTGGTTGCGAGGTTGAACCATCCATGCAAATCTCATGAACAGTGCAGAGTATACACACAGTGCTGGAAAATTGTTTACAATTTATGAAAAATTGAATGAAATTTATCCGATCGGTTAGGTTAATTGGTAAGAGCACTATTTATAAAAAAAAAAAATTTGATGAAATTTGTCCAGTGCAGAGTATACACACAGTGCTGGAAAATTGTTCACAAATTAAAACTGAATTTATAGAAATTGAAAACTTATCGAAATCTGGTGTTTAATTGATTGTAATTAAACTTAAAGAATTCTCAATCATACACAAGGGCATTGGGGGAACCCAGTAAAGTAATGGGTTGTACTTAATTAAAAAAACATGTGAATCGTACACACAACACACTGCAATTGCTCAACCCCCATGGTGGGCGCGAGGTGATCTGATGATTGTCTGTGTGATAAACCCCTTGGTTTTTCCATTTATGATGGAAAACATCCTATCCCACTTACTTACAACTCATTTGTGTTAAACCACCAAAAGAAACCAGATTAATGTGGTACTAGAGACCAACCGATGTTACTTTTTTCAGTATCTATCATACTGGTACATAAGTAAAATCCGGTCATATTATATATAATAACATACTATCCCATCACATATAAACCACATTCTATCATACCCTAAACAAACCACATTTTAATATATATAATCCACATTCTATTATATACAAACCTCATTCAATTATATATAAACCACATTCTATCCTATATAATCCACATACTATTATATACAAACCACATTCAATTATATATAAACCACATTCTATCCTATATAAACCACATTTTATTATATCCTAATTAAATCAAGGAAGAAATAAAAGCTCACGGAACCTGCCGTCATTCGAGGACTTATAATATCCGGGCTTTTCTTCATATCAGCCATTGCAGCTATGGGAATTCCCCAGTTTGCTACAGGACCCCAAAAGTGCTGCAAGAAGTGGGTAAATTACATGTCATGTTCGGCCAGCAAAGCATATTAACACATTATTATACAGAATAAACAAAGTTTAGTTTAGTTTATTTCTTGTTTCCACGATGAAAACACAAAGCAGGACATTTAATAAAAATTAAAAAACGATAATTGAGGGTTGAAGGAAATTATGTGGTTCAGATTGCTTTCAAATTTATTTGTAAGCAAAGCATATTACATTAATACTATTTTCTATTCATTTTGTGTTACCTTTTGCCCATATACCGCTACTGTAGTTTATAAAATTACCACAATAAAACTAATATACACAAGTGTCAATAATTCAATTGGTAATAATTATTTCTTAAAGCCACAAGATTAAACAATAAGAAAATAAATATAACTTAAGTTTATTCAGAAGACACAGAGAAACCATGCGGTTATCAATGCAGAGATAATGGGGTTCGTCTAATTACTACAGGATCGCTTGGATCGCTATGGAAACTAATTCTAACCCTGCCCTAAACAGTGATCTCAACCCCAGAACTAATTTTAAC
>CH003233.1:277491-314769 GCA_000149265.1 Ciona savignyi | reverse complement strand
GCTTGGATCGCTTAGAGCGCTTGGAGCGCTTGGATCACTTAGATTATTATGGAAACTAATTCTAACCCTGCTCCAAACACTAATCTCAACCCCAGAACTAACTTTAACCCCAACCCAAGCATTAATATCATGGCTTTTGTAATTACGAAGTATAGTAAGCGATTCAAGCGCTCCAAGCGATCCAAGCGATTTAAGCGCTCCATGCGATCCAAGCGGTCCTGTAGTATTTAGAGGTACCGCTCCATGCGATCCTGTAGTATTTAGAGGTAATGGGTGAACTGTTATAAGCAATTTTCAAACTTACCGTGCTGTTGAGTTTCATTTTTGCAGAGAAGAAATGTAATAAAAATTTGATTAGATATGGCAGAGGTAGAAAATGTTAGGATACATATTTAAAAGGATGTAATAATATATATGTAGTGCTCAACACACGTTAGGTGATAAGTCTTTTGTTATATGTGTGTGGAAAGAGACCTACGAGAGAGATGCCTCTGGCTTATATAGTCGGCATAACATAAATAACACTACACCCCCCCCCCCCCCCCTTACTACAAAAGTAAAGGTTTATCCATATGGAAGTAATTTATCTCATGTATACAGTAGGGTTACTAGATCTATCAATTAGGTTGTAGAATCTCAAACCCAGTATGGAAAGTACGGCAGCTGCACACTCGAGTTTTTTTTTACCTCTGCGTCTTTGCACACTTGGGTAATTTCACACACGCTCGCAAGCTGGCGATGTTTAAACATAAACATCGTATAATTTCCAACAAACCTGTAAATCTACCTCTGGACCTCGGGTAATTTACTGTCAGTACGTTTTTGTTATGTAGATAGATACGTTAGCTGACGGACACGAAAAATTGAGGATAGAATATTATGTTTTTTTAAGATTTTGGTAAAACAGTAATGAAAAGGAGATTGTGTGCACACTTGAAGTGTGCACTCTTGGACGTTTGCACACTGCACACTTAAATATTTGGCGCGTGCACATTCGAGATCTTGTCGAAAATTGATGTACTTTCCATACGGGTCTCAAACAATTGCTAGCTAATCAGCTGTGTCCTTGCATTTTTCCATTCATGGGTTCAAATGATTATCAGATTACCTTGCAGTCTTGCACCCACCGATGGGCTATGGCAGCTATTGCAGTGTGTAAGTACCTACTGTATGTTATTATTTAAACATTATGTTGTAACATGAGTCAATCAACCTAGTAGAAAACAAAGTACAAAGAATACGAAACAAATACCATAAACGGCCAACTATTGTCTTACCTCATTAAATACTGCCGGAATTCTTTACTCTTAAGGTGTTCAAACATTTTTCGGGCTTGGCGAGACATTATGTTCCTTGTTTAATTGTTTTCCGAAACAAACTAGTTGGGATTCGTCTCGGCAAATTTTAGTACAAAACATAAACAAACACTATAACCTTAACGTAAAAAAGCACTTTAACCGAAGTAAGGGATATTGATATTTATGTTGATCCCCGTGCTTGGATAAAACAAGGGGATTAACACACGAACAACCGTTTTTGTACAGAATTTGCTATATCGTTTGCGTTAACCATTCGGCCACACAACTGTATTCTCACAAAATTATTTTTTGTGTGTGGTTTACAAAATCCTAGCATTAAGCACTTGACAATAGTTGGCGAAAGTGGGTCTGATGGACATTTATATATTATTATATGGAATAAACACACCAGTACAAGTGCAGAGTAGCAAAATAGTTATTAATGGTATTACATTTAATGAGTATATTGCTGTAAGTTTTGTTCGGGATATTTTCAATCACCAAGACCGTTTTTACGTAGAATTTCGTAGGAGTTAGTCGCGTGAACCATTCGGCCACACTATAGGTATTTTATGCTAGTAGTCTGACCATACCATACATACAAAGTATATGTTATTACGATGATTGAGCTAACATGTCGGCTATTGTGTGCCATAAGACGCAACCGAGTTGTAGTGACTGTGCTGGCAATCTAACAAAGTATTAAATACGTAAAAAGTACTATAACTGAATCATATATCCGTAGATTGACTTGTACATTAGTCAATTATCACAAGATTTAAGTGGTTAAAAAACAAATTTGCTTTTAAGAATTAGTTTGTGGTAGTAACACGCGGCCAACGCTGTCAATACCTAACTAAGGTGGACGAAAAAGATTCGGAGAAGCGACGCACGTTTCCGCAACCCCATCTCGTTCGAACGATTGTGATTAACGTTATAACCGGAAACATGCATCAGAGGTGACACGCGCCTACGATCTAATTAACCCAATTTGATAGGAGTCTGCGCTAGTATAAGGGCCGGAGTGTTTATAGGGAAATTATTATCTTAGAAAAGTGATTATAAGCTCTATTAACCTAGAAAGTGGGAGGGTAATAGAAAATAATTGCAAATCCGGCAATTTAAATAGCCTTTTAAGTTTTCGTTTATGTGTGTGTTTTTTTGTTGGAAAATGACATATAGGATATGAATAGGATACTCATGTATATAGGCCTACCTAAGCTTGTTTGGTGTATTTTTAAGATATATATATGAAAATATTTGTGTATTTTTGATTATCTGTTTTTCTTAGGAATTTGTTTGGCCGATTGTGTTCTTTTTTCGTATTAAATAATCGTTTGCATATATACAAGGTATGGCTGATGTTTATGCAAAAAATACCCAGCCTATTAGCTCAGTCTATTAACGCATTAGCGATCTTTTAGCAGCCGAAAGGTTTTTGGATCGAAATCAGGCACCAGGCGGTTGTGACCTTTGACAAGGCAAATAGCGGACGTTGCCTAAAACATGTCGATTAATGGGTTGTTCTAGAAAAATAAAAGAAAATATGATCGCTAAGGTAACCAGACGGTTTGCGCGAGGTGGGTTTCGAAACCTTAATGGGCTCGTCAATGTGACCATTTTGTATAGGAATTTGCATCTATTGGTCGCATTAATTCGGTCACACGACCGTTTAGGATATTCGAATTTATGTTCATCGGGATAATATTGGAAATGTTCGGAACACAGTGTTTAACTGCCTGGTGTAATTTTGAATAGAACTGGTTACGTTATTCGACTAACTATCTTTCTCTTAGAGTTCAAGATAAAAAAAAATATGGCAAAAATAAAATTACTGGTTTGCTTAACGGTCTTTCTTTATATGTTTGGAACTGCATCTGCAGTGGGTAAGTTTTCTTTTTGTTTGTATTTTAATACCATTTCTTTTTTCGAGCCAAGTTTCGAACCCATGATGCGCTCGTCACTTAGACCGTTTTTGTATAGTAGTCGTTATATGTATCGGAAGCGTTAATCATTCGGCCACACGGCCGTACATATTAATAACCTTTATCAATAATTCGTTTAGCTATTTAACAAATTTGACCTACACGGGGACTTCCCCTATATAAAAATGGATTTTTTCCTTCTTAAGGAAGCAGAATTTAAAGCGGATTCGTTTTTCGTTTTTTGGCAGTTGCCTTGCTAAAAACAGCCTAATCTTTTCCAGATACATGGGCCCGCAGACTGTATCTAACAATCCATGTAATTAAGATATTTAATACTATTCTTGTACTAACCCGGCCCACCAAGGACTTTTTCCCACATTTGGCTCGCCGCCCAGAGATGTTACCCACCCCTGTTCTAAGTTGAATCCATTCTAACCAGAAACAACTGACATTTTAATATTTTCCCAGTTACACTCCCTCCTATACCGATTTCGATCTCAAATCCGTGTTCTAGGCAAAATACCAACGGAACGGTCGCTTACCAAACGACATGCAGAAGCGGGCTTGAAACGGCCCTAGCGCCTCTACTTGCTAATAGCGCTTTTGTAGTTACTTGTAAGTAAATGTATGGATTGGAATATTTAGTTAATTTGTGTTTTTGTGTCTTTAAAACGATATAATTGAGCATATGCCTAAAATATGATTAGCTATTTTTTGTATCCACAATTAAACTATAGAACCGCTTATTTTATGAAACAATTGGAAAGAAGAAAGAAAAGTGGGAAAAACGGCAGTTTTTTAAAACAATTTAAAAAATATACGGACGAGGCTGTAAAATCCAAAGCGATGTGTTTTTAAGCCTCGTCTGATGTAGCTAACCATGGCGCCTCGAATTCAAAACAAGAAAATAATTTATTTTTTCATTCAAGAAAAAGCAAAACATCAATTGACTGAAACTTACTTATTTTTTATTTCTTTTTTAGCGGGATCATTTTTAATTCAATATTGCTAAAACCAATTTTTGTGTTTTGAAATCGGTATATGTCCCGGTCGCGTTAACTATTCGGCGGCGACACGACAGTGCTACAAAATTTTTTCGTAATATGTCAGTCCATCAAAAAACACAGAAAAAAATGGAAAATCGGACTTATCGTAAGGTTGCAGATTCGAAACTGGTCGCTAGCTAATTGGTTGTGTCCTTGAGCAAGGCACTTAACAGACATTGCCTCAACCCATCAGTGGATTGATGGGTTCTACCAAATTAAAGGAACGTGTGAATTATACACAACACGCAATAATATGCTCTGGTAACCCGACTGTGAGCACGGGGTGATCTGACAATTGCCCTTGTGATAAACTCCCATTGCGTTTTACAATTTACGGGGATAAACCTGAATATCCTATCCTATCCTGGATCGTTCCTCGTCGCGTTAACTGTTTGGCCACAAGACCACATAAAAACTGATTGGTTTGTGTAAACAATATGTAAAAGTACTTAGATAGCCACATAACAGACATGTGTGCATTGAATCTAGATACCACCCGCTAATTCACTTCGTAACAAACACACATTGTTTCCAAACAGTGATCGACGTTTGTGCTTCCGGAGATAACGGTTGTTTCCGAGACGTGGATAACAGCACAACAAGTTGTTCTTTCAACACTACATCCTCATTCGTCAACTGTTCTTGTCCTGCTGACAACGTACGATGGGAAGAACAGAGAAATTTAACCGATCAATACATACCGGGGCACTTCTGTAAAGGTACCAACGAGTTTTCATCTTTTCTGGACAGAATAACGCGTCGGACACTAATTGTTAGTTGTGTAGCATCTCGTATAATCTATGTTTGTTTTAATTTATTTACGTCTAAAATATTTTGTGTTTTCAACGTCGTTTTTATTTGCATTTGAGGTTTACCGACTCTCACGAGTTATTTTACTCGTTACGTAATTATCACCTTGTACGGGCCTTTGTATTTCCATAGCTTTAAATCATATTAGCACAGTTTTCCCACCTAATTTCCCACTGTTAGTAAAGCGTGCAGATGAACCCAGCGGATTAATGGGTTCTACTAAATTGAAGGAACGTGTCTATCATATACAACACACTGTAATGGCTCCGATAACCCGACGATGGGCGCGAGGTGATCTGACGATTACCCGTGTGTTAACCCCCTTGGTTTTCCCATTCACGGGGATAAAGATGAATATCCTATTCTATGTGAAATTTCTCGCATGTTAGCTTTTCGGACCTGGTAAAATGCCCTATATATTCTGAAAAATTTGAAAGTAATATATAACATACTTCAGACTAGATAACTTGCATTAACCTATGTAACTGTATATTAAATAAGACGCAGAATACAACTAAAACTATATCAATAGTTAGTATTGTGTGGCCAAATTTAATTCGGAACTATTGCAGTGTGTTGTATTCTCTTCCGTTTTGCCACACACCGTTAAGACATTTAATTTATGAAAACCCATTTATCTACTGGGTCATTTCAAAGTATGTTGTCAACTACACGACTTTCAATAAAACAGTTCTTGCGTTAAAATTGCACTAAAAATAAATATTTTGCATCGAAAAAGTACATAAAAATACACATGTCAGAATTCCACTAATGATTTTAAATTCACTTTTTAATTCATATGTTGTAATACAGATATCAACGAATGTTCGCGGGGAACAGACAATTGCGACCCAGTTGGAGGGAATTGTACAAACTCCATTGGCAACTTTTCTTGTGGCTGTCAATTTGGATTTACCGGAAATGGACAGAATTGCGAACTTTATTATGACGAATGTGCGGTTCCAGTCGAACCATTGTGTAGCCCCGACGCAACTTGCACAAATCTTCCCCGTGAGTTTCGCTATTTTCATATTTCAATGTAAGCATACCATTTATCACAGGTTGAATATATACACAAAGTCTTTCTCTAAAAGATGAATTCAAACATGTGGTCCGCTAAGTTCATTGTCTGGCCAAATAACTTAACGTGGGTTATTGTGTAGCCTTTTTTAAAATAAAAATAACGTGGGTTATTGTGTAGCCTTTAAACCGAAGGGTTGTAGATTCGAAACTGGTCACATACTAGTCGTTTGTGTCCTTGGGCCACAAAGGCATTTTCTAATTCAAGTGGATTAAAGGGTTTACCCAAATTGAAGGAACGTCTCAATCATACATAACACACTGCAATAGTAACTATATAAAGATACTCTGATAATTGTGTTTTCTGGATAAACATCAAAATATCCTATCATATTAATGTTAATCAAAGCTTTAAATCAGTCAATTTCCTCACACAGGCATGCTACCTGGTTGCTACTCAAAAGTTGGGGGACCTTTTTTTACATCACTTGGCATGACTGTGGATAAATGCCTTAAAGCATGTCAAGCCGGACCAGGGACACCTTATGTCGCATTATCGGTAAGTTTATTTTAAAGTTCTAATGGCGTTTTGAGCAATGAACATGCTTTTGCTTGCCTCAGCTAAAGGGTTCAAATTCGGAACTGCTCTCCAGCTAGTCAGTCACTAGTCGGTTGTGTCCTTGAGCAATGTTTATGGCAGAAATTGTGTGTACCTAGTGTGTTAATGGTTTCTACCAAATTGAACCTGAATATCTTAATCATACTTAATACACAACATATTGCAATAGCTTAGGTAACCAGGCGGTGGCCACGAGGTAATCTAATGGTTACCTGTGTAATAATGTTTCACATATTTAAGAGTAGAACTTAAATATCCCATTAAAAACGTATTTACCATCTATCTAGAGCTTTATTACACAATTTATGTTTTGCTTTCACAATTTTTTTCTTGCCTTCTTAACTAAAAATAATTAATCCATTCTTCTTTAATGTAATGAAGAAGAAAAATATAAACTAAACCAAAACTTAACTTTTAGATAAGTGAGTGCAGATGCCTTAGCGCAGAGCCTGGTCTTGATATGTCTGTGTGTAATATGAGATGCCAAGATGGAAGATTATGCGGAACCACAGATGGAGCTACTGTGTACAGGACAGGTGAGGTTAATCTCATTAGTCCGACCAGTGAGCTCAGTGGGTTAATGTGTTGCCTTTCCATCGAAGGGTTGCAGGTTTGAAACTGGTTGCTGGCAGGTTGGTTGTGTCCTTGGACGAGGCATAAATATTGGTTGAATCGTCCGCCTATTGCAGTGTGTTGTGATAGGTTGAGTCGTTTTTTTCAATTTTCATAGAACACATTAATCCACTAGGTTAATTTGATGTTTCCCAAGTTACTACGCAATAAATTATTTTCGAATTGGTCTTTGACTTTCTTTTGATTATGTTGATCATTTGTGATTAATTTAAAGTTTGAATCACCTACAACAATTATAATTTAATTTCAGGTTCTGGACATTCATGCAGTTGCAAGTCCGGATTTACCGGAAATGGTTACAACTGCACAGACATTAACGAATGTATTGTTTCTCCGTCCATTTGCAGTGGTGATTCCAATAGTATGTGTGTGAACACTCCTGGATCTTACAGGTGTGATTGCAAGACTGGTTTCTTCAAAATTGGGTCAAGGTGCCTGAACTACACAGGTTAGTGAATCACCCGTTGTTAAACTTTGTTAATGGTGTTACTTTGTTAATGGTAGTTTAAATTCTTTCGTCGTTAAACAATAATTAATGGAACACGCGCTTAAAATATTGAAGGAACGTGTCTATCATATACAACACACTGCAATAGCTACGGTAACCCAACGATGGGCGCGAGGTGATCTGACGATTACCCGTGTGTTAACCACCTTGGTTTTCCCATCCGCGGGGATAAAGATGAATATCCTATCCTATCCCTATCCAGTTTGTTGCTTTTTAGGAAAAATTAGAAACTACTAGTTTAAAAATGTTGATAGTTTGCTTTCTGTGTGTTGGAAGCGAGTTATTACCTTAATCATGTTTTCTAAAGGTTTTCATTTTATATAAGAGAACTACACCACAAATATAAGAAGTGTTATCACACGGTCAACTGTCATTGCAGTGTGTTGTGTACTGTTAAAAAGTTTGTTTATTTTAAAACAAACTTTTGTCCACTGTTTCAGTCTGACAGAATACGCTGGCAGTTTAGTGGGTCGCCTTTCAGCCGAAGGGTTGAAGGTTCAAAACTGGTCTCTATCCATTCGTTTGTGTCCTTGATACAAGGCACTTAATTGACATTACCTTAACCCAGAAGATTGATGGGTTGTATTCAATTTAAAATATAAATCATACACTCATCACTGCAATACGTCTGGTAACTCGACGATGGGCGCGAGGCGATCTAACAATTACCCATGTGTTAACCACACTGTGGTTTTCCCATTCACAGGGATAAACATGAATATTCTATTCAGACTATGTACACAAAGTTTTGAACCCAAGCAATTTTTAATTTGGCAAATTGTAAAGCCATATTCTACTTAATGTAAAACTGTCTATCAGTTGTTGTACCCTGCGATTCCAGTGAAACCAACATCGCCCAAAACAGGAAAGAATATTGGTTTCAAAATTGTGAAGGTGTAATTCTTACTCCATGCGGTTATGTCGGTAAGTACCTTTTTAGTCGGTAAGTTCATTATCAGCGATTGATCACAAAATGTTGGTTGCATTTACTGCTCCACTAAACAGCAGTGACATTTGATATTTAATACTTGTTAACCGAGCTAAGTTTTGAACCCATGATGGGCTTGTCACTATGACCGTTTAGAAATATAATTCCGACGGATTAGCTTGGTGGCTTAGTGTGACGCCTTTAAGCCGAAGAGTTGCAAATTCAAAAGGGGTACCCAGTTAGTCAATTGTGTTGTTGGTCAAGGCTTTAATGGATATTGCCTGAACTCAGCGGATTATTGGGGTTTATCAAATTGAAGGAACTTTTGAATTATACACAATACACTAAAATAGCTCAGTGACCAAGATGATCTGACTATTGCCCATGAGATAACCCCTTTGGTTTTCTCATTCACAGGAATAAACATAAATATTATCCTATCCTAAATTGAAACATGAATTGGTCGCGCTGTTCTTTCAGCCACACGACCATACAGCAAGGTAAGCTCTCTAAAATCACTTTTACTTGGTGCAGGGATTCTACCAAGTAATAGCACAGTGTACTCTCGATCTGGACATGGAAGTAGTACATGTACAGGTCACAGATTAGTATCGGATTTCCCAAAAGAAAAGTTATTAGATCCTGACTATTACACGACTGCTAACCTAACTAGCAGAGTAGAACCAGCGGTAACCTGTTCTACTAGCAAGATTTCAGTATCGTAAGTGATTCATTTCCTAATTTCTTATGTGTTCTTGTTGTTTCTTACACATGCCTAGGGTTAGTGTGACTAATTAGGTTAGTGGGTTAGTGCGTTGCCTTTCAGAAAAAGGGTGGCAGGTTCGAAACTAGTCGCTAGCTAATTGGGCAATGCACTTGGCTGACATTTTTAAAATTTATGCGTTTATAAGTTCAACTAAATTAAAGGAATGATACTCAAAACACTGCAATTGCTCCGGTAACCCGATGGTGGGCGCGAGGTAATCTGACGATTTCTCATATGATAATGCTCACCCGATTTAATTAATAAATATAAAACATGAATATCTTGTTCTTTCATAGTGTTAAATAAGGCTTCCTCATGTAATAAACCACATCTTTCAGGATCCAACGTTTCGGTGTAAATCCGATGGGTTTTGATTTGTCGACTCTGTACATTGGTGGGGTCGGTGCAGTCGGTCCAAGCAACCCACATAAAGCAACCCCGGCATGCCAGGGATACAGAACTTATGGGGCCGGCGCCGAATACACCTTTGACCTTGCGTACGGAGCAAATTGCGGCAATGTTTTGGACACGGTAAGTGTTCGTAGGGTCGTGGAATCGAAACCACTCGCTAGCTACCGTATTTCAAATTTTTATCAAACGTCTTCGTGTTTTCATCGTGGAAACCAAAAAATAAACTAAACTGACTAGTCGGTTGTGTCATTGGAAAAGGGAATAAGCGGATATATTTATAATAATTTTTTATTATATACTTTGAAGGTATCTGACTGTTACCTGTGTAACAACACCCATTATGTATTCACAAGGTAATCTGACAATTGCCTGTGTTGTAAAGACACTTACATTTCCCCATGCACTTGGATAAACATGAATAGCCAATAAATTGAGAGGCAATAACTAAAAATCAATGTAAAATTTTCATTTCAGTCGGTGCCTGGCAAAGTGTCGGTTCGAAACGCAATTCATGGGTATACTGGATCAGTTGGCAGTGTTATTGATCGATCAAAAAAATTCCGGGTCAATTTTATGTGCACCTTTGATTCAACCACCAATACATCCACTGGGAGTGCTGTCTTCATTTATAACTTACCCCGTGCTCGACGGTAATTTGTGTGACTGATTTATTCAGCAATATCTAGTTTAAAACACTCTTTTATGACAGGGATGTCCCGCCTTTTATTGGAGTGCCGAAGGTTGGACATCCCTGCTTTATAACAACCCCATGTCATTGGTTCCAGATTGGCCCAGTAAAAAAACAAAATTTATTGTATTGATGTGGACGGTGCATTAACCAAGGTGAATGATGTGTTCTATTAAATTAAAGGAGCGTCTATATCATACACAACACATACGGTAATGTAGACAAATGGTTAGCGCGACCGTTACATATACAGCTTCCTTTGGGAACCGCTGATGGCGCCCACTTTGGGAACCGCTGATTTATATGATAATTCTTCTTGTTTGTTTTAGTGAGGTGATGTCACCATTGATCAACGACCCACAAGTGGAGAAGCTAGAAGTCGATATGACATTGTGGAGCGATGGGGGGTTCAAATCCACATACAGCGGGGCTGAAATAATATCGGTACCGAGCATGGTGTATGCTGAAGTGGCGCTTAAGCCATCCCTACCTAACAAGTACTCGATGCAAATAGTAAGGTGCTGGGCTACACCAACCAACAAGAGATACGACCCGACATACACAAATATTCTTGATAATGGGTAAGTGAATGGAATGAAACAATGGTTTATGGTTATTTTGTTTTATATTTTCATCATGTTCATTTACTTTTACACAATGTGCAACACTGATTTAGAATGTGCAACACTGCTGTGTTAATCCACGATACACAATGTGCAACACTGCTGTGTTAATCGACAAACACAATGTGCAACACTGCTGTGTTATTTTGCAGATGTCCATTAACTTCAAAATCTCCCGCAATCCCAAATTTGAAGATCATTTCAAACGGGGAATCAGACAAAGCCAGGATTGGTTTCTCGGCCGTCTCGTTTAAAGGAGGCGACATTGAAACCATCTTTCTTCGATGTTTGATCAACCTTTGTGACAAAACAAAGAACAATGACTGTGCAAAGGTATGTTTGATCATGGATAAGCCTGACACCTAGTGAGCAGTGGATGCTGGATTAGATTCTTATTTATCACAATAATTGGGTTAATGTAAAGGCACACGGATAATCGTCAGATTACCTCGCTCCCAAAGTCGAGTTTTCAGAGCTATCACAGTGCACTGTTTATAATTAATTCATTTCTACTGTTTTTACCCGTTAATCCACTTGGTTGGGCAATGTCTTCTAAGTATCTTTATGGAATATTTAGCAGATTATTCCGAAATCCTGATTAGTTAATCCAGGTTTAATTTCTTTCTAGAGCTGTTCAGACAAAGCCAACCCCAGCGATGGTTCAGTGTTGCACGGAGACGTTTACCTGAAGGTTCTCACCTCCAGTCCCATCGCTGTACGAGATATTTGCGGAGGAACTAACAAAGGAGGTTGTGACCATTATTGCTCGGTGTCAAGTGACAACAAACCGGTGTGTACTTGTCACCAGGGATTCGAACTCGGCAGCGACAAGAAGTCATGCAAAAGTAAGTTGATGTGTGTGGGGTGGATTATGTTAGGCTATAGGGGAGGGGGTTGATGTTGTTATTGTTATATGGGGGGTATTATTTGTAATAGGGCAAGACGTTGCAGGTTTAAAACTGGTCGCTAGCTAGTCGGTTGTGTCCTTGGACAAGACACTTAACTGACATTGCCTGGACCCAGCGGATTTATGGGTTTTACTAAATTAAAGAAACATGTCTATCATATACAACAAACTGCAATAGCTCCGGTAACCCGACGGTGGACGTGAGGTGATCTGACGATTGCCTGTGTGTTAACCCCCTTGGTTTTTCAATTCACGGGGATAAACATGAATATCCTATCCTATATACTTCTTTCGATTAAAAGTAAAAGAAGAGTTGTGTGGCCGAATGGTTAACACAACCAATACGTTAAACGCTTCGTGTATTAAAAAAAACGGTTTTAGTGCCGAGCTCATTTTGGCTTCGTAACTTAGTCTAGTATAAACAAGTTAACGTTTGTTTCAAGTTTTAACATATTTTCCGATTTTCTTGCAGTCAAAGGGCGACCCGGCGCTTTTACATTCTCGGTCCCGTGGTACTACTATGTGCCTGCCATACTGGGTGTTGTGCTCGTCATAGTCACCATTGTGATCCTGTGTCGACGTAAGAAGGATAGTGGGAGTTACAAACTCACCAAAGAAAACTTGGATGACGACACTGACGGCCAACAATTTCTCTCATAAATACAAATCTCTCAAAAGCAATTTTTTCTCATAAATACAAATCTCTCAAATAGCAATTTTCTCTCATAAATTAAAAAACTCTATTTTTTCTCTCATAAATACAAATCTGTCAAATAGCAATTTTCTCTCATAAGTACAAATCTCTCAAATAGCAATTTCTCTTATAAGTACAAATCTCTCAAATAGCAATTTTCTCTCATAAATACTCTTTAAATAGCAATTTTCTCTCATAAATCTCTGAAATAGCTCATAAAATCGTTTAACTAGTCAATGATATAAAAACAACCCTGTTAACAGAGAAAACAAAACTATTTTTATCAGATTTTTTCCAGTTTTGGGCCCAAAAATTGACATTTCCGAAATTTGTTGGAAAAAAATATTATTTGTGTTTCACCCTGTGTAGTTCATGTGTATTCCAGATTTATTTGATTGTTATTATCGAATAAAGAAAGATATTATTATGTCCCAATTACGTTGTCTTAATTCCAGATATCTTAATTGGTAAATGCATTAGTTTTGTGAGTAACCGAAGGATTGTGGGATCAAAACCAGCCACTTGGTGTTCTTGGTAAGGGCACTTAGCGGACATCACCTGTAGAACCCACTAATCCGCTGGGTTCACGTCCGTTAAGTGCCTTACTGAAGGACATAACCCATTAGCTAGTGTCCAGTTCATATATTCAAGCCTTCGGTTGAAATGCGTCGCACTAAACCACCAGACTAACCGGTCGAACAATTAAAGGAATTTTTCAAACATACACAACCTACTGCCACAGCTTTAGTAACCCGACAGTGGGCACGAGGTGATCTGAAGATTGCTTGTGTGGTAACCCCCCTTGTGTTTTCCATTTACGAAAATAAACAAATACCCTATCCCGAGGACACTATGAGAAACTAATCTAAAGTACGGTCGTGTGGCCAAAGGGTTGCCTGGACGCAGTGGATTAATAGGTTGGAAAAAATCAGCCATATTTAAGACGCTAAAATGCCTTCGGTAACCGGACGGTGGCCATGAGGTGATTTAATGGATTACCTAGGCTATAAACGTGCCCACGTTTTCTTATTGCGGGAAATAAACATGAGTATATCACCCTATCTATTTAATATTATCTCTGTCTTGTTGAATAGTTTGTATAATAATTTTTTTTATTGACACCGACATTAAAAATTCCGAGTACACAGTGAATACTTCAAAAGGATAAAAAACTGAATATTAACATATAACATGTGCGAATAAACGGATTTTTAATCCAATTGCTTTTAAGCTAATTTTAATAAGAACTTTAGGGCATTTAACTTTAAAAGTATGAACTTTTGAAATGTATTCGATACAGATAAGTTGAACTTAAGAGTGCATATAGTAACTATTAGAAAAAGAACAAATTAACGTCGCACATTTACACTTATACGAGATATTTGTGCTATTGCAATGTTAGAATAGGATAGGATATTCATGTTTATCCCGTTAATGGGAAAACCAAGGTGGTTAACATACGGGCAATTGTCAGATCACCTCGCGCCCACCGTCGGGTTACCGGAGCTATTGCAATATGTTATATATTTAATACAATGTCCATTAAGGTCTTTCCCAAGGACACAACCGAGTAGCTAGCAACCAGAACCTGCAAACTTTCGAAAAATGTCGCACTAAACCACCAGACTAACCGGTCGGACTATAGACTTTAAGAATACATTGAATATACATAAAAAAATAACAGGAATCCTAACCCAAATTAAAATAAATATAATCCAGATAGTTACGTTTTATACTAGACATTTATGGAATAAGTGATTTAATGAAAATTGGTAACAGATTAGTTTAAATTTACACTAGAATCTATGGGATTAGTGAACAACTTAAAATTCATACTAGATTACTTTAAATCTAGTTTTAAAATTTATGGGTAAGAAGATATATTTTAATTTCTTGAGTTTTACAAACCCTTATAGTATACATGATTTGAAATTTTCTCTAAATTACTAAACTCAAGTATAACTTTGAAATCTAAAGTTTTTTCTTGTGCTGGAAAAGTGGGGTTACTTAAGGTCACATTTATAAGGTGTAAAGTGGGGTTACTAAAGGTCACATTTATGCATGTGTATAGTGGGGTTAATAAAGGTCACATTTATGCTGAAAAAAAATGGGTTTATAACGGTCACATTTGTGCAGGTGAAATTAAGTGGGGTTACTAAAGGTCACATTTATGCAGGTGTAAAGTGGGGTTACTGCGGGTCACATTTAGGAGAGAAATCTACTTTCGTCACCTTCACCAGCGTCGGATTTATCGAGGTCGGCGACTTTATACAACCCACTCTCTTTCTTACGTCGACGATATATGATCACAATGGCGATTATGATGAGGAAAACGCCCAAAATGACTGGAACGTAGTAGTACCATGGTACTGTGCGTCCTATGGGGCTCGATCTATTCTTGACTGGAATAAAATATAAGTAATTAGGATAGGGTAGGATATTCATGTTTATCCCTGTGAATGGGAAAACTAAACACACGATCAATCGTCAGATCACCTCGCGCCCACCATCGAGTTACCGGAGCCATTTCAGTGTGTTGTATACAATTCACACAGTCCTTCAATTTGGTAGAAGCCATTAATCCGCTAGGTTCAAGCAATGTCCGTAATTGGATATTCATATTTATATTTGAGATAGGGAAAGGGGCGTTACCCCATGCGCAATCATCAGATCACCTCGTGCCCAACGTCGGTTTAACAGAACTATTGCAGTGGGTTGTGTATGATGGGGATGTATTGTCATTTTGGTAGGACCCATTAATCCGGTGGGTTCAGACACTGTTTATTAAGTGCCAGTGACACAACCGACTAGCTAGCAACCAGTTTCGAATCCATCCACCAAGTTTCCCATTTACTAGGATAAATATATAAATACCCATATTCCATCATCCAACGCCTCCCCCATATACCAAATATAAATTTCAATTACTTAATTGAGCATTTCCAGTGCCTTATTAAAAATAGAACATTATCTTCAGTGGATTCCATCGCCATTAATGGAGAGAAAAAGAAGTTACCACATGGGCAATTTTCAGATCACCTTGTGCCCATCGTCGTGTTACCAGAGCTATTGCAGTGTGTTGTGTATGATTGAGAGGTTTCTTCAATTTGGCAGAAAGTAGAATCTATCATTCTACTGGGTTCGGTCAATGTCTGTTCAGTGTCTTGCCCAATTACAAAAAATACCCCCCATATACCAACATTATTCCCCATATACCAACATGAACCCCCATATCCCAACATGAACCCCCATATCCCAACATGAACCCCATATCCCAACCTGAACCCCTATATCCCAACATGAACCCCATATCCCAACCTGAACCCCTATATCCCAACATGAACCCCATATTCCGAATTTCAACTTACTTTTGCACGACTTCTCATCACTGCCGAGTTCGAATCCCTGGTGGCAAGTACACACCGGTTTGTTGTCACTTGACACCGAGCAATAATGGTCACAACCTCCTTTGTTAGTTCCTCCGCAAATATCTCGTACAGCGATGGGACTGGAGGTGAGAACCTTCAGGTAAACGTCTCCGTGCAACACTGAACCATCGCTGGGGTTGGCTTTGTCAGAACAGCTCTAGAAAGCAATTAAACCTAGATTAACTAATCGGGATTTCAGAATAATCTGCTGAATATTCCATGAAAATACTTAGAAGACATCGCCCAACCAAGTGGATTAATGGTAAAAACAGTAGAAATGAATTAATCATAAACAGCGCACTGTAATAGCTCTGATAACTCGACTTTGGGCGCGAGGTAAAGACGATTGTCAGTGTGATAACGTCTGTACATTAACCCACTTATTGGGATAAATAAGAATCTAATCCAGCATCCACTGCTCACTAGGTGTCAGGCTTGTCCATGATCAAACATACCTTTGCACAGTCATTGTTCTTTATTTTGTCACAAAGGTTGATCAAACATCGAAGAAAGATGGTTTCAATGTCGCCTCCTTTAAACGAGACGGCCGAGAAACCAATCCTGGCTTTGTCCGATTCCCCGTTTAAAATGATCTTTAAATTCGGGATTGCGGGAGATTTTGAAGTTAATGGACATCTGCAAATTAACACAGCAGTGTTGCACATTGTGTATCGTCGATTAACACAGCAGTGTTGCACATTGTGTATCGTGGATTAACACAGCAGTGTTGCACATTGTGTATCGTCGAATAACACAGCAGTGTTGCACATTGTGTATCGTCAATTAACACAGCAGTGTTGCACATTGTGTATCGTGGATTGACACAGCAGTGTTGCACATTGTGTATCGTCGATTAACACAACAGTGTTGCACATTGTGTTTCGTCGATTAACACAGCAGTGTTGCACATTGTGTATCGTGGATTGACACAGCAGTGTTGCACATTGTGTATCGTCGATTAACACAGCAGTGTTGCACATTGTGTATCGTCGATTAACACAACAGTGTTGCACATTGTGTTTCGTCGATTAACACAGCAGTGTTGCACATTGTGTATCGTCGATTGACACAGCAGTGTTGCACATTGTGTTTCGTCGATTAACACAGCAGTGTTGCACATTCTAAATCGTCGATTAACACAGCAGTGTTGCACATTGTGTATCGTTGATTAACACAGCAGTGTTGCACATTGTGTATCGTCGATTAACACAGCAGTGTTGCACATTGTGTATCGTCGATTAACACAGCAGTGTTGCACATTGTGTATCGTCGATTAACACAACAGTGTTGCACATTGTGTAAAATAAAATGAACATGATAAAGATTTAAAACAAAATATTCATGATAAAAACAAAATAACCATAAACCGGTTGTTTCATTCCATTCACCTACCCGTTATCGAGAATATTTGTGTATGTTGGGTCGTATCTCTTGTTGGTTGGTGTAGCCCAGCACCTTACTATTTGCATCGAGTACTTGTTGGGTAGGGATGGTTTAAGCGCCACTTCAGCATACACCATGCTCGGTACCGATATTATTTCAGCCCCGCTGTATGTGGATTTGAAGCCCCCATCGCTCCACAATGTCATATCGACTTCTAGCTTTTCCACTTGTGGGTCGTTGATCAATGGTGACATCACCTCACTAAAACAAACATTCAGTAAAAATTTAACTTTTAAAAGCGTTTTTTAAAGAATTATCATATAAATTAACTATTTTTTATTTTTTTACCAAGCTAAGTTCGATTTTAAGCCCGATTTTATAATTAAGTCGGTCTACATATCTAAACAGTCATATTAACCAAAGAAATAAATTCAACTTTTAAAACTTTGCAACTTTCAATGAAACATCACATCAATATTTAAAGCAAGTTTATTTTAAACCAAGTTTTGAACCCGTAGATTTAACTTTAAAAACTTGGTAACCTTTGAAGAATTATTACAATTCAGCTTTTTTAAACTGAGGTACGAATTTATAATCGGCATTAATTACCAATGATTTATTCTTTATTTCTTACTGGGCAAAGTTTTGAACCCATGATAAGGTCGTCTAAAGCCGATTTTGTATATAAGTCGGTCTATGTATCGGTCGCATTTACCATTCGGTAACACAACCATATTACACCAATTATCGTTTTTTTTACCAAGCCAAGTTTCGAATCCATAATGGGGTTGCCACATAGGCCATTCTAAACTAGATATTGCTGAATAAATCGGTCACACAAATTACCGTCGAGCACGGGGCAAGTTATAAATGAAGACAGCACTCCCAGTGGATGTATTGGTGGTTGAATCAAAGGTACACATAAAATTGACCCGGAATTTTTTTGATCGATCAATAACACTGCCAACTGATCCAGTATACCCATGAATTGCGTTTCGAACCGACACTTTGCCAGGCACCGACTGAAATGAAGATTTAACATTTATTTTCAGTCATTGCCTCTCTTTAAATTTATTGGATATTCATGTTTATTCGAGTAAATGGGGAAATGTAAGTGTCTTAATCACACAGGCAATTATCAGATTACCTTGTGAATACATAAGGGCTGTTGTTACACAGGTAACAGTCAGATACCTTTTTAAGTATATAACGGTAAGTTATTATAAATATATCCGCTTATTCCCTTTCCCAAGGACACAACCGACTAGCCAGTTTAGTTTATTCTTTGTTTCCACGATGAAAACACGAAGACGTTTGATAAAAATTTGAAATACGGCAGCTAGTGAGTGGTTTCGATTCCACGACCCTACGAACACTTACCGTGTCCAAAACATTGCCGCAATTTGATCCGTACGCAAGGTCAAAGGTGTATTCGGCGCCGGCCCCATAAGTTCTGTATCCCTGGCATGCCGGGGTTGCTTTATGTGGGTTGCTTGGACCGACTGCACCGACCCCACCAATGTACAGAGTCGACAAATCAAAACCCATCGGATTTACAACATACCTTGCGATTCTGAAAGATGTGGTTTATTACATGAGGGAGCCTTATTTAACACTAATAGGAACGAGATAATCATGTTTTATATTTATTAATTAAATCGGGTGAGCATTATCACACGAGAAATCATCAGGTTACCTCACGTCCACCATCGGGTTACCGAATTGCAGTGTTTTGAGTATAAATTCTCTAATTTAAAAACACTCATTAACGGCTAACGCATAGATTTAAGAAACGTCTGCTAAGTGCATTGCCCAATTAGCTAGCGACTAGTTTTGAACCTGCCACCCTACTGAAAGGCGACACACTACCCACCAAGCTAATTAGTCAGACTAACCCTAGTCAAGTGCAAGAAACAACAAGAACACATAAGAAATTAGGAAATGAATCACTTACGATACTGAAATCTTGCTTGTAGAACAGGTTACCGCTGGTTCTACTCTGCTAGTTAGGTTAGCAGTCGTGTAATAGTCAGGATCCAATAACTTTTCTGCTGGAAAAGCCGATACTAATCTGTGACCTGTACATGTACTACTTCCATGTCCAGATCGAGAGTACACTGTGCTATCACTTGGTAGACTTCCTGCACCAAGTAAAAGTGATTTTAGAGAGCTTACCTTGCTGTATGGCTGTGTGGCTGAAAGTACAGCGCGACCAATTCATGTTTCGATTTAGAATAGGATGATATTCATGTTTGTTTCCGTAAATGTGAAAACCAAAGGGGTTATCTAACGGGCAATAGTCAGATCATTTTGGTCACAGCTATTTCAGAGTGCTGTGTATAATTTACAAGTTCCTTTAATTTGGTAAAACCCAATAATCCACTGAGTTAAGGCAATATTCGTAAATGACTTGCCCAACGACACAATCGACTGGCTAGTGACCTGTTTTGAATCTGCAACCTTCGGCTTAAAGGCTTCGCACTAACCCACCAAGCTAATTAGACGGATTTATGCAGTATCTACAACAAATGCAACATACATTTTGTGATCAATCGCTGAATAATGAACTTACCGACTAAAAAGGTACTTACCGACATAACCGCATGGAGTAAGAATTACACCTCCACAATTTTGAAACCAATATTCTTTCCTGTTTTGGGCGACATTGGTTTCACTGGAATCGCAGGGTACAACAACTGATGGACATTTTTAAATTAAGTAGAATATGGCTTTACAATTTGCCAAAATTAAAAATTGCTCGGGTTCGAAACTTTGTGTACATAGTCTGAATAGGATATTCATGTTTATCCCCGTGAATGGGAAAACCAAGGGGGTTATCACATGGGCAATCGCCAGATTACCTTGCGCCCACTGTTGGGTTACCGGAGCTATTGCAGTGTATTGTGTATGATTCATTAATCCACTCAGTTCAGTCAATATCTGTTAAGTGCCTTGACAACGACACAACTCAATAGCTAGCGACCAGTTTTAAATCTGCAACCCTTCGGCTGAAAGGCAGCCTATTCTGTCAGACTCTGTGGACTAAAAAAATAAAGAAACATGTTAACAATACACAACACACTGCAATAGCTCTAACCAAACGGTGGGCGGAAAGTAATCGGACAATTGCCTGTGTAATAACGCTTCTTATATTTGTGGTGTAGGCCTCTTATATAAAATGAAAACCTTTAGAAAACGTGATTAAAGTGATATCTCGCTTCCAACACACAGAAAGCAAACTGGAACATTTTTAAACTGGTAGTTTCTCATTCTTCCTAAAAAGCAACAAGCTGAAAAATGTATACGATATTGTTGTCACAATTATGATTAATTTTTAATTTTCCATTACAGGCTATAATACCTTTTGTTTTTTTCTTGTTCCCTTTTTCTATATTTTAAGCGCGTGTTCCATTAATTATTGTTTAACGAGGGAAGAATTTAAACTACCATTAACAAAGTAACACTAATAACAAAGTAACAACGGGTGACTCACTAACCTGTGTAGTTCTTGCACCTTGACCGAATTTTGAAGAAACCAGTCGTGCAATCACAACTGTAAGATCCAGGGGTGTTCACACACATACTATTGGAATCACCACTGGTGCAAATGGACGGAGAAACGGTACATTCGTCAATGTCTGTGCAGTTGTAACCGTTTCCGGTAAATCCGGTCTTGCAAGTGCATGAATGTGCAGAACCTGGATTTAAATTATAATTGTTGTGGGTAATTTAAATTTTAAATTAATCACAAATGGTCAACATAATCAAGCCGATCACCATATCGAAATCATACTTTCATGAAGGTGATTGTGTCCTCAGACAGGGCAATTAGCGGACATCATATTAACCCAGTGCATAAATTTGTTCTTTTAAAATTAAAAAACCGACTCTATCACAACACACTGCAATAGGCGGCCGATTCAGGCAATATTCATGCCTTGTCCAAGGACACAACCAACCTGCCAGCAACCAGTTTCAAACCTGCAACCCTTCGACGGAAAGCAAACAAACTAACCTACTGATTTAACTAGTCGGACTAATGAGATTAACCTCACCTGTCCTGTACAAATTAGCTGAAGCTGAGGACCCGCATAATCTTCCATCTTGGCATCTCATATTACAAGGAGCCACTGCAGAAGTCGGCTCTGTGCTATGACATCTGCACTCTTGAAACTAAAAGTTAAGTTTTAGTTAAGGTTATTTTTTCGATCCTCTATTTCATTAAAGAAGAAAGGCTTAATTATTTTAAGTTAAGAAGGCAGGAAAAAACAACAAAAGGAGAACATAAATTGTGCTAAAAGCTCTAGATAGATGGTAAAAAAAGTTTATAATGGGGATATTTAAGTTCTATTTGAGATATTCCATTTGGTAGAGCCCATTGACCCACTAGGTTCAGGCAATTTTTACTAAGTGCATTGCCCAAAGACACAACCCACTGGCTAGCGCTCAGTTTGAACTATTAGCTGAAAAGGTGAGGCACTAACCGACCAAGCTAATCGGTTAAACATTGTCAATGTCGGTCTGAACCTGTAATGGTTGCTAGTCTGAAAACGACCATTGCATTTCCCCATTCACAAGAATAAAACAAGGCTTAAATAGCCATGCTTCTCATACGCGAGCAAAAGCATGTTCGTTGCTTTAAACGCCATTAGCACTTTTAAAAAAAACTTCTGGGATATTAGAACTTTAAAATAAACTTACCGATAATGAGGCAAAAGGTGTCCCTGGTCCGGCTTGACATGCTTTAATACATTTATCCACAGTCATGTTAGGTGATGAAAGCAATACTGCCCCAACTTTTAAGTAGCAACCAGGTAGCATGCCTGTGTATGGAAATTGACTGAGTTAAAGCTTTGATTAACAATAATATGATTAGATATTTTTATGTTTATTCAGGAAACGCAATTAACACCTGCAGTTGTCAGATTATCTTCCTCCAATCATATAGTTACTGGAGCTATTGCAGTGTGTTATGTATGATTGAGACGTTCCTTTAATTTGGTAAAACCCACCAATCCACGCGGTTTAGGAAATGTCTGCTAAGTGCCTTGACCAAGGACACAACTGACCAGTTACTTTAGTGACCAGTTTCGAACCTACAGCCCTTCGGTTTAAAGGCTACATACCAACCCACTAAGTTATTTAGCCAGACAATGAACGATAAATAGTATGCTTACATTGAAATATGAAAATAGCGAAACTCACGGGGAAGATTTGTGCAAGTTGCGTCGGGGCTACACAATGGTTCGACTGGAACCGCACATTCATCATAATAAAGTTCGCAATTCTGTCCATTTCCGGTAAATCCAAATTGACAGCTACAAGAAAAGTTGCCAATGGAGTTTGTACAATTTCCTCCAACTGGGTCGCAATTGTCTGTTCCTTGCGAACATTCGTTGATATCTGTATTACAACATATGAGTTAAAAAGTGAATTTAAAATCATTAGTGGAATTCTGACATGTGTATTTTTATGTACTTTTTTGATGCAAAATATTTATTTTTAGTGCAATTTTAACGCAAGAACTGTTTTATTGAAAGTCGTGTAGTTGAAGTTGACAACATACTTTGAAATGACCCAGTAGATAAATGGGTTTTCATAAATTAAATGTCTTAACGGTGTGTGGCAAAACGGAAGAGAATACAACACACTGCAATAGTTCCGAATTAAATTTGGCCACACAAACTCTTGATATAGTTTTAGTTGTATTCTGCGTCTTTTTTAATATACAGTTACATAGGTTAATGCAAGTTATCTAGTCTGAAGTACATTATATATTACTATTCAAATTTTTCAGAATATATAGGGCATTTTACCAGGTCCGAAAAGCTTACATGCGAGAAGTTTCACATCTGCACGTTTTACTAACAGTGGGAAATTAGGTGGGAAAACTGTGCTAATGATTTAAACCAGAGGAAATACAAAGGCCCGTACAAGGTGATAATTACGTAACGAGTAAAATAACTCGTGAGAGTCGGTAAACCTCAAATGCAAAAAACGATGTTTTAAACACAAAATATTTTAGACGTAAATAAATTAAAACAAACATAGATTATACGAGATGCTACACAACTAACAATTAGTGTCCGACGCGTTATTCTGTCCAGAAAAGATGACAACTCGTTGGTACCTTTACAGAAGTGCCCCGGTATGTATTGATCGGTTAAATTTCTCTGTTCTTCCCATCGTACGTTGTCAGCAGGACAAGAACAGTTGACGAATGAGGATGTAGTGTTGAAAAAACAACTTGTTGTGCTGTTATCCACGTCTCGGAAACAACCGTTATCTCCGGAAGCACAAACGTCGATCACTGTTTGGAAACAATGTGTGTTTGTTACGAAGTGAACTAGAGAGTGTCAACCACGTGTTTAACCACCACTTTTTGTAAAACACATGTCGTATGCCATATATTTATGCTACAGGGTCCCTAACCACAATTTGCATTTTATACACTTGAGTATGTAGTTTGTTTCTGCAAGCATAAACGCATGGGTCCCTTAGTTATTAAACCAATCTTCTTCTCCAGGTGTAGGTAAAAAAAGAACAAGCGTGTTAGATTTACGAACATTTTACAACAAATGTTTTAAATTAAAGCTTTTTCTTCAAGTGCTGTATTGAAATTAAGATAAATTCCTAAAACAGCCCGCTTTAGTTTTTGATGGCTTCGGGTAATTTGCCATGGGCTTAGTACATAAGTTTCTGCTTTTACATATGTGGGTCATGTCATCTAACAATTGTGGCGTATGGAGTTTACGTATCACCCTCTGTGCCTTTTTCTTTAATTCTATTTATTTGTGACGTTGTTCTCTTTTTAGTTTCCCTTTTTGTTGGCGCTTCGTGATTGGTTTATTTGGTTGATTACGTGTTTTCCTTGTTTTTTCCCATGTTGCCAATTTTGATGAGGGCAGTTAGAATACACGGTCGAGTAAAGAGGTTATCGAACCCTACCGTAGTTGATTCGTTACACAATTCTTAAAGTTTTAATCCAATTTGACGAATCCTTGTTGAAGATGTCAGTGCAATGTTGCATGCTTGTCACAATCATGAGTCAGGAACATATCTTCGTTTTTAAGGGAGTTACCCTAAGTAAATGTTTTCTTTCTTTTAATTGACATAGGGTGGCTAACGATCCAGCATTCCACTAAATCTGATTAAAATTAGAGGAGCCGTTCAAACGCTATTGCCCGAAAAGCTAATTTTTTAGAAAAATAACCGTTTTGGATTTTAACGTCTCAGGGGAATTTCCCTAGATTTATCACCCACAAATTTTTTACTGCGTATTTAGACCATGTTGTCTAACAGATGACCAAGTTTTGTTACTATTCTATTATTCATTCTGGTAGATGTCAGGGCGTCATGCCATGCCTGTCACAATTATAATTTGAGAACAAAATCTTTTTTTAGGGTATTTTCCTAGATACTTTTCTTTATTTTTTCTAATTGTTAAATTAGTAGGTAATGCACTTACATTCCACGAAATCTGAATCAGATTGAAGCAGCCGTTCAAGCGCCATCCCCAAAAAAGCTACTTTTTTTTAGAAAAAATACAGTTTTGGTGTTTAATTCCCCCGGGGAATTCCCCTAGATTTATCCCCCAAACTTTTGGTTTCTGTTCATCTAGACCATGTTGTGTAACAAATACCAAAGTTTAATTGCGATTTCATTTTTCCTTCCGGTAGATGTCGGGGCGACATGGCGTGCTTGTCACAATCATGATTTGAAAACAAAATGTTATTTTTTAGGGTATTTCCCTAGGTAATTTTTTTATTTCTTTCAAGTGTTAAATAAGTTACTAGTGCACTTACATTTTACCAAATCTGATTCAAATTGGAGCTGCCGTTCAAGCGCTATGCCCAAAAAAGCTAGTTTTTTAGAAAAAAATACCGTTTAGGTTTTTAACGTTCCAGGGAAATTCCCCTGGTTTTATCTCCCAAAATTTTAGTTTCTGTTCATCTAGACCATGTTGTCTAACAAATGGCAAAGTCTCATTGCGATTCCATTTTTCCTTCTGGTAGATGTCGGGGCGACATGCCATGCCTGTCAAGCGTTTGACGAAAAAAAAAAAAAAAAAAAAAAGAAAAAAAAAAAACGGACAAAAACAATATGTGTCCCAATTTTTCAAATGGGACCCATAATTAGCGGGTGGTATCTAGATTCAATGCACACATGTCTGTTATGTGGCTATCTAAGTACTTTTACATATTCTTTACAGAAACCAATCAGTTTTTATGTGGTCTTGTGGCCGAACAGTTAACGCGACAAGGAACGATCCAGGATAGGATAGGATATTCAGGTTTATCCCCGTAAATTGTAAAACGCAATGGGAGTTTATCACAAGGGCAATTGTCAGATCACCCCCGTGCTCACAGTCGGGTTACCAGAGCATATTATTGCGTGTTGTGTATAATTCACACGTTCCTTTAATTTGGTAGAACCCATCAATCCACTGATGGGTTGAGGCAATGTCTGTTAAGTGCCTTGCTCAAGGACACAACCCAATTAGCTAGCGACCAGTTTCGAATCTGCAACCTTACGATAAGTCCGATTTTCCATTTTTTTCTGTGTTTTTTGATGGACTGACATATTACGAAAAAATTTTGTAGCACTGTCGTGTCGCCGCCGAATAGTTAACGCGACCGGGACATATACCGATTTCAAAACACAAAAATTGGTTTTAGCAATATTGAATTAAAAATGATCCCGCTAAAAAAGAAATAAAAAATAAGTAAGTTTCAGTCAATTGATGTTTTGCTTTTTCTTGAATGAAAAAATAAATTATTTTCTTGTTTTGAATTCGAGGCGCCATGGTTAGCTACATCAGACGAGGCTTAAAAACACATCGTTTTGGGTTTTACAGCCTCGTCCGTATATTTTTTTAAATTGTTTTAAAAAACTGCCGTTTTTCCCACTTTCCTTTCTTCTTTCCAATTGTTTCATAAAATAAGCGGTTCTATAGTTTAATTGTGGATACAAAAAATAGCTAATCATATTTTAGGCATATGCTCAATTATATCGTTTTAAAGACACAAAAACACAAATTAACTAAATATTCCAATCCATACATTTACTTACAAGTAACTACATAAGCGCTATTAGCAAGTAGAGGCGCTAGGGCCGTTTCAAGCCCGCTTCTGCATGACGTTTGGTATGCGACCGTTCCGTTAGTATTTTGCCTAGAACACGGATTTGAGATCGAAACCGGTATAGGAGGGAGTGTAACTGGGAAAATATTAAAATGTCAGTTGTTTCTGGTTAGAATGGATTCAACTTAGAACAGGGGTGGGTAACGTCTCTGGTCGGCGAGCCAAATGTGGGAAAAAGTCCTTGGTGGGCCGGGTTAGTACAAGAATAGTATTAAATATCTTAATTACATGGATTGTACAGTCTGCGGGCCCATGCCCGCCTTAGTAGGATGTTTTAAGATGCTATTTAGGTGCCTTGCCTTTTCCCCCTTTGTTTTGTGTCAATGCATATACTTGCGACAAAACTATTGTGTTGGTATAGTGGTTATATGTGTTATCACTTAATTGTACTTTCCTTTTTTGCAGGTTTATCGTTTCTTTATAATGTCACATACATTTTACATTATAATAAATGTAAAAATACCAAAAACAAGAAAACTTACACTGTGCAGCCGAAGTTCCAAACATATAAAGGAAGACCGTTAAGCAAACCAGTAATTTTACTTTTGCCATATTTCTTTATATCTTGAACTCTAAGAGAAGTATAGTTAGTCGAATAACGCAACCAGTTCTATTCAAAATTACACCAGGCATTTAAATACTATGTGTGTAACGACGTTCCCAATATTCTTTGCTGTTTTTACTATTATCCCGAAAAACACACATTCGGATATCCTGTGTGGCTGAATGGTTAGCGTGATCACATTTTTCATTTTTCATGCAAAATTATATTTGTAGCAAGCCCGTTATGAGATGGAAACCTAGCTCGGTAATGCAAAAATATACGGGTGTCCTATTCTAAAATAATCCTGTAACCCCAATACCACAAACAAACTGATAGTAAATGTCACCTAGCATACATCTTCCGAATTCAGTTGATTAAAATGCTGTGAATCATATACAACACACTGCAATAACTCCGGTAACCCGACGGCGGGCGCGAGGTAATCTGACCATTGCCCGCGTGTTAATGCTCTTACGTTTCCTATTCTAGGAATAAAAATAAATATGCTAATCTCCATAAAGTATATTTTATTACTTCGCCCATTATGCTATGGTATACTAATTGTTTAAGTAACGCGTCCGAAATAGGCAAATGTTTTAATCTGGATTACCGATCGCAACCATATAAAGTACACATCGTATTACTGAATACGAAAACATTTTAAGAACTTATCGGTCGCTACGATTTATCAATATCGAATTTGGGTTGTTGTGTTTCGAATATATCAAGTAAATAACGCGTCGTTTATTGGCCACATTATTTTTGGGAGAAAAGTACGCCGGACCGATTAGGCGGTTTAGTGCGTCGACTATCAGCTGAAAGTTTTGAAACTGGTCGCTAGCAAATCGGTTGTGTCCCTAGGCAAGGCACTTAACGGACATTGCCTTAACCAGGCGGATTAAAGGGTTCTACCAAATTAAATGAACATGTAAATCATACACAAAACACTACAATTGGTCGAGTAACCTTACGATAGGAGCGAGGTGGTCTGACGATTACTCGTGTGTTAATGCCCCCTTGCGTTTTCCCATTTTTCCCATTTTCCCATTGACGATTACTTGTGTGGTAATGCCCCTTGCGTTTTCTCATTTACGTTAACATAAATATCATGTCCTATACTATCCCAATGTAGGATTTGAATGGTGCGCCACTTGAACGCCAATGATCCATCATGTACCTCGATGGTAGCGGTCTTATCTAACATCATAGTCGAGACCTTTTCTACGGTTTTGTCCCAGTTTACTACAACCCATAATGAAAATATCTTCTTAAATTTTAGTATCGTACTCCAATTTGTAAATTACTATAAGTAAATTAGTCTAAGCTTGCAAGTGCAAGGGCAAAACGATAGGGAAAGGGGGGAATAGGTAAACTGCTCACTAAAACTATGGAAACCAATTCTAACTTAGCAGTAAACACTAATCTCAACCCTAAAACTCAATCCCCTCCAACGAAATGTTTAAAAGTATCTCTAAGGATGTAATCTTCATTTTAGTGTGCAGTTTCCCTTCATTTTAGTTATCTCCCAAATTACCGGCTTTGCTATTCTAAGTTTCCCCCAAGAATAAGTATAACGAAAGCTGTATAAACTCAAGTCTAAGTCAGCGAGGCATCGCGATTCTGCAACTGGTAAATCCAACCTTCACTGCTGGTATCGCCACGCGGCAACGATAATCATTTCCTGTTCAATTATTATTCACAATCGCTCTAACACGCGAACAGCTCTCGGAAGCGTGACTTGCCTACCTCAGCTATACTTTGCGCTGCCTTTATCCGGTATTGACGGCGTTGGACGTTAAAACATACCGTTATAACTTACCAACGCAAATTTATTAATCCACAATGCAAAAACAATTCACGTGATTAATAATAATCGATTAAAAACGGATTTTTACCTATGCATTTTCCGTTTATTATTACTAAAAGGTAATATATTAACTGCCAACACTGTCACTACGGTTTTGTTGCAATTTATAGCTTATCTAGAGCTAAGAAGCGTCGGGTAGAGTATCTTCGAAGCGTCCTATTGTCTTGGCCGCACAGGAAACAAACGGAATAGCGAATGAATCACAATCGCGATCGCGCTACTGATCGAACATACGCGGTATCCGGAACGAAATAACAGCGAGCAGGTAAGTCTTGCCGAATAAAGGATGGACTGTACAGCATTTTAAGTCAGGCAGCTAAAAAAGACAGGAAAGTCATTTTAGCCGATTTGTTAATGTCTGTAAGCGAAATTATCTGAAATAATTTCCTGAATTTATGAGAATGATATCAGTTATAACAGATCAACAACAAAAAGTTGGGAAACTGCTTTAGTGCATTCGTTTTTAACAGTGCCGAACTATAGGATAGGATATTTATGTTTATCTCCGTGAGATAAATCGTTGTGTTACCAGAGAAATTGTCGTGTTACCAGAGTCGTGTCGTGTTATAAATTAACGTATTACCAGAGCAATTGCAGTGTGTTGTACATTATTAACACGTTCTTTTAATTTGGTAGAAATTATAAGCCCACTAGGTTTAGGCAACATCTGTTAATTGCCTTGTCCAACCACCTCGCTACCGACCAGTTTCGAACCTTCAACCATTCTGTTAAAAGCTGACGCACTAACCACCACGCAATGCGAGACATGGTAAACGAACGCCGTAGTATTGTCTACTCCACACTCAATGATTCTACGAATTAACTTGGTGGGTAAATGCGTTGTCGCCTTTTAGTCGAAGGGTTGAAATTAAAGAAAAGTCTTAATCATATAACAAAACAATGTAATGGCTCCGATAACCTAAGGTTGGAGCAAGAGTTATTCTGACAATACAACGAAAACCCAACTCTGTACGTCATACACAGTCTTACGTTAAAATTATTAAACTAAATAATGTAGTTTTTAGTTTTTTTAATGCCAGGTTTGACAGTTAAATATCTTTTAAATCTCATTATGTCAAATGTCAAATAATGTGTACACAGCTGACGGGTTTAAATTACTGTAGTTTTGTTTATTTTCTGTGTCATTTTAAAACCTTGCTTTTTTTTCTTTATTGCCGTAAAAAAGTGAAAAAATAAACTAAACTAGAAATAATAAAAAAACATTTAAGAATAAAAATAATAAACGACCCGTTGCGGTATATTTGATTGAGCATAGATATAGTGATAAAGTGCATGAGCTAAGGGTGAATTTTATTCGTGTAAAATTAAACTAAACTAAACCTAACAAACATTGTTATAGAGTGTTTCGGTAACCTCATTTGCCCAAGTAGAATTGATAATCTGGTTAACCGAAATGGCGTTCTTCACCGTCTGTTTGATGGCATTTCTCTCCTCGCAGCAGCTTATAAAAGGTGGGTTCTATATATACTTAAATCATTGAGTTGAACATAGACGTTTTTAACTGTCATTTGCCGTCCTATTCTTGTATTCTAATTTTTAGCTCATTTAAAAAGAAGTTTATCAAAAGTATAGGCTTAACTTCTTTTATACTAGATAATTTATTTAAATATGTAGAAGTTCCCTAACGATAGTCGTTTTTTCGTTTTTTTCATGTTTTTTTTATTTTTGTAGAAGGTACTCTTTGTGTGTTGTCATAGTAAAAACAAATAATAAATTAAACTAAACTGATTTTTCACACATGTGCTAAAACAACGTTACAACAAATGCAGTTTGTATTAGTTCCAGCGTCGGAAAATGTCATTTTATATAAAGATTTCCTATGCAAAAACATACTTAGTGACAAGCCCATCAAAGCTTCGAAAGTAGGATAGGGATATGATATTCATGGTTATCCCCGTGAATGGAAAAACCAAGGGGGTTAACACACAGGCAATATACAGATAGCCTCGCGCCCACCGACGGGTTACCGGAGCTATATTGCAGTGTGTTGTGTATGCTTCATACGTTCCTTCAATTTAGTAGAACCCATTATTCCGCTGGGTCAGGCAATTTCCGTAAAGTGCATTGCCCAAAAACAAAACGGACTAGCTAGCGAATAGTTTCGCACCTGCAACTCTTCGGCTAAAAGGCGACGCACTAAGCCACCTGGCTAATTTTTTCGGACGTAAGCTCGGTAAAAAAGGATGCCGTATAACTAACGTGATCGATTGAAATAGAAATTTCTCTACAAAACCAGTCTTAGTGACACAATATCGTGGGTTCAAAACCCTAACCACCCGATTCGATTACCAATTTCAATACAAAAAGGCTTAGTGAAACGGACCGTCATGGGTCTAAAACTTATCCAGGTAAAACAAGAATTAATCTCTGTTTTTTTGCGATGAATTTATACAGAGATTTCTATACGAAACGACCTTAGTGATAAAACCATATGTTCGAAACTTAGCTCGGTAAAAAATAATTAAACTTTGTTTTTTGGCGATAAATTTATACAGAGATTTCTGTACAAAATCGGCCTTAGTGATAAAACCATTGCTTCGAAACTTAGCCCGGTAAAAAATAACTGAACTTTGTTTTTTTGGGATGAATTTATACAGAGATTTCTGTACACAATCGGCCTTAGTGACAAAACCATGGGTTCGAAACTTAGTCCGGTAAAAAACATTAAACTTGTTTTTTTTTCAGCTGAAGCGTTCCTGCAGAGCGACCCAATGACAATGACAACATCTGCGATTCTTTCACAAGTTTCGGGACAAAACCCTCTCGTTGGTATCGGCACTATGCCTGCCACATGTAACGACACGTGCAGGATTAACACCCTGCATCGAATCTTCCAATTGCTTACCACTTCGCTTACCAACGCTGGTTTTTCCACGAGCCAATTCGGAGTATTAGTCGGCGGTAAGTTCGAAATATTAGTATAGGATAGGATATTCATGTTTATCCCATTAAATGGGAAAATCAAAGGGATCAACACACGGGCAATCGTCAGATCACCTCGCGCCCACCGTCGGGTTACCGGAGCTATTGCAGTGTGTCATGTATGATAGACGTGTTTTTTTTAATTTGGTGGAACCCAATAATCCGCTGGGTTCAGGCAATGTTCATTAAGTGACTTGCCCAAGGACACAACCGACTCGCTAGCGACCAGTTTTAGACCCTCACCCTTTTGGTTAAAAGTCACTTAACCGCCACTTAAGACACTTAACCGCCGGATAATGCGTTAAAGATCTCTGATACACAGAAAAATAGCCCCAAAGTACGACCGATTAGCTTGGTGGGTTAGTGTATCGACTTTTAGATGAAATGTTAAATGGACAAATTGGTTTCCAGCTAGTCGGCTGTGTCCTAGGGCAAAGCACTTAGAAGTATGGGATCTAGTAAAAAAAGGGAAGTCCTAATTATATACAACTTACAATAATCGCCCCGGTAACTTGTAGGTGGGTGATTTGACGATTTGCCGTGTGTTAAAACGCAATGCTTTTCCCCATTCACAAGGATAAACATGAATATCCTTCTCTATCCTGTTTTTATATTTAATTAAAAGTTTCGTCGCTGGTAAAATCCCTGTTTTGGTACTATGCTTTAACCCCAGTAGTACAAATAGGTTAAAAAAATCTATGACAGGTATTAATCGAAATTATTTAAATTGTGAAGTTTAAAGTGAAAAGTAAATCGGGATTAGCATTTTCTGTGAGGTAGGTACTTGGATTATTTTTTGGCAAATAAAACAATTTTAAAGCTTACTAATTAATCAAAAAAATTAAGTAATTAATATATAAATTTTCATATTTTACTTTCATGCGTTATTTTACTTAAGTGATTACGAAATAGGGACTGTAAACAAACAGAAATTACAACCATCGTAAAATGAAAATTTGTTTTTCGGCGACAAGTTTCTAACATGCACAAATAAATATTCTCTTCCCCATTTGCAGATTACAACGAGTGCTTGAACTCAATGGGAAACGACTGCCACGCCAAAGCACATTGCACCAACTTGCTGGGCGGGTATAAGTGTACATGTTGGGCGGGGTACAGAGATGCAAACACTAATTTGAAATCAGGGAGGTCCTGCCAAGGTAAGCAAAGCGGTTTCTAAACGGTCATCTCAAAACAAAGTTGAATATTATAAAAATTTGGTATTATTTTTTTTACATTTTTATATAAATCAAAAATTATTACTAGAAAGAGCAGGTTTTTTTTAAATTTTAGAACTGTAGTCCTTCGTAAAAGTTTAACTTTTTACTTCCGTCTTCCGTTTTTCCGCGTTTTATATTTCTAGGTAAAAAAAACCTTGGTTTATGTCAGTCATGTATCACTTAAAAGAGGAAAGAAGGAAAACTGCTCAAATTAGTGTGTTTGAATTATAGAGTAAAGGAAGAAAACTAAAAAAAAATTGGGACATTGGGGTTAATGTAAGAGCTGGGCTTAGGATTGGTTATAGTTCTGGGGTGGGGGTTACGGTTTGGGCAGGTTTAGAATAAGCTTCAATATTTTCAATTAGTAGTTTTTTTTTCTACAGTTTCTCTCATTCACAGCAAAGCATTCCTCTTTTTAGTGTTTCCCCCAGCCGTCAGGCAAAACTTTGTTTATTTAAAGTCAGTCACAACCATGCTGGATAGTAACTAGTGCCCACCGGAATTACATTTAGCATTACATTTATTAATGACATGTTTTAACTGTTCGTTTTGCCGTCTTTTCCTGTTCCTGTTTAATTATTTTATTCGCTTGCTATTTTTAAATACTCGGGCAAAAAATGAATTAACTAAACTAAACTAAACTAGCAGACAGAATTAAGTTCATATTGTCTACACTTTGCAACTGCCCGACCGCTGTTAAGTTTTGTAATTGTAACCCACCGACTCTTATATTGGCGAAACCCAGTGCAAATCTAACAATGGACATTTGTCGAGCTTTGTAAAAATTAATTTGGTTAAACAAAAACTTTTGGTTGAACAAAAACTGGTATATCACCACCTGTACTGCACACTATTATACCTTCAGTATTCACATATTATTTTTACATAGATTATAGTGGTAAAAAAAAATTTCCTTTTGAGTACCGTACAGGATATGTATTTTAAATGGGGTTAAATTACCTCCCAAAAATAAAAGTTAAAGCTATCACTCTCAAGATTTTGATCTCACAATCTTTCTGCCTGCAAACCGCAGATGCTCTTACCGATTAAGCTATTTGAGTAGATAGGCAATCCACCGATAATTGTATACAAAGCGATAACCATGGTACATATAACCATGGTACATACAAAGCGATAACCATGTTTCGAAAGCTTCAGGAAATAGAAATAACAGGCAATACTAAAAGGAGGAAAAGAGGGAAAGAGGGAATGAAGGAACCTTCAAACTAAAACTTTAAAAACTAATTTTAACCCTGCCTAAACACTAATCCAAACCCCAGAAATAACCCTAAAACCAACCCCAACTTGAAAACTAACTCTAATACCCTAATCTTTATTTTAGTGTGCAGTTTCCCACCTTCCCCCCTTCACTCTTTTCGTAATTTTATTTTCCCTAAAATAACCTTTTATTTCTTCAGATATTAACGAGTGCTCTGAGAACATCCATACTTGCAGTGTTGGGTCTGGGCTGTGTATTAACACTATCGGCTCGTACACTTGCAAGTGCAAGGCTGGTTTTACTGGTGACGGGAGAGTCTGTGCTGATATTAATGAATGCCAAACAGGTAAAGAATAGTTACATCTAGGCCTATATGTTTATAACAATTTCGCATTATGATGCTGCTGTAAGCATTATAGACTTCAGGATTAGGACGCACCATGTGTATAATAAAAACGTTATACTCCAGTTAATCACGGTTGTTAATTAGTTTTATTTTATGCAAGAGTAAATTCTTACTCGCATGGCGTGCGTCACACCAGTATTACTTGCATTACTTGCGTGTATTTTTGGCTCTGCATAAGTCAAGATTTGCTGTTGTTATACCATGTATGACCCCAACTTTACCCCCAGGCCTTCACCAATGCGATGCTAATGCATTGTGCAAGAACATACATGGGAAATACAACTGCGTGTGCAAGGCGGGGTACAGTGGGTCTGGATTAGTGTGTACTGAAGTAAATGAATGCACGTCGGGCACGCATCACTGCGACAACAACGCCAACTGCCAAAACACAATCGGTATGTTACACTGGAATCTCATATTTGTTTTTGGGCTGGAAAATTTCGAATTTAAGATCTTATTTTTGGGGGCTGGAAAATTTCGAATGTAAAATCTTATTTTTTGGGGGCTGGAAAATTTCGAATGTAAAATCTTATTTTTTGGGGCTGGATAATTTAGAATATAAAATCTTATCTTTGTCTTTTGGTTTAAAATCTTGGATTTTTTTGTATAAATAAAGGATATAAAATCCTCTATTTTTTTGGTATGGATTTGTGTGATATTTTAATGAAATATGTGTAATTTTTAATCAAAATAAATGTCAAAGTTTATTTAATGTCATTTAAAAAAAGTATTTTTCCCCATAGGGCTAATTTTTAAAAATAAAACAAGAATACACCTAATGTCATCGTATGCAAAACTTTGAAAGTACTAAAAGTAGACCTATTCAATCATATGCAAATCATACAATAACCTTAGAAAATATTTTTGAATTATATTTTGATTTTGATTTTTTTGAATTGATTTTATATTTGAAATTAATTTTAATTTTAATTTTGGAATAGAAACCTTCGATCCCGCTATTAAGAATAAACAATAGTAGACCTACCTACCTCACTTTATGTAACATAAACCTTTACTCTAGGTGGCCACACTTGCACTTGCAAGACCGGTTATACTGGAGATGGCACGTGGTGTTCGGATATTAATGAATGTAGTTCGGCGTCCATCTGTAGTGGTAAAGCCGGTAGTGTGTGCAAGAACACTGATGGTTCATATCTATGCGAGTGTCCAACTGGATATATTCAGGTGGGTGGATTGAATGTTGGTTTAAGTTTGAAAGGGGAAAAGTGTTGCAAAAAGCATAAAGTGTTGCAAAAAGCATAAAGTGTTGCAAAAAGCATAAAGTTTTGCAAAAGGCACGAAGTTTTGCAAAATGCATGAAGTTTTGCAAAAAGCATGAAGTTTTGCAAAAAGCATGAAATTTTGCAAATAGCACAAAGTGTTGCAAAAGGCATAAAGTCTTGAAAAGAGCATAAAGTCTTACAAAAAGTATAAAGTCTTGCAAAACGCATAAGTCTTGCAAAAAGCATAAGTCTCTCCTATTTAAGCACTTATGTTGTTAAGTCTATCCTATTTAGCCACTTATGTTTTCCCATTCATGGGAATATATGTCTTTGTCTCATGAATATCACCCCCCACACAGCAAACAACTGGTGGAGTAAGTTCCTGTGTCGACCGTAACGAATGTTCCGACGGTAGCGCGAACTGCCCTTCCGCGTCCACTTGCGCAAACCTCCCAGGGAGTTACAAATGCGATTGTCCGACGGGCTTGTACCACAGTGGGGCCACTTGTGCAGATATAAACGAGTGCGTTGGGGGCAATGTATGCACGGCAGCCAACACTCAATGCTTGAACACCCAGGTAAAGCAGGGTTTGAGAATTAATTTCTAACTAAACTCACGCTTGTTTTATTGCATTAATATTTTGCAATTATTTTATATAGCATTTTTAATAAAATATTTCTAAAGCAAAACCTATGACATTTTTTTAAGTAAGCATCATTAGATACAATAAAGTTTTTTTTAAGTGTGACGTAACATACAACATTTTAAATTGTAATATTTAAATACCTATAAATCAGGTTACTGAAGCTATTGCAGTGTGTCTATCATGAAAAAGTTCCTAGTTTTATTTTAAAAATTGTCTGCAGACAACTGCTATCGACTTTTTCAAACTCTAAAAAATGCACAATTTTTCCTGTCAAAATTTCTTTTGCTGTATTTTTTTTTTTCGCCCGAGTTTTTCCATTTTTTAAATTTCCATTTTTTGGTTAATGTCCGCGCACATTGGGTAATGTCCGCGCAGTACC